>JAMPIV010011777.1:0-80345 GCA_024509875.1 Oreohelix idahoensis | reverse complement strand
TTTATTACTACTTAACTATTTTTATTATACCCCTTACCAATTACTTAACCTACATAATTTTATTTTACCCACAATTTATAAACTTCCATTTTTATTAGATCCCCCCCCCTTATTTTATTTTCAAATTTTTTTATTCCTTACACTAAATATTTCATATATAATTTGAGTAATAAGATAAAAACACCACATTTACATTCTTATGTGGGGTGGAGTGATTTTTATTGGGTGGGTGGCGGCGGTATACCACCAAGGTGTCCTCTTTCTCTTGTTCCCAAGTCGAACTTCACCACATGCTTCTGCTGCATTAGAATAGAGGTAGAAGCAGTCACCGCAGCACTGAGGTGGCTGTCTGAAACTCCATCAACCAGGGCAGTTATATTGCCAGACTCTCAAGCCATGCTTCGGAAAGTTCTGCACGGATGGCTGCGGCAGGAATAGAAAACATCAGTAGAATCCTAATGCTGGAGGTTGTTGTCATGCAGGCTCCACACTGTTCAGCAACGACCTTGCCCTTTATTCTCGCAGACAACAATATCAACGGCAATTACGAAGCGACAGACTTTCATCAATGGCTGACTGCGGAGAATAAAAGAAGATAACTGGAGACCAACATTGTCATGAAATATTCTAATCCACATATATAAATTATTAGGTAAATATGAAGCCTAACAAATAAAATTAATAAAGAGAAGAGCAATGGTAAAATAACAGTGCTGTCACAAAGAATGTACTCGAAATCCCCCTTGTTTTCTGCTTCGTCTGCAAATTGTAACGCTTTCACGTTGATATAAAAGCTTAATGTATTATTACCCGCCTTCTTCAATGAAACGTGTGCTGCATTTCTAAGAAAAACATTGAGACGTACTGCGTAATGACCTAAATTAATCCTAACATTAATTATACTGCGTTACCAAAACGAACGAACAGATGGACAAAAGGATAAAGAGAGAGGGGAGGGCTGAAAATCAGGAACGCATGCATCACGCGTGTAAGTCTACATGCACTAATTTTTTTTCAGACGGACAGTGATAAAATACACTACCCTTTCCCAGAGTTAGGTTTATAAATCAAAAAAAAACTCTTATTAGAAAAGATAACATTAGATGGGTTTACGGTTGAAAACATAACAGTACCCAGACAGCACATCTTCGAAACAGGAGGTAGAAGAAATTGCATATTTTGAACGCAGCCACGTAGCTCCTTTAAATTAGTATTTTTGGGTTCCTTAGGGCTTGCTGACAAATAAGATGTAAAACGTTACGCAAATAGTCCAGGAATTAATAAATTATACCCAAAATAAAATATTGGGGGTGCCTGACAGCATAAAATCATTTCTGCTCATAAGATTTTTTTTTAACGTGTTTGAAAAAAATTTACGTTACAGAAATAGCCTACCATGTAAACTCCAAATTGATTGGAGCGCAACAAATGAAAGCCTAACCACGATTGGTCGGGCTATAAATACTATCTTGGTGGTTAGGGGAAACGGGGAAAGGTAACATTTTTTCAAACACTTGTCGAAACGGGGCTCATTGGTCAGACTCGCTGATATACACACTTGGGAGCGTTAGTTCGAAACCACTTGTTTAAAATAGCTTGATAAAGCATCAGTGCGTTGAAGCCAGCATATATTTCGCTAAATAAAAAAGCCTGAAGATTAAGCAGATGGAAATTTGTGCCAGTTTGTGCCAGAATTCATTGCTAATCAACGTATCTGTGTTTATTCGTATGAATTGTGGGTCAGTGGTCTTGATGGTACTGAGCAGCACCTGGTCAGAGCTTTGCTGAATCCAGTGTCGGACAGCATACTCCTTGGTCCTTTTAGCTATCAGTGAGGTGTCTCCAGGGCCCAGAGGAGAATTCGAGCAGAGGAGTCCTTTCCTGCCGCCATCACGCCAGATAAGCTAACTTGGCCAGCTGAGCTCAACATTATGTCCCCTCATCTTGAATAATGAACTTAGTAAAAAATAACATTAAGAGGGGAATTTACTTGTCTTAAAATCAGGAACTGTGAACATCTCCAAATACTAGTCCCTAAAGACAAACTATTGAAGTCATGATGACAAATACCAACAGAGCTTGAACAAAACAAAACCAGTATTACCTCATTTTACTACTACACAACTGACACACATAGAACATTTGTAATAATATATGTCACTACACTATTCATATTAAATACATTCTGTACATAACTTGTAATTTAAATTGATTGTGATTCCTGGTTCCCTTGTAGTTGAATCAGGACACATATTCATTCATGCCAGTAATGAATACATATTGTTATTTGAAAGTTTATCAGTGACTCTTTTAAGATATCTTTGTAGAGTGTTATATGTATGTGAGTGTCACAGTGTTGTCAAGAGTAGTGGATTAAATTAAATTGTTTATCTGTCTGTTGTTGTGACTTACACTTCATCATACACATACCCTAGACACATAACGTAGCATCACACTATTCCAGAATAATTCTGACTGAGATATATAGATATGTGGTAGCAAGTAATGTTATCTATAATACACTACTCTTAATAGATATAGATACCTTCACAGCTGATCTCAGTCAGTACACTAAGTTCCCTATAAGTATTTATAACATCCCACTTCACCACAAACATGAGAGAGGTGTAGAAGGTGTCGTAAAAATTTTAAATCTGTATGACACCACGCTCAAATTCCCCGCTCAAAAACTAGCTATCGTATTTGAATCTAACGTTAACTATAGGATTTGAAATTTGTCTAAGAACCCAGTCAAATTTACCGCCAAAAATTTATCTAGTGTATTTGAATTTGTCTAGGAACCAAGTCAAATTTTACCGCCCACAAAAATTATCTAAGAGTATAGTACAAATTTAACAACCAATCAAATTGTTTCCTTTTCTTGTAGTGATAAGAAAATTTTGGTTGACGTGACAATAGAGGCTATGTTGTGTTTTTGACCAAACGAAGATATTTTATTTATTAACAACTAAAGATAGTTAAACAGAAGGAAATATCTCAAATTATAGCGCTGATATTGCTTAGCACATAAGCATAAATATTCACGCATGATAAAATTTTGTTGTAGTAGAAAAATTTATTTTAGTGATATTTTCATATCAGAGTAATGCCAAATTTAATTACTTAAAAATTACCCAGATTGAAATGCAAAGAAATAACTAAGGTATATCCATATAGAGCGATAGAGAACAATTGGCCGTTTAATTATCACTTTCCACTAATAACTATAATATAAAATATTTAAAATTAGTCAGATTATACAAGCTAGCCCAGAATCGCCTAAGTCAAAATTCCTAGAAAGACTTTTTGACTTTGCCTCTGATTGGGCGGGTGTAGTTCTATAAATAGTAACAAAGGCGTACTATCTGTACCATTCAATTCAAAAATCTGCGCCGAGCTGACAGAAGCAAAAAGACAGAACGACCAAGTCTTTGCCTTTTGATCTGAGAGCAGTTCTAAGATCCCTTAGAAGGCCAGTTCAGCTTGTGTGTGTGTGTGAATATATCTACCTGAGGGTAAGAACGATATATTTATTTGCATATTTTGTTTATTATTGACCTGTGTATAGCCAGATTATGTGTTCAGTACTAAGTAGAAAGTGAAAACTAATGTGTTGTGCCATACTGACCCATTTATGAATGTGTGTAGTTTTGCAGACATGTTCGAAATGAAAAAAAATGTGTATAGTGCTTGCAAATATGGCAACAAATTACGACCGTAAGTGTTAGTAGTGATTTAAATTGGTATTTTCTTCTGGAGTGACACACTGTTCCAAGATCATGTGATAAACGTACAGGAAAGGTTAGAATGAAGTAATCAATATGTCACATGCTGTTTTGTACTTAACCTGATTATTGTACGGAAGCCAAGCATGGACTAAGGACACTAACATTGAATCAATACAGAGAAAGAATGAACACATGGAACTGACTGTAGGAAAAGAAATTCTAGGTCTTGTGCAACTTGTTGGCACAATAACTGAAAAAGGGTAAGACTTAATGTTGTTTGTGGGTGAGTGAATTGAGGCAGACTACTACAGGGAATGGGTTGTCCTTCTATTCCAGGTTATATCACGAAGTTACCTCGTGGTTGCATTCACTTGAGAGGAAGTTTGTGGGAGATGAGAGTTCCTTTTATACCTGGAGCCAGATCCCATCTTCTCAGTCAGGAGCTATAAAGTTTTGGGTCCTGGCTTGTGTATATGAACAGCAGCAGCAACATTCTAAGATAGGTCCTTTATAAAGGCCAGTGTCAGTTTATCCAATCATTCACCCAAGAGTAATCAAACTAGGATTACAACCCTTTTTAGGATGAATAGATAAGACCATCAAAATAATAAAGAGAACTTACAGCATAGTAATAGCAGAAGTTATGACTCGTATGAACAGAAACTGTATGTGTAGTTATTCCAGGGAACACTCTACAAAAATGGAACAGTTTTTACAATATATTTATTTTGATGTGTAAATATCATTTTATTGCTTTTGAGTAATCCTGACCTGTAAAGATTGAGGTTCAGGACAATTAAATTGTACATAAAATTTCATACAGTCTTGCTTGATAATTTTATTAAAGTTAAAGTCTGTTGTGAAATTAATAACTGTTATAATTTAAATTACCCCTAGATAATTAGCCAAATAAAACAAAACAGTTAACAATCTTGGTGGGATCACAAGAGGTAGCAGTTAGGGACTCAGAGTACATCATCATCATCTTCTCTGGGAACTTACATAGCTTGACCCCACTTTGATGTCTATACACCCTTGCTCTTTTCAGAGAAGGGGGTATTGCTTATAAGACCAGTCTCTTATCTGGCACTATCCTGGTATCATCTGATACATCTATTTGTCCAGGATATCTCATATTTTAGTAACATCAAAGCCTCTTATGACAGAAGGCTTGGACAAATCTTGTATGGATGGAACAGGACATGACGGCTTAACATGAATTTGTTGAAGTTGTGGAGAGACATGATCTTCTACGCCGTCAGGCATGATACCTGTAGAATGGTGTTTATACGGTGAGTAGGTAACCCAGATTTATTTCAGATTTCTCTAAGTTACGTCATTCGGCTCTTCACCGGAGGACCTTCTTCTGTCTTGGATGGCTGAAATGACAAACTGTTTGTTGACGTTTTTGTGGTTTTAATAATTGTCTACAGTATGGGGTGACTGGTCACATGCCCGACCCTCCCTAGACGCCTCTTAGGACATGTGTAGTAGGTTGCAGTGATAAAATTTTTTCCTCCCCTTTCGGGCACCTGTGACACCTGTCAAGCTAATGGTAAACGAATAAAACGAGCGAGTTTCGTTCT
Source organism: Oreohelix idahoensis (assembly GCA_024509875.1). Classification (NCBI taxonomy): domain Eukaryota; kingdom Metazoa; phylum Mollusca; class Gastropoda; order Stylommatophora; family Oreohelicidae; genus Oreohelix; species Oreohelix idahoensis. Next base: position 75,031 of record JAMPIV010011777.1, on the reverse strand, counting down.
TTTACTTAGAGGCGGTAATAGGAACAGCTGACCTCTTTTCAAGCATTGTTAAGCAGTTGCGGTGGAAATGCTTTCTGGATTTCATTGTGGAACGATTGCTATGTGCAATTGGCTTTAGCGGTCGTCCCAAAATGTTGCGGAGATAACGCGAATTCCGTATTGCTATGTTGTGTTATGAATATGTCAATATCAAAAAGTGTTTTCTGTGATAGAATTTCAGCCGTGGATTACGATCAAGCATAGGAATTATTGAGGTTTTACTGTTATTATAGCAAGTGGAAAAAATGGCTGACGTTCGAAGCTTGTCTGTAGGCGTCGCACAATGCTTCAAAGCATGTGTACTGTTTCTTTTGATTTCTTACGGGCGATGTCTTAACCTCAACACAGCATGTATAGAAGTGAAAAAGGCATACACAGAAAAGGGGTTTGACGAGAATGAAGTTCCTATAACCGCCGTATCTGGTAAGTATCGATCACCAATATTCACCATCAAAATCAAACTTATATAATTTTCATTTTATAATTTATCTTTAAAAGTATTACGCTTTCGTTTGTAAATGATAATGGTTGTTATTTCAGTTGTACTAACGATAGAAAAAAATTTGATTGATGTGTCTGTCAAATTTTGAATTGTGACTAAAATTTCGGTGGCTTAATTCTGTGTGATTGTCGAAAATTTATTTAAGTTTTTATAGGGCCTACAAAACAAAGGCCTATTGGTTGAAATGAAGAATAATGGGACATGTTCTTCAATAATAATAGTAATAAATTCTTTAAGCGCCAAACACGGCGCATAAGGCAGAAACCAGTGCTCTCCAGGTTGTTCGTTGTGACGCCACTCCTCTTAGCTCTTGCACATTATTTAGGCCCAACGTTGTTCCTTCTCTTATTATTGTTCTTCTGAGTGTTTCTTTTGGTCTTCCTTTTTTCCGCTTACCCTCAGGAACCCAAGTGAGCGCCTGTAGTGGTATTCTGTTGTTTTTTGCATTCGTAGGACATGACCGATATATGACCATCGTCTTTTCCTTATATAGTCGGAGACATATTTCTGCCTAGAGTCTTCTCTTATTTGTCGATTAGTCTTGAATTCTTTCCAACTGATGTTCATGAGTTTTCTAAGACATTTGTTCTCGAATGTATTCAGCTTGTTCTCCAATGATTTACATGTTAGGATTAAGGTTAGGATTAGATTTAGGATTCCTAACCCTTACCCATAATTACAGCGACTCTGATTTCTCTTTTAAGTCGGTATCGAACACACGTTAAACCCTCTGTGGATGGGAAGGAGCTAAGATGGATGGTGTCTAGCTTCTGACCGGGTGGGAAGGACAGTCCACAGAACACCCCAGCTTCACTATGCCATGACAGTGAAATTGCTGCATGTCATTGGGCCGAAGAGCTGAAGCCCAAGCGCCGTTGAATTGAAAACAACAACAACAATCGAACACACGTCCCGCTGTTTTTCATTTCAACCAGTATATTTAATTATAAACGGAAAGATACTTAGTTTTTCTATCCACTTTTGCCATGAAATGCGGTGGGGAGCTGAAGTTTTTGCTGTTTAGCCTAATGTGTCGCTTTGGCTACAGGATTATATGTTTCGGGAAGATGACCGATTTAAATAAGTTTTTGCGTTTGGTTTGGTTTTAAGGCTCATCTTCATTGCGCACGGACAACTTGGTATCCTCTCAGCACAGTGCGCGAACTTCGTAGCACCAGCGAGGATCGATATGTGTATACAGGAATCACACATTCTATAAATATTTTTGAGATGGGTAGGTTTTCTAATTTAAAAAAAAATATTGCAAGGGCAGTGGTCGCATAGCCTACTATTTATTTATGATTTTTAATTGCCGAGGGATTTTTAACGTGCACAACTTGACCACGGGACCTCCAATTTTCGCCCGTATCCGAGAAGGCTTGGCATCTGATCTTTCTAATCAGGAGAACAGGGGGGACGGGAGTGTAACATCATTGGGAACCACTGGGTTCTGAACAAATATGTCCATAAATTCTCTGCAAGGAGCGAACCCAGCACCTTTATAGTTAGAGGCGGACGCCATACCTCTGAGCCACTCCGACACTCCACTGTTTACTGCAGTGTTCTAGCACATATCGTGACGTTCATTAACTGCATGAAAAAAGTGATGATTGACAACAACTAAATGAAAATAAAAACGAGTGTTATGAACCCACTGTTATTATTCTTACCAGCAGGGTTGTGGAGTCGGTTAGAAAACTGTCCTACTTCTGAAATTTTAGAAGTCCGACTACGACTGGATCTACAGTTATTTTACTAGTCATATGGCGTAAAAGTATGCACTTAATATGGGTTATATGTAGAAGTATGGTATAAGTGTGAATAAATGAGTATGCGGCTTTCGTAGATTTTATTTTTAACCATTCATTCATATAATAATACAAAACAAGAACTCAGAAAGTGAAAAAAAATGATAATTTAAAAAAAAAATCTTAAATTAATTGGTTCTTTAAAAAAGGATATGTCTGGACTTAAGTCTGGTAAAAATCGTAGTCGGAACATTTTTTTAGCCGTCTCCGACTTCACTAAAAAACGGCCGACTCCCACCCCACAGCCCTGCTTACCAGATGTACTAAAAACAGAAGAGAACATAAATGGTTGCACACATTATATTGTATTGCAAAGACTAAAAGTGGATGGCCAGTTTACATTGCTCAGTAATTCGTCATTAGGTTCACATGTCATTTTTGTCGTGTGAACAGTGCGTCATTAAACTTGCTTTTACGATTTTAAATCGTAACTTAATATTAGTTTTATACCGAACGGTTGTCACTTCAGGCCAGCAACATTCATCTTTGAATAAAATGAACTTTGTTAAGTTTAAACACCTAATGTTAAAACTCACAAGAAAGTTAGTCACAAGTAGAGCTGTGTTTACAACAAACGTTTCGCTGACCTAGTTGTTTGAAGGAACACGTTGATTTTAATTGACACGTCACCGTTCACCCTCCGACGCCCGCTCCTTTAAATACGAAACATAATCTATATTCGCAGTTTAGTAGTGCCCTTACTAACCCTTACTCTATTGGAGTTGTTTCCACCTTATTTTACATTGTTTTAGTTATTATGTAAAATCGGCAGTGCAAGTACTGGTCAAAACGTAGGCTACAAGGAAACGGACTGTGAGTATTCAGGAAGCCTGATTGGAAATGCGTAAGAACCATAACAAATAGACATCTCTGTTGATTTATTGCATACAAAGGTTGTCCCATAGCAGATACTGCCGTAGTGGAGTGAAGTGTTAGAGACTTCAGTATACAAGGTCCAGCATGGAGAGGTGGTATGACCAGCTCCCTTTCTCGCTGCCTTTTCCTTCCATAACCCAAAAGCAAAGTAAGGTACCTGTTTACTGATGGGTAGACGGGAGCGTGTCCATACCGTGAATCGAACGCCGGCATCCTTGACGCGAGACCAGTGATTTAGAATGGTATTCATTTGTCGGTAAAATAAAGTACGCTCTGATATATTGACTTAACTCCACTGTTTGTTTTTATAAACCGAGCGTAGGTCAGCAACTGGTCGATCGCGACCTACCGCAAGGTCACAGTGGATTATTTTATATATCACAAGTAAATAAATAATTTGTTAAGCTATGGGGATTCGAAATATCCCTTACTCGCCCGATTTAAAACTGCTGTAGCCGGGATTAAGGGTACTTTTTCGCATTCCCAGTTAAAACTCAGGAGCTAGCGTACAAAAATTCACATTAATCCTGAACAGAATCAGACAGAAACGCAATTAAGTTAAGATGTGGTAAAATATCATTTTGTTTAGAAACGCAATATTTTCTCGGCAGTTAAGTTAAGATTTGGTAAAATATCATTTTGTTTAAAAACGCAATCTTTTCTCGGCAGTTAAGATTTGGTCAAATACAATTTTGTTTAGAAACACAATCTTTTCTCGGCAGTTAAGTTAAGATTTGGTCAAATACAATTTTGTTTAGAAACGCAGTCTTTTCTCGGCAGTTAAGTTAAGATTTGGTAAAATATCATTTTGTTTGAATTCTCTTCCGTTCTGTTGATGGAATTGCAGGAAGAAGATCGAACGGGAGAGATAAACATTAACAAAAAGGTTGAACATAAAATCTGAAGCCTAGAAAGAGACGTGATTTTTATCTAGGTAGCTCGTTATAGAGCTCAGTGTTTCTAAAGTAGACTCCCTGTGGTGAAGTGGGATGTTATAAATATTTATAGGGGACTTAGTATACTTACTGAGATCAGCTGTGAAGGTATCTATATCTAATAAGAGTAGTGTATTATAGATAACCTTACTTGCTGCCACATATGTATAACTCAGTCAGAATTATTCTGGAATAGTGTGATGACTACGTTATATGTCTAGGGTATGTGTATGATGAAGTGTAAGTCATAACAACAACAGACAGATAAACAATTTAATTTATTCCACCACACTTGACAACACTGTGACACTCACATACATAAAACACTCTACGAGGATATCTTAAAGGAGTCACTGATAACTTTTCAAATAACAATATGTATTCAGTGCTGTCATGAATGTATATGTGTCCTGATTCAAATACAAAGGGAACCAGGAATCACAATCAATTTTAATTACAAGTTATATGTACAGAATTTATTAATATGATTCTTGTAGTGACAAATATTATTAATTGTATCCTATGTGTGTCAGTTGTGTAGTAGTAATATGAGGTAATACTGGTTTTGTTTTGTTCAAGCTCTGTTGGTATTTGTCATCATGACTTCAATAGTTTGTTTCTATTGGAACTAGTATTGGAGATGTTCTCAGTTCCTGGTATTAAAACAATTTAATTCCCCTCTTAATTTTATGTTACAATGTCATTTTAAGATGGGGGTACATAATGTTGAGCTCCATGGCCACACTCTCTTATCTTTCGTGATGACTGCAGTAAAAGACTCCTCTGCTCGATTACTTTAATGAGTTCTGGAGTCACCCCACTGGTTGCTATATGGACCAAGGAGTATGCTGTCCACCTCTGGCTTCAGCAAAGCTCTGATCAGGTGCTGTTTATACTCGATTTTTACACTGAGCACAATACATCACAAACATTGAGTTCAGAGCGTTAGGCCAACTGTCAGCTTCATCTGAAATACTTTATACCAGTATTTCCCTCCCTAATGGTTACTACGCCTCTGCAATTCCAGCATTATTTCTTTCTAGTCAATAATCTAGGTGTCAGTGTACTGTTTGGCCATTCCATGCAGTTTTACTTTCCTCCGACACCTTCTGTTCAGGCTGGAGCACTATAGGCTTTACATCATGTTCGCTACTGAACTACACATATATACAGACATAAAGTATCAATTTACATTCAATTTTCATTAAAAGATATTGAATATTTCAAGCTTACCACAATTTATGGAAATAATAAACAGTTTCGTTGACTGGCAATGAATATAGCACAACTCCGATCTGCCGATGTCCCAGGCTTTATTTTATAAAAAATATACACTGGTGCTCAACGCACTGCTTCTTAGTAGGTTTATTACAAGATGTGGCATTGAACAGACGCTCTGAATTGAGTATATTCGCAGCTCTACCCAATCAAACCATGTCTACACATCTTTTCAAAAAAATACTCCTTTTCACGTTTCCCCTGACAACACAAGATAGTATTTATAGCCCGACCAATCGTGTTTAGTCTTACATTTGTTGCGCTCCAATCAAATAGGAGTTAACATGGTAGGCTATTTCCGTAACGTAATGTTTTTTCAAACACGTTATAAAAAAATTTTATGAGCAGAAATGATTTCATGCTGTCAGGCACCCCCACTATTTTATTTTTGCCATAACTTGGTAATTCCTAGACTATTTGCGTAACGTTTTACATATTCTTTGTCAGCAAACCCTAAGGAACCCAAATATACAAATTTAAAAGAGCTAAGTGGCTGCGTTCAAAATATGTGTTTTCCAAAGATAGTCGTATATTTGTTCTTTATTCCTTTTCGTTGTTTAGAACCGCCACCTGTCCTGCCTTTTCCACTGTTATGTCATACTAATGTCAGGAGCTTAGATGTAAATCAGTAGAATTTCATATTTCCTCATAAGCATTTTTCATATTTTTAAACCTGATTCTTGTAGTAGTAGTGTTTCTTTTTCACTGACTATATGAAAAAAAGTTATTGCTAGTGGCCTTACACGTGGGATTTGCGTTACTATTAATCGCGCGACGCGTGTAGTGTTGCATGCTTCCTGCCTTCATTCGTCCCTCTCTCTCTCCTGCTTTATCTGTCTTTTAGTTACGCCGTGTATGGGATGAATGAAATATTAAATCTAGGTCATTGATCAGCTTGCGTATCTCAAGGTTTTTCCAAGAAATACAGTACACGTTTCATTGAAGAAAGCGGGTAATAATACAGTAGGCTTTTACTATCAACGTGAAAGCGTTACAATTTGCAGACGAAGTAGAAAACAAGGGGATTTCGAGTACAGTCATTGTGACAGCACTGTTCTTTTACCATTTCTCTTTTCTTTTATTAAATTTATTTGTTAGGCTTTACATTTACCTTTTAATTTATATATGTGGATTAGAATATTCCACGACACTCCCACAGTTCCTTGGGTGCCTACTGTTGGCTTAGATCGTCCGTACAGAACACTAAGTTGCATTTGTTTTTCGGTAATTTATTCTGTGTATTGTGTTAAGTTTCACTCAATTTGTTACCGGGCCCGAAAGGGGAGCAAAGAATTGTAACACCGTTCCCTACCAAGCATGTCGTAAAAAGCGACTAAGAGGGATTGGACATGGGGCCGGTTATCCCATCCTGGAAATAAAAAAAATTAAGCCACAAAAATTCAACAAACAACAAGGACTTACAGAAGGTATGTAGGTCCAGCCACCCAAGACAGAAAGAACGTTCTCTGGTTAGGAGGCTCAACTTGCCGGAGAACTGTGGAAGCTGAGATGCAAAGAATGAACCAGAGCTGGGGTACTGCACGAAGGATGGCCACCGACCGAGCAAAGTGGAAGCAGTTTGTTGCTGCCCTACAAGACGCCACCAGGCGTGATGGCCACTGACTGCTTTGACTGTCTTCGGCTGAGGATCAAAGAAGAAGAAGGAGGCTCATAACGTTGTCGAGAGATATCCGAAAGGAGTCTATGTTGCTGACTCATCTTTGTCCTTCTAGGAGAATCTCCAGAAATATAACCGAAGGCAGACGTGAAGGGGATGAAGAAGACACGGAAAAGCCTTAAGTTGATGGCACGGGACGGGCAGACTTGGTATAAGTTTGTTGAAGACCAATGCTCCTTGTATAGCTGCATTGTGATGATGATAGTGTTGGGTTCACGGGTTCAAACATGTTGGATTGGCGGTTGAAGACTATACCCACCACTCCGTCAAGGACAGGTCAGTGAATGTATGTGTACTAGATTTGAAGCAAGTTTTTTTTTTTTTTATTGAATGACAAGGCGAGAAAGGTTAGCTTATTTTTTTGGCAATCATTTTAAAATTATGACATACATGTGTGTTAATTCATATTTACGGTTGTGTGTTAAAATTTTCGTTATATTATGAAAAGTTTTTTTCAGGTACTAACACATCATTTAGTAAATTTTACACAGAGAAAATTTTTTTTTTGGGGGGTGGGGGGCGAATAGGATCTCTACGCACCCCTTGTCTGTCATCGAAGTTGTGGACGGGCATGAGACGGGCTGGATAATCTAGATTCTAGGCTGTGTGTGGCACCCCCTTACGACACCCCTCCCCCATCAACTCCCGTCAGGTTACGATGGTAAAAAGGAACGGGTAGTCCCGTAACAGACACTGCCGTCCGTGGTAACGGTTCTTTTTAGACATGTAAATTATTCACTAGGCTCAACTTATAGAGGTGGGTTGACTAGTTCCCTTTCTTGCTGCGTTTGCCATCCCTAGCTGTAGAGCAGAGTCAGGTACGCATTTACACCTGGGTAGACTGGAGCGTGACGCCACCGTATTTCGAACCCGTCTTCTTTCCTGCGAGAGGTCAGCGCTCTATCCGTTCTGCAAATCGTACGATCTTACGATGGTAGTAAAATTTTTAAAAAGTTAAATTAAAAACGAATACACCTACTTGTTTTTCATAACGAAAGTAATTACTGAATTAGTTTCTTAACATGAACTTCCGCCAAGTGTGTATACGTCATGATATATTTTTATTTATTTTTTCTAAATTTGGATTTACAAATTATACAAATTTGTTGTAGCTGTTGGGCAACATCTGCTGCGTTATCAATTATCAGATCTAGCAGAATCAATGCCCTCCCAATCAATACATCAGATTTTTTAAAACGTTTTTTGTGTGTAAACATCTGGCTCACAGATGGTCAGAAAATATTGTGGCATATACATACGACAGAAATTTCTGTTGCAGATATGACGTTGTGGGTAAAATGACGCGGCATTATTGATTTACTATTACGTCATATGTATGGGGTGAAAAATTATAAACAATATTTTTAATGGATGAAAAATTATACCCAACATTGATATGTTATTTCTTCTTCTTCCTTGTTCGTCCTGAAAAGGACGTTGGTTGCGTTGTGTCTGTTTACGCCGGAGCTGTGATATGTGCGCCTTTCGGCCGACACATCCTACTTCAGCACGGCATTTTTTGGGACCGGGTTTGCCTTCCCTCTTCGATCCCTACTCTCTCAGCCAGGCTGCAGTGATGCAGCCTGTTTCAAAGACCACCACGTGGAGGTGGAGTAGGGTCTTGGTCAGCTCTGGTTCGCTGACCCTGATGCAAGCAGTCAAGCTATGGGTCGCTGACTGCATTCTCTATTGGTGCATCTTTGGGTCCCATATGTTATTTGATAACGAGTAAGTAACCCGCCCAAACTTGGTGTGAAATAATTGTGCTGTGCTTTTATCACTGCATGTCCTCATGATGGCACTAATTCTAATGTTGTCATTTATCTGGATGCAGTAGTAATGAAGCTGTGGAGCAACCCGTCAAAAATGGCATGGGGAGAAGTGGAAAAAAGGCCAGTGGACTGAAATTTGACTAATTAATTAACAGCTGCTTTATCACAACATGTTTTGTAAATGCACGGATATGTTAAAATAAAATCTTGCCTTGGTAATTGTTATTGATACTGTTAATCAGAATCGCTCCGCACTCCGGTGAATCCCATAGATGCTGAGTCTCCCCCAGTAAATTGTCGAAGGTGATGAATGCTAATTGTTCCTGTTGTGCGCTGGTTGTCTATACACCTGATGCATCCTCTCATGTACGCCTCGCTGCTGGTCTTGCGTTTGATGCTGAATTCCAGCAAGCTTAACACTGATAATTGATCAATTGCAGTGTCGTTATCTAATAGGCGATCATTAATAGTACTCAGTGTGTCTCCCATATCCAACCGTCTATGGGTGCTCTTGAAGCTAGTCTATCATCTCTTTCATTACCGCATATCCCTGCATGCTCTTGAAGCTGGTCTATCATCTCTTTCATTACCGCATATCCCTGCATGCTCTTGAAGCTAGTCTATCATCTCTTTCATTACCGCATATCCTTGCATGCTCTTGAAGCTAGTCTATCATCTCTTTCATTACCGCATATCCCTGCATGCTCTTGAAGCTAGTCTATCATCTCTTTCATTACCGCATATCCCTGCATGCTCTTGAAGACAGTCGATCAGCTCTTTCATTACCGCATATCCCTGCATGCTCTTGAAGCTGGTCTATCATCTCTTTCATTACCGCATATCCCTGCATGCTCTTGAAGCTAGTCTATCATCTCTTTCATTACCGCATATCCCTGCATGCTCTTGAAGCTAGTCTATCATCTCTTTCATTACCGCATATCCCTGCATGCTCTTGAAGCTAGTCTATCATCTCTTTCATTACCCATATCCCTGCATGCTTTTGAAGCTAGTCTATCAGCTCTTTCATTACCGCATATCCCTGCATGCTCTTGAAGCAGGTCTATCATCTCTTTCATTACCGCATATCCCTGCATGCTCTTGAAGCTAGTTTATCAGCTCTTTCATTACCGCATATCCCTGCATGCTCTTGAAGCTAGTCTATCATCTCTTTCATTACCGCATATCCCTGCATGCTCTTGAAGACAGTCGATCAGCTCTTTCATTACCGCATATCCCTGCATGCTCTTGAAGACAGTCGATCAGCTCTTTCATTACCGCATATCCCTGCATGCTCTTGAAGCTAGTCTATCAGCTCTTTCATTACCGCGTATCCCTGCATGACCAGGACAGTAGATCCACACCAGAAGATTCGATGCTTCTATGGAGGTTTTCCATTCATGCCGTAGCCATCCATATGGAACCTTCCGAAGCATGGACTGAGAATCTGACACAATAACTGCCCATGTTAACGACGTTTCAGATAGACACCTTAGGGCCGCAGTAGATGCCTCTACCTCCATTCATATTCTGGAGGTTGTTGGTAGGTATTTACAAACAAAAAAAAAACAGGAAAAAAAAATTTCCAAATAAACTTTCTAATACGCCGTCTCCGAGTCATTATTTAAGTTAGTATCGACTTGAGCGACGAAATCGGCCGAGTTCCTCCAAATGTTACTAATGCCATTCTTTATTCATACTCACCCGAATACAAAATTCACAGAAAATGTACGGGACTTTGTATTGCTCATGTTTTATTGTTTTCTCTTGCGCTCAGAAGATGGGTGAGTACCGTGATGAGTAGGTCATTGACAGTAGTCCAGGTCCCAGCGTTCAGATAAGAATCCACGACATTATTATCTTGAGTCGAGTGGACTGATTACATAAAATATAAGATCTCTCAGTATTTTAGGTCCATGATGTATCGAATGAATCAACTCGCCTGTTGACTCTCAGTTTTGTCTTGTTGTGTTATAATCGTTAAATATTTTCGTATGTAATCATCCTCTACCTCTTTTTGTGTTAATTTTGCGTGTCACTACAACACATTTAGTTTTTTTTTAAAATTATTTGATTTATTTGCGCTTCCCAAAAAGTGTTTAAAAAAAAAAAACCACTGATGTGGAAAATACAGACAAACACCAGTGGAACAAGAACTGAGGGGAAGACACTGGTAATGGATAAGGATACACATTAAGAGAACGAATTGATAGCATTACAAGGCAGTCTTGTGTTCTGAAATCACTAGTGTAAAAGAAATAGAGGGTGACAAAATACACGCAGAAAAGAGAATTGAAGATATACAGGTGAAAGGATAAAAATGACACGAAAAGGCCTCGGACGGATGGTACAGGACAGGAGTAATTGGCATGTTTTTGTTGAAGACCTGTGCTCTACTGGAAGTTGTAAGGTATTTATGATAATGTTGATGACGAAAACGTGTCTTCTTCATATGAACTAGACCCTAGTTCCCTAAGACATTTCCAAATATATTTGTTGTATTCTGTGGCTTTATTAGAAGATTTTCAGGACTACCGTTCTTTCTAAACTCTTTATTATTTCTTTCTCGTTATCTAGAACAGGCCTTCAAACCTCGTATCCAAAATCTTTGGGGTCAGATATATTTCGGAATTCGGAATTTTTCGGATTTCAGAACGGTAATGCGGTACCGTGAACCTTTTATGGCAGTAACACCATAACTGTGTTTGTGGTAGCACCGAGTAAGCAAACGCTTTCATTTTTCTGACATTTTTTAATAATAAATCTTTTGGTATTTATTATAATTCTGATGTTTAAAACGATGTATTTTTATCATTAATAAAACTGTTTTGAACAGTAGAACTCCTAAATTTTAGAAGATTCACAATTGCAAAGTTATCTAAAATCGGTATTTAATACATATTAGAACATTTCACCATTTCATCATCGTCATACATATAGACAATGGCGATGCTGACGACGTAAAATGTTAATGTGTAGTAATATCTTGGTTATTATATTACAGTCGCCCGTCTATGACATAATATAAGTATTTTGTCTGTCCAATTAACGCCTCTTACCGGTTTGGTTTAGGTCATGCGCAGAAGTGACGCTGCACGAAAAAAAAACAAAAAACGTTCGGTTTTCAGATCTGTCCGAATTGAGGATAATTGCTGGTGTGAAGTATACAAGAGAGAATACTCATTTCACTGTTGTTAATATATATTGAAAACGTTTATGATAGTCTTGGCTTAGGTAAGTGGAAGGGGGAGTCAAGCACCTTCTCCTTAGTTAATACTCTCAGTGGAGAATCTTATCGTCTTCTGCCTCTTCTCTTGATGATGCTACACTCTGACGCTTTGAGACCACCTCTTCATGTTTCCTCCCAGCATGTATGTGCTGTTACCCTCTTTCTCTATTTTATCAGCATCATCATTTCCGGTTAGTTCCTTATGGAGCATAATGCCACACCTGCAGCTGGTTCTATAGCAGGAAGCCTGCATCAACTTACTTACTTAGTGGTTCCCCTTCTACCGTGAGGTGTAGAGGATTGGAAGAGAGAGCGCCAGAATATCCTATCGGCTGTCTTCCTTCTGGCCTGGTTCAATTCTAGCCCTCGGTCCTTCAAAGATTGTCAAATGTTGTCCTCCTAGCGGATTGTGGGTCGTCCTGGAGGTCTGGATCCCTGGCTCTTAGTTTCCCATGCTTGTCGTAGTAGCCGATCTTCTCCCATTCTGCAGACATGGCCAAACCATCTTAGTTGGGACTGTTCTGCTTGGGTCTGCAGGCGGGTGGGATTTTAGGCCTTGATGTATCGTCTGGTTGCGGACCATGTCTCTTCTTGTTACTTCAACCACCTTCCTCAGATACCTCATTTCTGAGGTTTGGATCTGGCTTTTGTGGGTTGTAGTCATTGCCCATGACTCGCATCCATATGTCAAGACTGGTACATAGGTGGAGCGGTATTCAGCCATCTTCGTTTTCTTCCCAACCTCTCTCTTGCTGAGGAATCCTCGATTTATGGCCTGAAAAAGTCTCCCAGCTGCTGCTTTTCGAGTAGCCAACTCTTCTTTGATATTTAAAGTGGTCGAACTGCTCCAGGAAATGTTCTCCCAGCTTAATCTCATGTCTTCTTTCTTCTCGTGATATCACCATGGATTTTGTTTTAGAGCTGCTTATGACCATCCTTCTCTTCTCCAGCTCTTCCTTCCAGACTTGCACGTTGGATTGGAGTTGTGCCTCTGATTTAGCAATCAGGGCAACATCATCAGCAAATGCCAGCTCTAAAATACAGACCTGTCTCATCTTCCAGTACCCCACTGAATACTTTCTTGTTCTCTCCTTACATGCCTTGATGACATCGTCCATGAGGAGTATGAAAAGATCAAAACTGACATAATGTCATGTAGGGGTGGTTTCTGTATCGGTTAGTTTAACATGAGGTTGCCAGCTCAGCGCACAGCCTTATATTCGCCGCCGCGTCCGATACACGTGAATGAGCATTGGTCATATTCTATTTTTGTCTCGTGATAGTTCTTCAGTGTTACATAGAACCAATCCTGACATATGGGAGTGAGTCACTGAAAATTAGTAAGCAAGTAGGGAAAGCAGAGGCCACAGAGATGTGGTTTTACACAATCCACTTGTTTTTTGGGGGGTGGAGCTTGTTCTGAGAAGAGGAAAGCTGGAATATATCGTAACAACAGGTAAGATTGAAGGAAACAGAGATAGGGAAAGACAAAGAGAGCACAACATGGACAATTTGACATCGTGGCATGAAAAGAAGAGAAGTCAGCAGCAGAACTGATAAATTGTACTGGAGACCGGAAGTTGTGGAGAGACAAGATCTCCTACGCCACAAGGCATGGTACTTGAAAAAGAAGATAGACTCATGCAAACTAAACATAGCCTTGCTCATTTACCTTCTATCATTCCTTCTTTGATTTTAATTGCACTCTTTTTAGTTTATACATACAGTAATTATTAAACTTGAGCCGTGCCTGAAACGTGCATCGTACCACCTGAGCCTTTTCACGCACCGCAACTAACGAACTAATTTATTATTTTATCAAGAGTTGCTAACAAGATTAATAAAAATCCATGGGCGCAAACCGAAATAACTCATCGTCGTTAATTGTCGTCAACAACTGCTGTAATAGATAGTGGAGGTGGGGAGGAATTCCTTGCGCCTGCCAGGACTGATAACTTGTAGTTTACGTTGGGTGCTGAGGTCAGCTCTGTTTATTACCGGGTTTATAGTTAGGAAGTTTAAAGTGTACATTAGGTCGGTTGGATTATGTGGCAATTCCCGTGTACCTGTGGGGGTGGGGTATCTGGTGGATATATATATATATATATATATATATATATATATATATATATATATATATATATATATATATATATATATATATTAATATATATATATATATATAGAGAGAGAGAGAGAGAGAGAGAGAGAGATTTCAAAGGTTGAAAATTGGGCATTCCTTTCTTTCTCTCATCTTTTATAATGTATTCATTCATTCTCAGATGTACTTACTGTTATAATTTAAGGGCATGCAACATTATAGAAGTAATATTACATAATACATTCGCAGTATCCAGTCACAGTTAAGAAATAAAGTATATTGAAAAGAAAAGAAAGAAGGTCATAAAACCCTCCATACATTATGTTACATAATCTTCTTCCTCGTTCGCCTTCAGACTTCCACGTTAATGACTCTAATAAAGGCAGTAGTCAGCTCAAGGTTCCTGACATCTCGTTCGCCTTCAGACTTCCACATTAATGACTCTAATAAAGGCAGTAGTCAGCTCAAGGTTCCTGACATCTCGTTCGCCTTCAGACTTCCACATTAATGACTCTAATAAAGGCAGTAGTCAGCTTAAGGTTCCTGACATCTCGTTCGCCTTCAGACTTCCACATTAATTACTCTAATAAAGGCAGTAGTCAGCTCAAGGTTCCTGACATCTCGTTCGCCTTCAGACTTCCAGATTAATGACTCTAATAAAGGCAGTAGCCAGCTCAAGGTTCCTGACATCTCGTTCGCCTTCACACTTCCACATTAAGGACTCTAATAAAGACAGTAGTCAGCTCAAGGTTCCTGACATCATTTTAGATAATGATTTGAAACATAATCAGATTAGGGTGGCCTATAATCAGCAGCGGTTCATGAAATATTTGTTCAGTCTACGATTGTGTGAGTAGGAATTGTACGTGTTTTTCAGGTAACGTGGAAGAGTGTTCCAAAGGCATGAGAGGGGGTAAAGGGTAAAGGATCCCGTTACACGCCCATTGAGGAATATTGGGAATATGGTGTTAGGCCCATATTTTCTTGACTATCTGCACACTAGGGGTGATGTGCTCAGCATCAAGCCGGCCGCCTTAACCTTCCCAGAATTGCTCTGGTACCCAATTCATGAGGCTGGGTCGACCCCGGAGCCGTTTGCGGTCTAAAAAATCCCACTTCAACTGGGGATCGAAACGTGGACCACCGAGCTAGGAAGCTAGTGCCCTAACCACTGTGCTACCGTGGCTGCCAAAGGCATGAGAAAGAGAGAGATATTTTCGAAGGGTAGAGAACTGGGCACGCATGGTCGTCTAACATTCTGCCATTTCTTTCTTTGATCTTCTATACCGAATCCATTTCTTTCTTTGATCTTCTATACCGAATCCATTTATTTCCACGTGCATTTTAAACATTAATGTAGAAAACAACAACATTGTGACAAGTACAATAGCAGAATGCTGACATTTACATTAAAAGATAAAAGCTAGTCCCATAGCAGATACTGCCGTAGGGTAGTGAAGTGTTAGAGACTTGACATATGTTAGGTCCGGCTTCGAGAGACCTTTGCCGTCCCTAACTCAAGATCGGAGTCAGGTACCCATTTTGCAGCTGGGCAGAATGGAACGTGACACCACTATTGTCTCTAACCCGGCACCTTTGTCGCGAGGTGCCAGCGGTTTAACCACTCGGGCAGTCGGACTCTACATTTACAATATCTGATTATAATCAACAAATAGAATATATTGAACAGAGCAAACATCATCATAAAAGCCTACATACGATATTATATAATGATTTGGGAAGAGGACAAAAACAACGGAGAGAGAGGGAGGGAGAGAGAGATACGTTAAACAGAGGATAGATAGTGTGAAGTATTGTAATAAATACCACGGCGATAGTATTAAGTAGTTAAATAAATTTTGTAGAGTGACGTTATTAAACTCCCCCCAGTAGATTATGTGTTATGTAAATTATGCGTTATACGGGAGATAACAGTGCTCACGTAAACGTAGATGAGGGGGTGTCGTAAATGCCATGCCATGATTTAAGAGTGCAGGGGGAAAGATAGTAATGTCACCCGCCAAAGCATGAAAAAAGGTAAAGGATCCCTTTACCATTGAGGCATAATAGGAATATGGGTGTTAGGCCCATATTTTCTTGACCATCGGCACACTAGGCGTGATGTGGTCAGCATCACGCCGGCCGCTTTACCTTCCCAGAGTTGCTCGAGTACCCAATTATTCATGAGGCTGGGTCGACCGCGGAGCCGTTTGCGGTCTAAAAAATCCCAATTCAACTGGGGATCGAACCATGGACCACCGAGGTAGGAAGCCAGTGCACTAATCACTACGCTACCACGGCTCCCACCGCCAAAGCAGGATGGCGATATAATTATGCTGTCCTTTTTCTGATGTACGTCCTCATGACGGTACAAATTCTCCAGTGGTCATTCACCTGGATGGATTGGTAATGAAGCTGTGGAAAGTGTAAAAATAAATGCCAGTGGACTGAAATTAGACTAATTAATTAACAGTTGTTTTATCACTACCTGTGTTGTAAATGTACAGATATCTTTTAAAATCTTGCTGTGGGGCGTATTGAAAAAAACAAAACAAAACACAAATTCAAAATGAACCTTCTATTATTCCATCTTCCGTATCATTATTTAAGGGCGTATCGCCCTGAGCGACCATATCGGTCAAGTTGCTGCAAATGTAACAAACGCCATTCAATATCTACGGATAAATATAAGATACTTATTCATACTCACCCGAAATACAGCTTGGGGAAATTCCAGAAGTTGTGTCCACATTTGAAGAAAATGTGGCATGAATATTTCTGAGACATCAGCCATTATTAAGTATGGGAAAATACGGCGCATTATTTCAATAGGCGCACAGTTTAGTTTCCAGGTCCTAATCTGCTGAAAAATGCGAAATTAAAAAACGTGTCATTCATTCATTCATTCATTCATCCATCAATTCATTCGTCTATCCATTCATCCATCTATCCATTCATTCATCCATCCATCTATCCATTTATCCGTTCATTCATATCTGGTAAAGTGTGTCGTATCCATCGCTAGCATATTGTCATCTGTTTTTCAATGTTTACGTTTTAGAAAGAAAGACATTTCTACAATGGTACTAGAAGTTACTGAGAAGTGTCGGTCCTGTATTATTGCTGATGGTGGGCATTTTGAACATTTAAACTAAATTTATATTATTGTGAGGAACTGCTTACACGGTGCTGTCAAACACGCATTCGCACCATAATTGCAGGCAGACGCTGGAACTGGGTTGGCCATGTCCTCAGAAGGGACCCTGACACCATCACCAGATCTGCTATGCTAAAGACGGCGAAAGAGAGGCAGATCAAAGACAACCTGGCGGAGAACAATGGAGGCTGAGGTGCAAAGCATGAACCAGAGTTGGTGCACGGCGCAAAGGATGGCCATCGACCGAGCAAAATGGGGACAGTTTGTTGCTGTCCTACAAGACGCCACTAGGCGTGATGGCCACGGACTGCTTTATCAGTCAGGGGCTATGGAGGATCCAAGAAGAAAAGAAGATTTTATAGTGAAAAAATGTCTATCTCTTAGCTTTAAAATGTGATAAAGAAAATTAAAATTGTGTATGTTGTTCGTCAAATATACATATAAATATAAATGTGTGTATACATGATATAGAAACATCCTGTACAAACAATGTATACGCATTGACTCATTCTCCGATTAAAAAAAATTTTTTTTTCTTAACCAGCGGCACTTGGGCTTTCAGCCCTTCGGCCCAATGACATGTCATTGCGAGGCTGGGGAGCCTGTGGACTTTCCTTCCAACCCGGTCTGGAGCTTCGCTCCTTCCCATCCACAGAGGGTTTATCTCAGGAGCCGTGCAGGTTATTCAGTCAAGATCCCGGTCGATGACGACACTTCTTCAAATGCACACGCCCGGGCTTGAACCGTGAACACCTGATCGCCAGCGCAATGTGGTAACAATTACACCAGCGCGGCTCCCACTCATTCTCCAATATGCGCGTGACTGGACAAAGCTAGATACATTCACGTGTGTAATCTGTTGTTTTCTTGACTCACAAACTTGTGGGAACAGTGTAAAGCTAAATGTTACCTCACGGGATGCGGGCTTTCTCCTACCTTCTCTTATTTCATATGTTACCTGGAATGACATTTTTGTAGCTAGGAGATCTTATGTATTTGTTGTTCTTGTCGTACAGATTATGCATATCTCTTACGTGCGTAAAGGTCAAAACAGAAGTAATATCCGATAAGTTTAGTATCACAAACGGAATCGTTGTTCTCTGTCTCTACCTACACTGTTCAATGGAAGTAAGAAAGAGAGTTCTTCAGTTTTAAATAGAAATAATCCTGACACACGGGAGTTCTTCTTCCTCGTTCGTCCTGAAAAGGGCGTTGGTTGCGTTGTATCCGTTTACAGCAAAGCTGCGATATTTGCAACTTTCGGCCGACACATCCGACTTCAGCACGGCATTTTATTGGGACCGGGTTTGCCTTCCCACTTCGATCCCTGCTCTCTCAGCCAGACTGCAGTGGTGCAGCCTGTTTCCAGGACCACCACGTGGAGGTAAAGTAGGGTCTTGGTCAGCTCTGGTTCGCTGACCCTGACGCAAGCAGTCAATCTATGAGTCGCTGACTGCATCCATCTTTCTAGCTGCGTCTTTGGTCCCACACACGGGAGTGAGTTGTGGACAATTAGTCAACGAAAAATTCATAGATTTAAACGTACGAGCATCCTCTCTTCTGTCATTTGTCAATGAGCGTGTGATTGGCAGAGTGGCTAGAGCGCTGGTCTCTCGCGGCTAAGGTGCAGGGTTCGAATCACGGTACCGACACACTCCAATCTACCCAGCTGTAAATGGGTACCTAACTCTGTACTTTGAGTTAGGGAAAACAAAGTCCGGTCCAATAAATGAAATTCTGATTCTATTATTAACTCTGGCAGGTCTAGTTGTCTCTTGACGAGTTGAATCTGACAGTGCTTTCCACCGACTAAAGTGTCTGGTTATAAAAACAACTTTTGTTCCTGGCACGTGTTGTTTACTATTAGACCAGGCCCCAATCAGAAGAAGGAAAAAGCAGCAAGGAAGAGAACTGGTCGCCCCCACCTCTCTATGCTGGGCCTAGTATAGTGAAGTCTTTATCATTTCATTCCCCTATGGTAGTATCTGCAATGGGACTACCTTTATCTTTTTTTAAAAATACTGTTTAACGGAAGTAAGAAAGAGAGTTCTTTAGGGGAGCCGCGGTAGCGTAGTGGTTAGTGCACTGGCTTCCTAGCTCAGTGGTCTATGGTTCGATCCCCAGATGAGGTGGGATTTTTTTTAGGCCGCAAACGGCTCCTGGGTCGACCCAGCCCCAACTGGGTACCAGAGCAACTCTGGGAAGGTTAAGGCGGCCGGCGTGATGTTGACCACGTCACCCATAGTGTGCCGATGGTAAAAAAAGTATGGGCTTAACACCATATTCCCAATATGCCTCAATGGGCGTGTAACGGGATCCTTCCACCATTCATAGATTTAAACTACTTCTTCTTGCGATCGCATCTTTGATGTTTACACCGTCAGACGTGCTCTCATGATGAACTCGACCGTTGTCTGGAGTTCCTCTTTAGCTCCATACAGCGTTGAGTTTAGTGTTGAGTCATTGGGCGCAGTATATCTTTCTTAACTGGTCGTACAGAGGACAATCCTGTAGAACATGCTCAGCAGTTTTAGATTTAAACATAAAGGCATCCTTTCATCTTTCATTTTTTTTCTTGTTTTCTCCTTATCAAGCATGGAGCCACCATTACTTACTTACTTACTTAGTCGTTCCCCTTCTACCGTGAGGTGTAGAGGTTTGGAAGAGAGAGCGCCAGACCATTCTATCAGCTGTCTTCTTCCTGGCCTGGTTCCATTCTAGTCCTCGGTCCTTCAAAGATTGTCTAATGTTGTCCTGCCAGCGGACTCTGGGTCGTCCTGGAGGTCTGGATCCCTGGCTCTTTGTTTCCCATGCTTGTCGTGGTAGCCGATCTTCTCCCATTCTGCAGACATGGCCAAACCATCTTAGTTGGGACTGTTCTATTTGGGTCTGCAGCGGATGGGATTTTAGGCCTTGACGGATCGTCTGGTTGCGGACCATGTCTCTTCTTGTTACTTCAACCACTTTCCTCAGATACCTCATTTCTGAGGTTTGGATCTGGCTTTTGTGGGTTGTAGTCATTGCCCACGACTCGCATCCATATGTCAAGACTGGGACATAGGTGGAGCGGTATACAGCCATCTTCGTTTTCTTACCAACCTCTTTCTTGCTGAGGAATCCACGATTTATGGCCTGAAAAAGTCTCCCAGCCGCTGCTTTCCGAGTGGCCAACTCTTCTTTGATGCCTCCCTTTCGGTCTATAATAGCTCCGAGATATTTAAAGTGGTCGACCTGCTCCAGGACCTGTTCTCCCAACTTAATCTGATGTTTTCTTTCTTCTCGTGATATCACCATGGATTTTGTTTTAGAGCTGCTTATGACCATCCCTCTCTTCTCCAGCTCTTCCTTCCAGACTTGCAGGTTGGATTGGAGATGTGCCTCTTTTTTAGCAATCAGGGCAACATCATCAGCAAATGCCAGCTCCGAAATATAGACCTGTCTCATCTTCCAGTACCCCACTGAATACTTTCTTGTTCTCTCCTTACATGCCTTGATGACATCGTCCATAAGGAGTATGAAGAGGTAAGGTGATAGGATCTCACCTTGTCTTACACCAGTGGTGGTCCTGAACTCTTCTGACTTATGGTTTGCTGTCCTCACATAATTTCTGCAAGACTTGTAGAAGCTCTGTATAGCATGAATCAGAGGTGCTGGAATATTCTTCCTTGCCAAACATTCCCAAAGTTTGCTCCAGGGGACCCTGTCAAACGCCTTTTCCAGATCTATGAAACAAAGATGGATCTCACTCTTATACTCAAGGGCCTTTTCACTCAGCTGTCTGAGTGTGAAGATTAGGTCTTGAGTACTTCGGTTTGCTCGGAATCCGCACTGGACCTCATCCAATTGTGGCTCAGCTAGGCGTCGGAGTCTCTGCTCTAGGATTCTAGAGTAGATTTTACCAGGGACACTGAGAAGGGATATGCCTCTATGGTTTCCACATTGTCGATTGTCCCCCTTTTTGAAAATTGGTGTTATGATGGCAATCTCCCAATCCTTTGGTATGGTCTTGTTGCACCATGCTGCCTGTAGGACCTTTAAGAGTAATAGGTCGCCTGATGCTCCCATGTACTTAACCATTTCTGGTGTTATACCATCATGCCCTGCTGCTTTGCCCATCTTGATTTTCTCTAGTGCTGCCCTCAGTTCTTCCATCTTTATGTCATCTTCACCATCATTGGTTTCCTCTTCTGTGTCAGTGGTTATCATTTCTGATGCTTCATCATGCTCACCATCCAGGAGTTCTGAGAAATATTCTTTCCATCTTTCCATTACTTCCTTCGGGGCAGTAAGCAATTTGCCTTGCTTGTCCTTATAAATTTGAGAGGGCATTGTTTTTCTTTCCTCAGAGGGTCTTATGAACAATTTCTGGTTTTCTTGTGCATCTTTTTCTAGCTTTTCTCCAAATTCTTCCCAGGACTTCTGTTTTGCTGCTAGCACTTTGTTCTTTGCTTCTGTTCTGAGTGTCACATATTCTCTATATTTTTCCATTTGTCCTGTTGTGTTTTTAGCTCCTAAGTATTGTTTCCATGCCATTTTCTTCTCTCTTATTTTCTCTTTGACTTCCTCTGTCCACCAAGGTGTCCTCTTTCTCTGGTTCCCAAGTCGGAATTCACCGCATGCTTCTGCAGCAGCTGTCTTTATGATATCCTTGAATTTATTCCAGAGGGTTTCCAAGTCATCAGGTCGTTCTTCTGTGTTGCTCACTGCTGTAGCAATAAGCCCCTGATATCTGGTCTTAATTTCTGGCTCTCTCAGCTTGTAGGTCCTAATGCTCATTTCTCCTGCTCGTTTACTTGGTTTCTTGCGTGATGTTGGGCAGTTCCTAGGCTGAGCAACTCTTTCAGTTGTTCGTTTGATTGTTAGCAGGTAGTGATCACTTCCAATATCTGGCCCCCTCCAGACTCTTGCATCTCGGACATATCTGAATGAGCTTCTCCGAACAATGGCATAGTCGATCACTGACTTCTAATTCTTGTTGGTTCACATCTTGTATGCATGTATGCGCTTATGGGGAACTTTGTGTTTGTAATGATCAGATTCTGCTCACTGCAGAATCTAAGGAGTCGCTTTCCATTGTCATTGAGAGTATCTTCTCCATATCTTCCGATAACTCCACCCCATCTAGCATGGTCATTTCCAACTCTGGCATTAAAATCTCCGAGCATAATAACTTCATC
Organism: Oreohelix idahoensis; assembly: GCA_024509875.1. NCBI lineage: Eukaryota > Metazoa > Mollusca > Gastropoda > Stylommatophora > Oreohelicidae > Oreohelix > Oreohelix idahoensis. Next base: position 52,482 of record JAMPIV010011777.1, on the reverse strand, counting down.
TAGGCAGTCATCCACTGTCCTTTGAAGCAGCTCGAAGAATTCCTCCTTGACCTCTGCTCTCTCATCCTCATTTGGCCCATACACTATGACCAGGTTGACTATGGTTTCTCCTTCTTTTAGTTTACAACCATAATGCGCTCCGAGACAAAGTTCCATCCCTTGATACTATCTTTTTGATTTTGGGCCACAATGCAACCCACGCCCCCTTTAACTCTTTCAGATATTGGTACACCACTGTAGAGCAGCGTGTTGCCATCGAGATCCATGACTCCTTGTCCTTTTTTCTTCGTTTCCGTTATAGCCAGGATTTCTAGTTTTGCTTTCCTCATCTCTTCCACCAGCTCCTCTTCCTTCCCATTTATACTTCTTGTGTTCCAAGTTCCATAAGTCGTAGTCCGTAGTCCGTTCCAGTTCGTCGCCTTTAGAATCAGTCCGGTTTTCTCTCTTGTAGTTCGCGTAATCATGATTTAAAGCAAACAGGTGATTGGCCTGTTGTGCATTTGCATGGTGGAGGGGCTGCCTCCTTACGGCCTCCATGCAGGCCGCCCTCCTCCTTTTTCATCCGGGCTTGGGACCGGCATTGGCGGAGTTGCCACCATTACATCTGGTCCTATTGCAGCAAGCCCGATTCAAAGCATTCATGTGCTTTTGCAACGGTGGTTTCTATAGCAATGATGAAATTGCCAGCCCTATACACAACCTCATATTAGTTGCCTCTTACGACATGCTCAAGAATAAAGCAGTAGCCCGATTATTTCTTTGCCTTTTTAGGCCACAGAGAAGTACGCGGCTCATATCTTCTTCTTCTTCTTCCTCGTTCGTCCTGAAAAGGACGTTGGTTGCGTTGTGTCCGGAACTGCGATATCTGCGCCTTTCGGCCAACATTTCCGACTTCAGCACGGCATTTTTTGGGACCGGGTTTGCCTTCCCTCTTCGATCCCTACTCTCTCAGCCAGACTTCTGTGATCCAGCCTTGTTTCCAGGACCACCACGTGGAGGTGGAGTAGGGAGACGCGGCTCATATGATGCATACTAATTCAGTTTTGTCTCTTAAAAAAAAGCATCTGTGTCCAGTTGGCAGAGTGTTACAGTCTCCGGTAAACCTTTAACTTCTGTTGTTTTTCTGTTGTCTAATTTTCTACTTCTTTGTTTCTCACAAATGTCTGAAACATACCTTTATGTGTATTATTTATTTAATGTTTACAGGTCTCGGGTTTCCCCTCTGTATTTATTTAAAAAGAGGGAGCCGCGCTAGCGTAGTGGTTACAACACCGCTCTGGCGACCGGGTGATCCAGGATCAAACCCGGGCGACGGCATTTGAGGATTTTTCGTCGACCGGGATTTGGACTGGATTAACTCGAGACCTGGCGAGCACATTTGAAGGAGTGTCTTCGACCAGGGATTGGCGGCTTCTGAGCCGACCCAGCTGTAATGGGTACCTCCGAAATCGGCGAGTATCTGCCTGAATGGCGAGGGACACCTGTCTCTGTACAAGAAAAAAGGGATACTCACGTAAAATCAATGTCAGGTTAGACATTAATAGTAACCTGAGATTTCGCCTCGAGTATTAGCGGGCGTACGAAAAAAAAAAAATTTTAAAAAGAAACAGCGCGTGGCCCTAAATAACACGATAACAAATGTAATAATCGTCTATAAGAAAGAATTTTTTCAAGAATGCAGAGTACAAGTACATTTAATAACTTTTAAAAAAATGAATTCCTAGATTTAAATATGTGGACATAGCAGATGAAAAATGACACTCCGAAATAAAGAACGGAACAGATCACCAAAATTGTACACAGGACAGTGAAAAAACAACTTGTGAAGCGAGTTTGAGTCAACAGAGTAAGAAAAGAAAGTTCTTCATTGTGTTGCAAAGAGTCTTTCTTGTTTGGGGGGAAAAAACGCGAATAGCCCGAGGTAAAAATCAGGATTCTTGAGAATGAACAGCATTGTGTTGTGGTAAATCTAGGTCAGTGGAAGATATTTCTCCTTTTACATAGCATTTGCTGTCATATGGAATCTCAACATGGACAGTTGGTAAACACGATTAACTGGCAGCCTCTAGTTGTTTAGCATTTCGCTCGCGTCGATACGTTACTAAATAAAGAAATGACTATCTGAAGTTAAAAAAAATTCTGCGGAACAAATGTGTCACATGGATATAAAAAATTAAGATACACAACCAAATAACACAACTCACAACAGCACAAGTAAAGTAAAGGGGAGAAAAAAAAGGAGAGAATCATACACAGACATGAAAGGAGTAAATAAGACATTGAAAGATCGTATACAAATAGCACAGGACAGGAAAATAAAGACTTTCACAACTTGGTGCTTGAGCTGATTCTTCTTCTTTCTTCTTTGATCCGTGGTCGCTGACTGACAAAGCGATCAGTGACCATCATGCCTAGTGGCGTCTTGTAGGGCAGCAGCAAATTGTCTCCACTTTGCTCGGTCGACAGTTATCCTTCGTGTGGTGTCCCAGCTCTGGTTCATGTTTAGCATCTCCGCCTCCACTGTTCTCCGCCAGGTGGCCTTTGGCTGTCCTTGCTTTTGTTTTCCTTCTGGAGTCCACAGCAAAGCGGTGATAGTGATGGTGTCAGGGTCTCTTCTGAGGATGTGGGCCAACCCAACTCCAGCGTCTACCCGCTAAGATGGTGCGCGTGTCATCTTGGTGGCTCTGAGTTAGCAGTTCTTGGTTGGTGATGGTGTTCGACCAGCAAATTCTAAGAATTTTTCTTAGGCAGGTCCAAATTGTCCTCTTTCCTCACAACCTGCCTTGCGCGGATTAGAAGGATTTAATCAGTATGACACCGATGTGGAACTGATGACAAGAACCAGACAATTGCCAGCGGAACAGGAAGTGAGTGAGAAGACATGGCCGAAAGGCGTAAATATCGCAGCCTGGCTGTAAACGGGCACAACGCAACCAACGTCCTTTTCAGGATGAACGAGGAAGAAGAAGAAGAATAGGGCACACATTGAATACATGTTTAGATAGCATTACAAGGCTTTCCTTTTTGTGGAACCCTCAGGGTTAAGAGAAGTAGGGGCAGACCTAAAAATCACACGGAGAAGAGAACTGGAGACAGACGATAAGGAAAGACGTAGAGCAGAGGGCATAGGCTGGAAGGCTTGACTTGAATTTATTAAAGGGGCACGCTTGTTGGGCACCCGGGTGTTTCCGAGATCCGAAAGGGGAGCTATGAATAGTAACGCTGTACAGGCAGCGAAGAGGGCGCTCGTCACCCCACGCCATAAAGCAGAACCTAGTATAGTGAAGTCTCTAACACTTCATTCCCCTAATTCCCATTTCTAAACGGCACGGGTATTTTAAATATTATTCATGCTTTTTTTTTTAAACAAAATTTCTTGAATTTTACCCATTAATATTAAACATCCATTGGTCATCATAAATGAAGCTTATATGCCTTCGTGCCACTTTTTATGAGTCATTGATTTAATTCTGAAAGAAAATGAAAATAAATGAAATGACCTCACGAGAATGAGTGACGTCATCAGCATCAGTACATGAAACACAAAGCGCACAACATATTTTTTTTTCCACGTTTTGGCCGATTACTTTGCTCGTTAACTGTTACGTTATTACATAACATGCGATGCCACATTAACGTTCAGCTCAGCATGAGATCCAGCCTTTTCAGCACATGGCTTTATAGCGGTCATCAATTTTAAATGTGAAATGATAGTTATTGAGCACTGTTTTGACATTTTCTTGTATATCCAATAGATACAAGGCATATTATAAAAAATTAAAAATATGGAGTGACGCCCAAGCAGACTGACGCTGTCAGGAGGAAGTAGACAAAATAAACATTAACTTCCGGTGACATTTTTGTTTGCTTCTTTGGAGGTCTAGAATCTAGAACATCTTCCTTCCGCTTTCTAACTTTACCGCGTTGTCCGACTGGCTCAGTGGCTAGAGCGCTTTCTTGTCACGGCTCAATTACTGGGTTCCTTGATTGAACCTTGTAAACGTTACGCTTCAGTCTTCTCAAGCTGTAAATGTGGCACTTGGCTATGGTCTTGAGTTGGGGAAGGCAAAGGCAGTATGGGAGGGAACTGGCCACCCACTCCATCTCATATAACTGGACCTAGTATGTGAGATCTCTAACACTTCTCTCCCCTACGGCAGTTTCTGCTATGGGTCTACCTTTTACCGCATTGACATACTTTTCGCTATGTTTACCGCATTGACATACTTTTCGCTATGTTTACCGCATTGACATACTTTTCGCTATGTTTACCGCATTGACATACTTTTCGCTATGTTTACCGCATTGACATACTTTTCGCTATGTTTACCGCATTGACATACTTTTCGCTATGTTTACCGCATTGACATACTTTTCGCTATGTTTACCGCATTGACATACTTTTCTCTATGTTTACCGCATTGACATACTTTTCGCTATGTTTCTCGACCATTAGACTCCCCGAGTAAAAGTGTTGCTTTTTTAGTCCCAGGTCTAGGTACGTATCTCGGATCTTGACCCTAGGTGAATGAAATCTTGAGAGGAGTTTTTAATGTTAACGGGGAGGGGAATGTTTACGAACTCTGTAAGATCTGTAGGGGAATAGGCCGTCACAATTACTTTAGATTACAGTAGAATTCCGATTATCCGAACCCCGATTATCTGAATATCCAGTTAACCAAATCACAGAAAAAAAACAAACTCAGGGACAAAATGAAAATACAGCAATTTATTTGTTGAAATAAGGGGAATCGGGGAATAAAATTGACGAAAGACAGGGTGTCGGGTCGGCAGTTTTTTTTTTTTTTTTTTTGTACTCTATTACTCGAGGCGAAATCTCAGGTGTCCCACCTGAGACTGATTTTACGTGAGTATCCCTTTTTTTCTTGCACACAGACAGGTGTCCCTCGCCATTCAGGCAGATACTCGCCGATTTCGGAGGTACCCATAAGAGCTGGGTCGGCTCAGGAGCCGCCAGTCCCTGGTCGACGACACTATGGGGTCGGCAGTAATAGTTGACGTAAGAAAAGATCACGAATTTTTCATTTTATTACTGTATTACAAATTGAAGCTGGTAGTTCTAACAGAAAAACAGCGAAAAAGTCTGACAAGGTCACAATAGAAGAATCATTATACAAATAGTTTTTGCACACAAAAAAGACTGTAAATTCAATAACGCTGGGAGCAGTAATAATCCACGTCTTGCTTAGACGGATTCAAACGACGAAAGGTCAAGAAGGACCGTTGCATGCATAGTACAGCGCCTTACTACGTCATCCTATTATTAGTGACGTCTACACATAATCGCGTTCAATGACAATATATTATAGTGTAAAATACATCATGTTGACTTCAGATAAATATGTTAGCGCGTAAGTTTAAACTGGTAACAAATCTAAATGAGGCCAACATGTAATAGACATAAATATACCTTAACAGACAGACAATGTCAAGACCCGGTATAAATGAGGAGGCTATAATATTTAAAAATAAAAACTAATTAATAAAATACCCTGTAGTTGCAGGGGATCTCTGAAGGGACGAAGAAAGAATGGAACATGCACTCGCAGCAATGATGTACAAAGCCATTAGTATGACGTGCATGAGACTGACAACCTCATCACGTAATACAACTTGCTACAAGAACCACTGCTGTCAGAACGTGAGTATGCTTAGTGCAGGCTTCCTGCACGAGGACCAGCTACAGGAGTTGGCTTCCTACTTCATAGGGAGCGTAAAAGGAAAATAAAGACGAATTAATAATTTTTTTTCCTGGATTAGAGTATTCTTTTTTAAAACCTTAATCCAATTAACCGAAATGTCTATTACCCGAACCACCGCAGCTCCGAGTTAATTCGGATAACCGGGGCTCTACTGTATTTAAAAGTTAAATAGCAGTTTTACTGGGTGTGCAACGAACACTTTACGAGATGTTTGCTTAACCTAGATTTTTCTGGAACGATAGTTTCCGAAACTGTCGGTCTTAGGTCTCCCTTTCTATATTTTAGAAGGCCTTACGCCCCCCCCCCCCCCCCCCCCCCCCCCAACCATCATGTTTAACAAAAACTGAACTCTTGGAAGGGTAGTGCAGTGTTAGAGACTTCTCTATACAGGGTCCAGCATTGAGAGAGGGGATAACCAGTTCCCTTCCTCGCTACCTTTGCCTTCCCTAAATCAATAGCAGTTAGGTAGGCATACCCATATACAGCTGGGTAGAGTGGAGCGTGTCGACACGGTTTTTCGAACCCTCCACCTTTGTCGCGAAAGTCTAACGCTCTAACCACTCTGTCAGTCGGACGCTCCACATTTAGATTATTAAAAAAAAAAAAAAGAGTTTAATAAGAAACATTCAGTAAAGAAGTGATTCTCAACAGATGGGTCGCGACCCATAAAACGGGTTGCGGGAAACACTGCGAAGGGCCGCATCCCTTACGTAACCCTTGCTCGAAGTTTCAGACGGCATGCCTTTGGCTGAATTCCTTTACAGTATTCAATGCCCCCGGGCTTACGCTGTTCGATTAGCCTTTTTTTCGATATAACGTTGTTTCTGTTTTATGCCAAATGCTCGCTATATGCTTAAAAAAATAGATTTTACACGAACAGACAACAAACAAAAAACAAAGAGAACACGCAGAATTAGAAAGGAAAACCTTGCAAAAAAACGCAGCTATGGGCTATCACCTCAAGGGGCATTCCCATAGTTATTATGACTGAATGGGGGTCTCCGACTACTACTGACCATGCGCGCATTACAGCAAAATCGAACTTCGTTTTAGATAATATACGAATTTTAAAAACCATTCCCACTTCATACAAGATATTGAATTACAATTGGTTTTTTTTATATTGTTATTGGTGCTGATAATTTGTTCACACACCATCTTCTTTGATCCATAGCCGCCAACCGTCAAAGCAGTCAGCGGCCATCACGCCTGGTGGCGTCTTGTAGGGCAGCAACAAATTGATTCCACTTTGCTCGGTCGGCGGCCATCCTTCGTACAGTGCCCCAACTGTGGTTCATTTTTTGCATCTCAGCTTCCACGGTTCTCCGCCAAGTTGTTTTTGGTCGGCCTCTCTTTCGCTTTCCCTCGGGGGTCCATAGCATAGCTGTTCTTGTGATGGTATCAGGGTCCCTTCTGAGGACATGGCCAACCCAACTCCAGCGTCTGCCAGCTATGATGGTGTGCATGTCCTCCTGGTTACTCCGACTAAGTAGTTCTTGGTTGCTGATGGTGTTTGGCCAAAAGATTCGGAGAATTTTCCTTAGGCAGATTGTGTGGAAAGAGGACAGTTTAGACATTTCCTTCTCTGTTACTCTCCAACATTCTGCACCATAGAGAAGCACAGAAAGTACACAGCTCTCATACAGTCTTAATTTGGTGTTTGTGCTGTACTGGGAAGACTTCCAAATGTTGTTGAGAACAGCAAAGGCTGTTCTCGCTTTATTCGTTCTGTTGTTGATGTCCTTGCTTGTTCCGCCGTCAGGTTTTACTATGCTTCCTAGGTAAGTAAATGTGTCTGTCTGTTCTAACTTCTGGTTCTTTACTGTTATTGGCTCAGGATTGCCCACATTTAGTGTCATGACCTCTGTCTTCTTCAAATTGATGTTCAGGCCAACCTGCTGGCCATACTTATTCAGTCTATCGGTTTTGTCTGTAATTTGTTGATGTGAATGCGCGAGTAGTGCAATGTCATCTGCATATTCCAAATCTTCCAGTGTAGAAAACGTTGTCCATCTAATTCCTCTTGGACTGCCCTCTGTAGTCTGGCGCATCACCCAATCTATGACTGTCAGAAATAATGTTGTTGATAAGGGGCATCCCTGTCGTACTCCTGTTTTCACTTCGAAAGTTACATTACTCGATCCAACACTGCACGTAAAGTTAGAATAGAGGCTTTTTATAATGGAAACAATGCGGCTGGGAATTCCATAAGCCCTCAGAATTTTCCATAGGCTGTCCCTGTGTATGCTGTCGAAAGCCTTTTCAAAATCAACAAAGTTAATGTACAGCTGTCTCTGCCATTCTGAGCACTGCTCTGTAATGTTCCTGAGGGTAAATATATGATCTGCACATCTTCTGCTCTTTCTGAAGCCCGCTTGTTCTTTCCTCAGTTTATGGTCAACTGCTGTTGAAATTCTCTGGATGATTATCCTGCCTAGTATTTTGCTGGGAACTGAGAGGAGGGTAATTCCTCTCCAGTTGTTGCAGTCTGCAAGATCGCCCTTCTTGGGTAATTTGACAATTATTCCTTTACTCCACTCTGTTGGTGTTGTCTCAGTTTCCCAGACTTGTGAAAATAGTGGTTCTAATATTTCTGCTGCTAGTTCAGGGTCTGTCTTGAATAGCTCAGCATTCAGATTGTCGTGACCAGGCGCTTTTCCATTTTTTAGCCCTTTGATAGCTGTGATAATTTCTTCTTTTCGTGGAATGTCTGTATTTACGTCTAAGTCACTTTCAGCCTCAGGAACATTCAGCTGAGTCTCTGGTGGTTCCTTATTCAGTGTTTCTCTGAAGTGCTCTGCCCATCTTGTTTCCTGCCCCTGTGTTGTGGTGATGAGATTTCCTTGCTTGTCTCTTACTAACGTTATGTTGTTTGCACCTCGTTTTCCACTGATAGCTTTAGTTATTTTATAAACTGTGCTTTGTTCATTTCTCAGTGCTGCCTCTTCTGCCTGTCTTGCAAGGTCATCCAGAAATGTCCTTTTGTCAGCACGGGTTTGACGTTTTACTTCCTTGTCCAGCTGACTGTACTGTTCACTATATATTGCCTTTAACCTGGGAGACTTAGCTTCTGTTTTCTTCCTTTTCATTTCCTTTCTCTTCGCTATGGTGTTTAGCGTTTCTGGTGTTATCCAGTCTTGGCTCTTTCTTTCCTGGAATCCCAAGCATGACTTGCTGCTTTCTTTGTATATTGTTGAGATGGTGTTGAATTTCTGGTCCACATCGTCGGTCTCTGTTCTTTCCTGGCTTTTGGTAATCAGATATCGCCTCTTTACGTCGACCGTGAACGCTTTTCTGGTGAGGGGGTCCTTAAGTTTCGTGATGTTATATCTTTTCTGTTTGACTGCAACTGGTCCAGCAGCTCTGAGTTTCACCTTCAGTCTTGCTACTACTAGGTGATGATCACTTCCCACATCTGCACCTCTTCTTACTTTCACGTCTTGTAGTGCATGTCTCCATCTGCCATTGATCATTATGTGATCTATCTGGTTTTTGTCTCGTCCGTTTGGTGATTCCCATGTTAACTTGTGCACTTCTTTGTGTTGAAAAAGTGTTCCTCCAATGACCAGGTTGTTAATACTGCAGAAGCTTATTAATTTGTCCCCATTCTCATTTACTGTTCCACTGCCGCATTTCCCCATTACTCTTTCGTTATAGTTATTATGTGTTCCAACTTTCGCATTTAGGTCTCCCATTACTATAATAAGATCGTACCTGGGTACAGTTTCCATTTCCTTTTGTACCTGTTGATAGAAATCGTCCTTGATCTCTTCATCGCTGTCGTTTGTTGGTGCATAGCATTGTATAATTGTGGTGTTGGTGAATCTCCCCCTCAGTCTTGCTCTTATTAGTCTGTTGTTGATGGGTTTCCATTCCAGTAGAGACCTTTCCATTCCTTTCTTAAGGATAATGGCTACACCTTCGTTGTGCTGACCGTCCTCTCTACCAGAATAAAGTACTGTTTCCCCTGTAGCTGTTTTTATTCTCCCCATCCCTGTCCATCTGCTCTCGCTTATACCCAGGATATGTAGTTTGTAATTCCTCATCTCTGCTGTGATCTGTCTCAGCTTTCCTGCCTCATTCATAGTTCTGACATTCCAAAAACCAATTCTGGTTTCATGTTTTGCAGTCTGGGCATCCGTTTTCATGCCAGTGGCTTCCTTTCGGCTTTCACCACTGTCAGTCATTCGAGCCTGAGACTCCGGATGTCCGTCCCGCATCAAAGTGTTTCCATTTATTGCTGTTTCCGTAACGTGTGCGATTTTTTACACAGACAGGGGTGTCGGCCCTGTGCTAAAACCCCCAACCTGGAGGACCAGGGTACCAGCTTTTGTCTGACCCCTACCCACGCAGACCAGTCCAGCATGGTTGAACCTACCAGGAGTAAAACTCCCACTGGCATTGCTCTGGGGATTGTCAGGGTACACAAGCTGCCATACCGCTACAAGTCACACACCATGCCTAAGACAAATTCACCGAATCTTTTGGCCGAATACCATCACCAACCAAGATCTGCTTACTCGGAGCAAGCAAGAGGACATGCACACCATCAAAGCTGGCAGACGCTGGAGCTGGGTTGGCCATGTCCTCAGAAGAGACCCCGATGCCATCACAAGAACAGCTATGCTATGGACCCCTGAAGGAAAACGAAAGAGAGGCCGATCAAAAACAACTTGGCGGAGGACTGTCGGCGGCTAAGGATCAAAGACAAGAAAAAAGACATTGGTGCTGATAGTTTTCCATTTTCAAGCCCAGTGTTTCTTACATTTTTTAGAGGTCTCCTATCCTTTTACAGCGTCTTAAGAACCGTTGCACATTAGTAAGAGATAAGCAAGGTAATCTCATCACGACAGAAAAGGGACTAGAAACAAGATGGGCAGAGCACTTCAGAGAAACTTTGAACAAGGAACCACCAGAGACACAATTGAATGTTCCTGAGGCTGAAAACGATCTAGATGTGAATACAGACATTCCACGAAAAGAAGAAATCATCACAGCAATCAAAGGGTTAAAGAACGGCAAAGCTCCGGGCCACGATAACTTAAATGCAGAGCTATTTAAGACAGACCCTGAGCTAGCAGCAGAACTATTAGAACCACTATTTGCACAAGTCTGGAAAACGGGGACAACACCATCAGAGTGGAACAAAGGAATAATTGTCAAATTGCCCAAGAAGGGAGATCTTGCAGACTGCAATAATTGGAGAGGAATCACTCTTCTCTCAGTTCCCAGCAAAATACTAGGCAGGATAATTATACAGAGAATTTCAAAGGCAGTAGATCACAAACTGAGGAAAGAACAAGCAGGATTTAGAAAGAACAGGAGATGTGTAGATCATATATTCACTCTCAGGAACATTATAGAGCAGTGCTCAGAATGGCAAAGACAGCTTTACATTAATTTCGTTGATTTTGAAAAGGCTTTTGACAGCATACATAGGGACAATTTATGGAAAATACTGAGGGCTTATGGAATTCCAAGCTGCATAGTGTCAATCATAAAAAAACCTCTATGCAAACTTTACGTGCAGTGTTGGGCAGAGCAACCTAACCTTTGAGGTGAAGACAGGAGTACGACAGGGATGCCCCTTATCAACCACTCTATTTTAAACAGTCATAGACTGGGTGATGCGCCAGACAACAGAGGGCAGTCCAAGAGGAATAAGATGGACAACATTTTCTACATTGGAAGATCTGGAATATGCAGATGACATTGCACTGCTAGCACATTAACATCAACACATCCAGGAAAAAACGGATAGACTTAATAAGTTTAGCCAGCAGGTGGGCTTGAACATCAATTTAAAGAAGTCTGAGGTCATGACGCTCAATGTGAGCAACCCTGAGCCCATATCAGTAAGGAATAAGCAATTGGTACAGACAGATACCTTCACATACCTAGGAAGCATAGTAACATCAGACGGCGGGGCAGGCAAAGACATCAACATCAGAATGAATAAGGCAAGAACAGCCTTCTTTAGCCTAAACAACATCTGGAAGTCCTCCCAATACAGCACAAGCACAAAATTAAGATTATATCAGAGCTGTGTGCTTTCTGTGCTTCTGTATGGTGCGGAATGCTGGAGAGTTACAGAGAAGGAAATGTCGAAATTGTCCTCTTTTCACACAACATGCCTAAGAAAAATTCACCGAATCTTTTGGCCGAATACCATCACTAACCAGGATCTGCTTACTCGTAGCAAGCAAGAGGACATGCACACCATCATAGCTGGCAGACGCTGGAACTGGGTTGGCCATGTCCTCAGAAGAGACCCAGATGCCATCACAAGAACAGCTATGCTTTGGACCCCTGAAGGAAAACGAAAGAGAGGCCGACCAAAAACAACCTGGCGGAGAACTGTGGAGGCTGAGATGCAAAGAATGAACCAGAGTTGGGGCACTGTACGAAGGATGGCCACCGACCGAGCAAAGTGGAATCAATTTGTTGTTGCCCTAAAACGCCACTAGGCGTGATGGCCATGCTTTGACGGTCGGCGGCTAAGGATCAAAGAAACAGAAGAAGAAGTAACCGTTGCCCCATTTTTACATGAAATGAAAATAAAAAATATAATTTTATGTACTGTATATATATATATATTAAATATATATATATATATATATATATATATATATATATATATATATATATATATATATATATATATATATATACAGTAGAACTCCATTTATCCGAACCCCAATTATCCGAACATCCAATTATCCGAACACTTTTTCCAGAAAAAAAAAAAAAATCAGATGCCACAGTCACGTTAGACTAAAATTCTGAATCTTTTGATGCGGCAAACTTCAAATGTGTGCGAACAATTTGTAGAGAATGGGATGGCTAATGGTCGGTCGCTTACGTACAGGAAGTCAGTTAGATCATAAAGTCAGTTAATATCTGGTTTAAAAATACAGTGTACGTGTGCGTTCTAGGTAGAACACTGGCTAAACAGACAGTTCAACTTAAAATAATTGTGTCTGCTACTACAGCAGAATAATTTTGGCGTACAAGTATTTCTCTGTGCGATATGGCATCTTCCAGTAGGCCTAAAGCATATAAAAGGAACCGCAATGTTTTGTCAATTGAAACGAAAACAGAATTTATCAAGAGACTAGGACAAGGTGAAACTGTGTCTTCACTTGCGAGGATTTTCAATGTTGGGAAAGCTACCGTCTCTGACATTAAAAGTAACAAGGATAAAATTATGAGTTTTGCATCGAAATTTGATAGTGAAAATGGGTCGAAGAAACGTAAAACCATGAGAAATGCGAAAGATGTGAAATTGGAAGAGGCTTTGTATATATGGTTTGTGCAAAGAAGAAGCAAAGGGGAACCTATCTCTGGTTCTCTGTTGTGTGAAAAGGCACTTCAGTTCAACAATCAACTTGACGGTCCTCCTGACTTTAAGGCTAGCCAGGAATGGTTAAGAAACTTTAAATCTCGTCATGGCATACGAGAATTGGAGATTCAAGGGGAATCTTTATCTAGCGATGCAACTGCCGCTAAAAATTTTATAGAAACATTCTTGGCTTTTTTGGAAGAAGAAGGTTATTCACTCGAGGATGTGTATAATGCCGATGAGACTGGCTTATACTGGAAATCATTGCCTCAAAAATCACTTGCATCTCAGCGCGAAGCAGCTGCCCCTGGGTTTAAAAAGTGCAAAGAGAGAGTAACAATTTTGGTAGCCGCGAATGCCAGTGGAAGTCATCGTTTACCGGTGCTAATGATCGGCAAAGCCAAAAAACCACGTTGTTTAAAGAATGTGACATGTCTCCCATTGTGTTACAAAGCACAGAAGAGTGCTTGGATGAATAGTGAAATATTTCTTGATTGGTATACAAATCAGTTCATCCCAAATGTGAAGAGGTTGGGAGAACAAGAAAAGAAAAATTGAAAAATTAATTCTTCTACTGGACAATGCACCATCTCATCCAGAGACGGATACATTGAATGCAGTTGATGCAAATTTTAAAGTAATTTTTCTGCCTCCCAATGTAACAGCACTGATTCAACCAATGGATCAGGGTGTTATAGCAAAGCTTAAAAAGATGTACAAGAAGGAAGTCCTGCGTCGTTTATTGTTGGCTGAAGATGAAGAAAGTGTGGTGGCGTTTTCCAAAAAGCTTAATCTCAAAGACTGCTGCTATATGTTAGCTGATGCTTGGACCACCCTGTCACAAGATAATCTCAACAAGGCTTGGAGTAGATTGCTTGGGAAAAAAGGAGGAAATGAAACTACTGCAGTGGACACAAATGATGATTGTATAAATGAAGTTGTGGAACTGTTTCAAGCAATGCCCGGATTTTCGGACTGTGACAAAGATGATGCACACATGTGGCTAGAAGATGATAATGATTCTGGTTTTCAGTTTTTGAATGACGAAGAAATTTTGTCTTTTGTGCAAGAAGAAAACCAAATACATGTAGTGACCGATGATGAAGACACCTCAGAAGTACATGATGTACTTGTAAATTATGAAGAAAAACCAAAACGTCGACCAAGTCCTGAAGAGGCCTTTATAGTAGAGGTGGGCAAATTGACACACTCAACTGTTTCGAAACAGTTAGCGCAGTGATTTAAACTGTTTCGAAACAGTGAGTCGACACAACGACACAACGACACAATTGCCCGTATCGGGGAGAAAGAAGTCTCTTATAGACAGTACCGGCGCGGGTATACATGAACTGTGTGAGACACTTTCCTCTGTTTTTACTGTCGTGTGTGAAAATCTATGGCGTTTCGTGAGACCACAATTCAATATTTTTACACAAGTCTTCATTATGATGTAATAAAACGTAGATATGATGATAGCTGCAGTATATGGGAAAATAATAAAAAACAACAATAATAATAACAGTAATAATAACACATGATATCAAACTAGAGTAAGCTAGATTTGGTAGACAATGATTCAAATCCACACCGAGTACACATATCAGCAGAGCTAATAAAGTGTATATTACATTTATACGAACACACTGACACTTTCAACTTTAACATAGCGCCTAAAACATTGACAACTGCAACACTGACACAATTTCCAGTGTCTATAACTTCTCAGCAAAAATAATATCACTTGTAAAATCAAGTCATCATAATACATCCCTGAAAAATATGACATGTTTGATATTCCATACTAATGTTCCGAACGGTTGATTCAAATTTTACATAGGCTCAGACAGTGTGTCGCTGCAAAACAGCGAGGCAGACGAAACAAACAAGCAGGAAGTGTCGAATCGCTCGCTGTTTCGAAGCATTGTTTCGACACATACCGTCATACACACACTAGCCATCTCTAGTGCCTAGTCATACTTGAAGTTGACGAACCCTTGAATAATAAAATACCAGAACACACGTTACATTTTACTTTGTTGTCTTTGATCTTTACAAAATAATCCCAAACAGGGCTTCTCCCCGCCATAAATGAAGATTAAATGAGGTTGAACACAAGTTTTAAACACTATTTTATGTATAAACAAAACACGTTTTCTTACGAGAGCGCCTGAAGTCAGGAATCAAGAGTACCGTAACATGCGTATAATTAGCGCTTGGATGAAAAAGAACTATGGAACTGTTTCGAAACAGCAGACTACAAGTAAATTAACTGAAACAATGAGACATGAGTCGTGACACCCTAGTATGCAGATTTACTTATTCTCGTTAGTACAAATCTATGGTATTTCGTGTGACCACTGTTAAGAATTTTACACAGTCGTTTTCATTATGATGATATGCAAGGGGAACATGCTGACAGCCGCAGTAAAAGTGAAAAAAATTATAATAATAACAGTAATAATGACACATTATATAAAACTAGAATAGGTACAGTCAGCGACAATGATTCAACTCAAACCGAGCAGACACCTAATAGTAGTAAGCCTCTTTCAGTCCTGAGGAATTATTTAAAAAAAAAAATTATGACTTGTTTGATTTTCCATACTATCTATGAACGCCATATGTAGCGCACGCTTGACACATGAGACAATGATACAGTGTGCCTTTTGCAAAACAGCGAAGCAGACGGGAACTGAAGCTGCTGTTCGAAGCAGGCTATGTGTCGAATCTGCGTGAGACAATGTGTCTCTGCAAAACAGACAGGACGTGACACTGTTTCGACACCGCAAAAATCTGCGCATCGAATCGTTCGGGTACGACGCAGTTTCGACACATTGTTTCGACACATAAACACAGTAGCCATCTCTACTTTATAGCACTAGAAACTGCGATGGCTTGGTACGAGCAAGAAGATGACAGCTGTCCTACACAGCTTCTGCTGTTGAAGAGAATTCGGGACTTAGCAGCCAAAAGGAGACTATCCAGTTTGGTGCAAAAGAGGATTCCTCATTATTTTAAATAGTGGGCTACATCTGTGCAAGTACATATATACGTAAGTTGCGCCTGGTTTTGAATCGTTTGTAATGTTATTTTGAAAACATTTCTCTTTCTTAACAAAAATAATTAATACAAGAAGTACATGCACTGCAGTGTAATAAAAGATTTTGGTGATACAGTGATCTAATACAGTGTGGGTATTATTATTACAGTACAAGTAAATATGTTTTATAGTGTATTTTCCTTGTGATGGTTAATTATTTTTAGAAATATGTGTACATGTACTCGATACATTATGTAATCCAATTATCCGAACATTTGATTATCCGAACGATGCTCGGTCCCATGGGGTTCGGATAAATGGAGTTCTACTGTATATATATATATATATATATATATATATATATATATATATATATATATATATATATATATATATATATATATATATATATGACGGTATTGCCTCCCCTGCTTTGCAGTAGTGGTCCAACAGGGGCCAAAACTCAAGAGTATCTAATATGGGCTTCAAAGTCATCTACCTTCACACAAGATTACTCTTGGAAGAGATGTAGATAGAAGGGTGATGACACTTCTATTACAAAACGAGTCTTCACAAGACATTCAGAATAGGCGAGAACAATAATGCTTTGGCTAAGTATGTTAACTCTGTAATTCTGCCGACGCTTTTGTGAAGGATTTAAGCACTTATTACTTTCAGCTCGTTTAAGCCCCCACTCCTGATTTACTCAGTGGAATTCTATTATTCTAGTATAGCTCTGTTTAGCGGGTGTGTAGTAATTTGACTGAAACAAACATGCAGTAACTTTAAAATGATTAAATCGAAGTTAAACTTGTAACATTACAAATAAAAAAAATTTAATAATCACTTTAAGTTTTAACAGTTGGAAAATAATTTGAATAGTTATGGATCAAGAAAAGTTATCATCACAGTCTTTATGGAATGTGAGATGTTACAAGTTCAAGTGGCAGCATATATTTGAACTTAGCTGCCAATAACGGTTGTGCTCCTTCTTATGTGTTGGTTCTTTTCACTCTGCTCACGCTCGTCTCTGATCAAGGTTGTCGGGGGTAGCTCGTTTCCCAGAGTCTACCACGTGGGTCCTTCGTCTTAAAGCTTAGGCCACGGTTCCCTTCTTGTTCCAGAGATGGTACTTTCTGCTGGTACCGCCAATAACTATGGTAAAAGAATAGAACGAAACGCTCTTCTGAGTATGGCATTCTCCAACCCATAGTTATGGGGTCCTATCTTCCCATACCACCATCCCAATTACTCAGACTTTACCCTCGATGAGAATTAAATTTAATTCCTCGGGATAAAACTTTCTTTACATTTAAATAGAATAGCTTGCATAGTTATTTTATATTTAAATGAAAAGGTTAATAATACAGATAGAGTCTGTTTACATATACATCTCCGCTGATTGAAAAGTGTTCACAATATAAATTGAATGTGTTTTCATTTATGTCTTACACTGATTGAAAAGTTTGAAACTTCCATTAACTTTAAAATGAATATTTTCACATAGACATTTACACTGGTTTAAGCTTGAAAACTTACATTAATTTTAAAGTGAATATGTTTATAGGAACAATTGCACTGCTTTGAAAATGTAAGTATTATACTTAGAATGTACATCATTTCTTTCATCTTTCCCTCCCTGCTCCATAGGAACCGGGACTACTTTCTGCTTTTAGTTCTCTTTACGAAACTAGCAATAAAGCAATCACCAGCCCGTGCAGTGTTGGTTCACGAATCATCATTCTATATGCTGAGGTTGCTAACCTCAAATGACTTTGACATCCACAAGCGAGTTTCACATATTAAACTTCACATGGTAATACACACACACACACACACACACACATATATATATATATATATATATATATATATATATATATATATATATATATATATATATATATATATATATATATATATATATTTATTAGTTCACACGTTAGTAATAATAAATGAAATGTAAGTCACAACTTACGCCTATCCTGACTCACAGACTGTTTGTTCAGATGAATAAAAGAGACTTGAATCGGCCTCTTACACGAGTCTGCGGTGTCGTTAATTTAATAAGTCCCCTCTCTGACTTCGTGTGTGGTCCTTCAGTTTCCTCAGTCCCGGTTTCCTTATTTAAAATGTTAGAGATTTCCTGGGCTATATTGTAAGTCCTGATAAATACTCCAATAAAAGGTGTCCAGTATTTTAAGAAGGAATTCAAGTGAAATAGCATGAGAAAATGGTCAGATTATATTCCATGCCTTCCCACGCGTTCGTTTGTTATGAGCTATTTAAAAACTCCAATCATATTCAAACAGGCAGGTTATGGGGTAATTTCAAAATATTCCGACACCGGATAATTCTAAACGTAAGGCAGAGGTCAACTCTCGCAAATATGATAATAAGATGTCCGATGCCTTTGTGTACAAACTTACAGATAGATCGGTAAACTCATACGACAGCATGTTCAAAATATAACCATCATTACTTTATCATAAAGTACTCTTGTCATAACAAGTGGAACAGGAAACGCTTATATTATACGTGTTCCGCCGGTACACGAGATCTTGTGCTAATCTTAGCCAAGCTGTGCCGCTCCCTCGCGACTGCGAGTAATTATCTTAGCAAATCTGGGGTAGCGTCAAGCAAATGTGATTATTATCACCCACAGGCGGGTGTCTGTGGTGAAGTGGGATGTTATAAATATTTATAGGGGACTTAGTGTACTGACTGAGATCAGCTGTGAAGGTATCTATATCTATTAAGAGTAGTGTATTATAGATAACCTTACTTGCTACCACATATATATATATCTCAGTCAGAATTATTCTGGAATAGTGTGATGACTACGTTATGTGTCTAGGGTATGTGTATGATGAAGTGTAAGTCACAACAACAGACAGATAAACAATTTAATTTAATCCACTACTCTTGACAACACTGTGACACTCACATACATATAACACTCTATGAGAATATCTTAAGGAGTCACTGATAACTTTTCAAATAACAATATGTATTCATGGTTATCATAAAGGTATATGTGTCCTGATTCAAATACAAAGGAACCAGGAATCACAATCAATTTTAATTACAAGTATATGTACAGACTTTATCAATATGAATATTGTAGTGACATATATTATTAAAATATCCTATGTGTGTCAGTTGTGTAGTGGTAATATGAGGTAATACTGGTTTTGTTTTGTTCAAGCTCTGTTGGTATTTGTCATCATGACTTCAATAGTTTGTCTTTTGGGACTAGTATTGGAGATGTTCTCAGTTCCTGATATTAAGACAATTAAATTCCCCTCTGAATGTTATTTTTATAAAGTCATTTCAAGATGAGGGGACATAATGTTGAGCTCAGCTGGCCAAATCAGCTTTTCTTGCGTGATGGCGGCAGGAAAGGACTCCTCTTCTCGAATTCTCCCCTGGGCTCTGGAGACACCTCACTGATAGCTAAAAAGACCAAGGAGTATGCTGTCCGACTCTGGATTCAGCAAAGCTCTGACCAGGTGCTGCTCAGTACCATCAAGACCACGGTCCCTGAAAACAAGAAGGATGTACCTTCTACTTCATAACTAATTGATACTCTAGTTCTACACTGAGCACAATACAACACAAACATTGAGTTCAGAGCGTTAGGCCAACTGTCAGCTTCATCTGAAATACTTTATACCAGTATTTACCTCCTTAATGGTCACTACGCCTCTGCACTTCCAGCATTATTTCTGTCTAATCAATCATCCAGGTGTCAGTGTACTATTTGGCCATTCCATGCCGTTTTACTTCCCTCCGACACCCTCTGTTCAGGCTGGAGCATTATAGGCTTTATCTCCTGTTTGCCACTGAACTACACATATATATACAGGCATAAATTAACAATTTACATTCAATTTTCATTAAAAGATACTGAATGGTTCAAGCTTACCACAATTTCATGGAAATAAACACAGATACGTTGATTAGCAATGAATTCTGGCACAATTACTGGCACAAATTCCCATCTGCTTATGTTCCAGGCTTTTATTTAACACAAATATGAGCTGGCTTCAATGCACTGTTGCTTTATCAAGATCATTTGCACTAGTGGTCTCGAACTAACGTTCCTAAGTGAGTATATCAGCGAGTCTAGCCAATGAGGCCACGTTTCGACAAGTGTTTGAAAAAATGTTACCTTTTCACGTCTCCCCTAACAACGAAAGATAGTATTTATAGCCCGACCAATCGTGGTTAGTCTTTCATTTGTTGCGCTCCAATCAATTTGGAGTTTACATGGTAGGCTAATTCTGTAACGTAAGATTTTTTTCAAACACGTTATAAAAAAATTTTATGAGCAGAAATGATTCCATGCTGTCAGGCATCCCCACTATTTTATTTTGGGTATAATTTATTAATTCCTGGACTATTTGCGTAACGTTTTACATATTCTTTGTCAGCAAGCCCCAAGGAACCCAAATATCCAAATTTAAAAGAGCTACGTGGCTGCGTTCAAAATATGTATTTTCTACCTCCTGTTTCGAAGATGTGCTGTCTGGGTACTGTTATGTTTTCAACCGTAAACCCATCTATTGTTATCTTTCCTAATAAGCGTTTTTTGTGATTTTAAAACCTAACTCTGGGAAGGGTAATGTATTTTATCACTGTCCGTCTGAAAAAAAGTTAGTGCATGTAGTCTTACACGCGTGATGGCAGCATTTGTGTATCGCGCGACGCGTGTTGCATGCGTTCCTGATTTTCAGCCCTCCCTCTCTCTTTATCCTTTAGTCCATCTGTTCGTTCGTTTTGGTAACGCAGTATAATTAATGTTAGGATTAATTTAGGTCATTACGCAGTCTGCCTCTCAATGTTTTTCCAAGAAATACAGCACACGTTTCATTGAAGAAAGCGGGTATAATACAGTAAGCTTTTACTATCAACGTGAAAGCGTTACAATTTGCAGACGAAGCAGAAAACAAGGGGGATTTCGAGTACAGTCATTGTGACAGCACTGTTCTTTACCATTCTTCTTCCTTTATTTATTATATGTATTTATTAGGCTTTATATTTACTTGATAATTTATATATGTGGATTAGAATATTCCACGACAGTGTCAAGCAATTCAACAATATTCAAATATCTGCTTCTTAGTAGAAAAATAACGATGAAAGAAAGTAAAAAAAGTGCGACAATTGATAGCAGATAAAACAATCAGTACCACAAATGTACCGATACTGCCGGAGTGAAACAAAGATCGATAGGGGCCGCCCCATTTTGTCACTATATATATATATATATATATATATATATATATATATATATATATATATATATATATATATATATATATATATATATATATATATATATATATATATATATATATATAAGGACATGGATTGATTTATAAATTCTTAAGCAGATTTCTTTACTCGAAATTAATCGATCAGTTTCGAACAGGTTGATAAATTTATTTTAAAAAATCATAAATAATTTTGTTTTCGTTTGTTAAATCACTAAGGACTTTACCTATTTTACTTGGTATAAGGCAACATTGTCATGAAATTATACTGAAAGGTTCCAGCAAAACAATTTATTATTATTGACCATTCTTGCCAAATTCAATTTCACAAAACCTTGAACATATCACAAACCTTTAACATAGCAACTGTTTTTGAATGGAAGCAAAAAAAAAAAAAAAAAAAAAGCAAATGCAGAAACAGTGTTAAAAATTAAATAATCGATTAAATTTTTTGTGTGTAAGTAACAATTAATGGATTGAACAAATTTAACTGATTAATCGATTATATATTTTTTTTTACCTTAAAAAATTCACTCCGACTTATAGCCGAGACAAAAAAAAAGCATTCATGAAACATGTCAATGTTGAAATACGGATACAAAAGATCAATAAATAAAAAAATGTCCATCATGCTTTCGGTACTTCCTGTCGTGCGTACACCGGCATACACAGCTGATGTAAACATATCTGCAGTTAGTAAAACAAAACAAATTGTCCCGAAGGTGATATTACAATGAGTTTGAAAAGAAAGTGTACTTCTTACGAGGGTGCCTTTAAGCTGAAAAAAAAAATAATAGAATTTGCGAACAACAACTATATGAATGGGGTTTAACTCAGCGACAAAACTGTTGCATCGTTACTCGAGGATCAATACGAATTTGCGCCCTTCAATTGAAAAGGAGTGGAAAATATCGCAGCATGCAGAGTATTTTGAAATTTCTTGTACTTGCACGCTTTTCGCTGTCTCTTTGTCAACGCACACAAATTGCTCATAAATTGCCAGCAGCTTCGGAGAATGAAAAATCTAGCTTTTCATAAATTCATCATTGAAGTGTCATATTTTGTACTTCGACTTATAATCGGGTTATTCATTTAGGATACTTTTTATGTCCAGCAGTCTAGGGGTCGACTTATGGTCGGATCGACTTATACTCGAGTGAGTATAATTGGAATTTTACATTTAACTGTGATCATGACTTTACTTAACTAATGATCATTTTATTGCTGCTTCGTTTAATTTATGCTTGGGAAATTGTTATTAAAAAAGTATGATTTAGTTCGGTATTGACTTCAAGTTGTCAGTGGTCTAGTTTCAACACAAACATTTGAGTTCTGTGTATATTATATCGTGTTTATGATGATTTGTCTTCTGAAATATTTGGCATGTTTCGCACTCCCTGAAGGTGGTTCGGAGTGGCTAAGAGGCATTGCGCCCACCTCTAATTATAACGGCACCGGGTTCGCTCCAATGACAGGGAATATAATGACATTTTTTTTCTTCAGAATCAGGGGTTCCTTATGATGTCATACTTCCCCGATCTCATAGGTAGTGAGATATGATGCCCAGCCTTCTCGGAAAGGGTGAAAAAAAGGAGGTCCCATGTGCAAATTGCGCACGTTAAAAAACCCACAGCAGTTGGAAATCGTAAAGAGTAGGCTATAAGGCCGCTACCACTGGCAACATTTTAAAAAATTGGGAAACTACAAAATTATTTATAGAATGTGTAATTCC
The DNA here is from genome assembly GCA_024509875.1 of Oreohelix idahoensis. Taxonomy (NCBI): domain Eukaryota; kingdom Metazoa; phylum Mollusca; class Gastropoda; order Stylommatophora; family Oreohelicidae; genus Oreohelix; species Oreohelix idahoensis. Next base: position 29,366 of record JAMPIV010011777.1, on the reverse strand, counting down.
AATATACACACATTGGGATTCTCGCCGGTGCTACGGAGTTCGTGTACTGTGCTGAGATCCTTCTTGTGGATCTTAGGGAGGAAATCGGAGCACCGAACAATTTGTCCCTGTTGAATGAAGATAGTCCTTAATACCAAATCAAACCAGACCATTAAGTTCTATTTTTTGTAGGTACTACGACTCCACTAAAAAACAACCGACTCCACTAAAAAACAACCGACTCCACTAAAAAACCACCGACTCCACGACACTGACTCCACAGCCCCGCCTAGCTAGGATTCCTCTATTCTTATGGCCTCACCGTTTTGGCAATATCCTGACTATGATTTGTTTGCATTTGATACGAACTCTTCTACCTGCCAAAATCAGTCGACAAGGCACTTGTTGATACTGGCAATGAACACAAGCCAAACGAGTTATTATACACCCCTCTTTGTTCAAGCTCGACCAATAATGCGCTCCATGCCTGTGAGTCATCGATTCTCAGCTCCTGAGCGATAGAATGTTATCACATTGGTCTCAGTGAACGGAATCGTTTTCCATTCGCCCAAATTTGTGGTTCTCAAACTGTGACGGGGCACGCACACCTTAGGGGTTGTGATGCAGTTTCAAGGAGGGTACTTTGGCTAAAGCAGTGGTTCTTAGCCAGAGGTGCAAGCATCCTCTGGTGTGCTTTGGTGTGGCTTTAAGGACCATCTGTTAAGTGTCTACTCTTTAAGATTTCCAACTGCCGTGAGACTTTTAACGTGCGCAACTTGAAAATATGCAGGACATTAAGAAACAGTTTGAAATCTGTAAAAAAAACTAGGCCAGGAGCATACTGCAACAGCGATCATGTACCAGTTACAAGGTATAGGAAAGTAAAGCGAGCTTCAAACAACATCAATTTAAACAGCCTTACTGAAATCAGATAAGGAGATTAGTGAAAGATACAACATTACAATACAGAATAGGTATAATGCAATAGAAAAAATACAGAGTAGAGTCGAACAATGGAGAATGCTAAAGGAATCAATACATCAAACATCAAAAGAAATCGTACCAGAAGTAAAGAGGACTGCAAGGAAGAAGTAGATGACAGATGAAATTTTAAAACTGATGGATGCAAGAAGGAAGAAGAAGCAAGACAACGAAGAATATAACAGACTAAATAAGGAAATAGTAAACAAATGTAAAACAGTAAAAGAAGCATGGCTAAACCAGAAGTGCAGAGAGCTTGAAGTGCAGAACAGAAAAGACACAAAATCTATGTACAAACAAATAAATGAGTTAACAGGCAGAAGGGCACAGTCACTGACTGTTTTAAATCAAAAGAAGGAGCACTTTTAATGGGTCATGAGAACATGATTGTCGTGAGTTAGTCTGTTTCACAACAAGGCCTTCTGTATAATTCTGCGTAACTCTGACCACACCACGCGCCATACATTGTAAGAACTGTATAATACATTGGCCAGTGGAAAGACTTCCTTATTCGTGTGTTTACTGAAACGTACTAGGATTAACATGGAGTCTCAATCCTTGCAACCGTGTGAAGGATGCCATTTAATTACATAAGTAGGAAAGAAGTACCACCTGGAAGAGGTCTATAATTCAACAACAGGAATGTTACTTTGGAGGTAAGGTTTAAAGACTTCCTCGAAAAGTAGTTTATTAAGAGAGAAAAATCGAGTGGAAAGGCCTCGACACATCAGGTTAGTCCCTAATTTAGCTGTTTAAAGTATGCATAAAATAAAATGCACTTAGGAGACTAAAAGATTATTAGATAGATAAATAAAGAATAATTCAGGGTATAATTTAAACTTTGGATGAATAAAATCGCTCCAGAAATAAGAAAGATAATTGGGAAAATAGTTTTTCATATTTGAACAGAGACAAATTATGCCTCATTTTGAGATTCGCAATACCACTTTAGCCCCCTGCGTTCCGATACGCCGGATGTGCTAGTATAAATAGACCTTGCCCTTGCTAAATTTAGGCCATAAGATTTCAAAAGCACAGCGAGCAGAAGAAGCGGTAAAATTGTTAATGAAGTGTACCTTTGCCAACTGCATCTGAAGAGCAGACCATAGATGCCCATTAACAGCTCCTCTGTGTGTGCCTGAGGGTAAGGAAAAAAATATATATATATATCATGACCTTTCCAGCTGAAGGAATTGTCTGGAATTTCTTTCTTCTTGGTGATTGCGGATGATGCCACTTCATTGACTGTCTTTTTGTCTCAGGTTCAAAATGATGTGCCTGTCGTGGAATATTCTAATCCCCATATATAAATTATCAAGTAAATATAAAGCCTAATAAATACATATAATAAATAAAAGAAAAGAGCAATGGTAAATAACAGTGCTGTCACAAAGAAGGTACTCGAAATTCCCCCTTGTTTTCTACTTCGTCGGCAAATTGTAACGCTTTCACGTTGATATTAAAGGCCTTCTGCAACATACACGCGTTTCCCAAACACACAATAAAATGTGCTGCCTTTCTAAGAAAAACCTTGAAATATGCAAGTTGACCTAAATTTTAAATTCCATTCATGTCTTTTTCTACACTATGTTACCAAGATCAAAAGACAGATGGACTAAAGGATAGCGAGAAGAGAGAGGGGCGAATAAAGCCGAACGCATGCAAAATTAAACACGCGTCTCGCTATTAATGCCACCCCCAACCCGCGTCGCGCGATACACAAATGCTGCCATCACGCGTGTAAGACTACATGCACTAACTTTTTTTCAGACGGACAGTGATAAAATACATTACCCATCCCAGAGTTAGGTTTATAAATCATAAAAAACGCTTATTAGGAAAGATAACAATAGATGGGTTTACGGTTGAAAACATAACAGTACCCAGACAGCACATCTTCGAAACAGGAGGTAGAAAATACATATTTTGAACGCAGCCACGTAGCTCTTTTAAATTTGGATATTTGGGTTCCTTAGGGCTTGCTGACAAAGAATATGTAAAACGTTACGCAAATAGTCCAGGAATTAATAAATTATACCCAAAATAAAATAGTGGGGATGCCTGACAGCATGGAATCATTTCTGCTCATAAAATTTTTTTAACGTGTTTGAAAAAAATCTTACGTTACAGAATTAGCCTACCATGTAAACTCCAAATTGATTGGAGCGCAACAAATGAAAGACTAACCACGATTGGTCGGGCTATAAATACTATCTTTCGTTGTTAGGGGAGACGTGAAAAGGTAACATTTTTTCAAACACTTGTCGAAACGTGGCCTCATTGGCTAGACTCGCTGATATACTCACTTAGGAGCGTTAGTTCGAGACCACTAGTGCAAATAATCTTGATAAAGCAACAGTGCGTTGAAGCCAGCTCATATTTGTGTTAAATAAAAGCCTGGAACATAAGCAGATGGGAATTTGTGCCAGTAATTGTGCCAGAATTCATTGCTAATCAACGTATCTGTGTTTATTTCCATGAAATTGTGGTAAGCTTGAACCATTCAGTATCTTTTAATGAAAATTGAATGTAAATTGTTAATTTATGCCTGTATATATATGTGTAGTTCAGTGGCAAACAGGAGATAAAGCCTATAATGCTCCAGCCTGAACAGAGGGTGTCGGAGGGAAGTAAAACGGCATGGAATGGCCAAATAGTACACTGACACCTGGATGATTGATTAGACAGAAATAATGCTGGAAGTGCAGAGGCGTAGTGACCATTAAGGAGGGTAATGCTGGTATAAAGTATTTCAGATGAAGCTGACAGTTGGCCTAACGCTCTGAACTCAATGTTTGTGTTGTATTGTGCTCAGTGTAGAACTAGAGTATCAATTAGTTATGAAGTAGAAGGTACATCCTTCTTGTTTTCAGGGACCATGGTCTTGATGGTACTGAGCAGCACCTGGTCAGAGCTTTGCTGAATCCAGAGTCGGACAGCATACTCCTTGGTTCATTTAGCTATCAGTGAGGTGTCTCCAGAGCCCAGAGGAGAATTCGAGCAGAGGAGTCCTTTCCTGCCGCCATCACGCAAGATAAGCTGATTTGGCCAGCTGAGCTCAACATTATATCCCCTCATCTTGAAATAACTTTGTAAAAATAACATTCAGAGGGGAATTTAATTGTCTTAATATCAGGAACTGAGAACATCTCCAATACTAGTCCCTAAGACAAACTATTGAAGTCATGATGACAAATACCAACAGAGCTTGAACAAAACAAAACCAGTATTACCTCATATTACCACTACACAACTGACACACATAGGATATTTTTAATAATATATGTCACTACATTATTCATATTGATAAAGTCTGTACATATACTTGTAATTAAAATTGATTGTGATTCCTGGTTCCTTTGTAATTGAATCAGGACACATATTCATTCATAACAGAAATGAATACATATTGTTATTTGAAAAGTTATCAGTGACTCCTTAAGATATTCTCATAGAGTGTTATATGTATGTGAGTGTCACAGTGTTGTCAAGAGTAGTGGATTAAATTAAATTGTTTATATGTCTGTTGTTGTGACTTACACTTCATCATACCCATACCCTAGACACATAACGTAGTCATCACACTATCCCAGAATAATTCTGACTGAGATATATAGATATGTGGTAGCAAGTAAGGTTATCTATAATACACTACTCTTAATAGATATAGATACCTTCACAGCTGATCTCAGTCAGTACACTAAGTCCCCTATAAATATTTATAACATCCCACTTCACCACATATATTGGGGTCTCGCTCTTGGGATTTTGAATCTTTCCCTATTAAAAATATTGGGGGTAATTCACTTCAGGGAATATAAGAATTAAAAGGTATCCTTGGGTGGAATTAAATAAGGTTGAGCTCACGGTGCCTGTGTTGTCCATTAGATATATTTAGAGATTAAATTGTTGGTTAGACATTGTAGAAATTTACCTGATAGACAATGGCGGACCTGGCCAAGTTTCGATCTGCTGCTGTTCAGACTGCAAAAGAGTTAGGATTAGATGGGCAAGTTATGGTTGCCTATGTCACCACGGAATGTGACAAATTTATTGAACGCGAAGAAAGAAGGTTTGAAGCCGAAAGAAGGTTAGAGGCTGAAAGGGAAATTAAGAGGTTGCAGATTGAGGCTGAGGCTAAGAAATTGGAAGCAGAAAGAGAAGACAAAAGATTAGCTGCAGAAAGGGAAGCCGAGGAAAGCCGAGGAAAGAAGACAGGCTGCAGAAAGGGAAGAGAAGAAATTAGCTGCAGAAAGGGAAGAGAAGAAATTAGCTGCAGAAAGGGAAGAGAGGAAATTAGCTGCAGAAAGGGAAGCAGAAGATAAAAGATTACAAAGGGAACATGAGTTACGACTAAGGGAGTTTGAGTTTCAAGGCCATGCTCCTGAAAATGGTGCCAGTCCCTTTGCCTCTGATGCTACGGTTACTCAAGGAGCCTCAACCTCAGCTATGAATTTTCATTTAGATCATTTTGTTGAGAAAGACGATGATATAGAGAGCTACCTAAATAGGTATGAACTATTAGCTACCACGTATGGGTTAGAGAGAGAAAGGTGGAGCTTAAAGTTATCTCAGGGACTTCGTGGGGCAGCTTATGAAGTTTTTGCAAAAATGAGCAGAGGTGATCAGGAAAATTATGACATGCTAAAGCAGGCTCTTTTGTTAAGGTATGAAAAGAATGCAGAATTTTATAGGAAAAAATTTAGGAATGCTAAACTACTGTCAGGTGAAACATATCACCAGTTCTCTGCACGAATAGAGACATACTTGGAGAAATGGACTTCTCTGGGGAAAACCCAAGATCTTAAGGAAATGGTCCTTATAGAGCAACTAAGAGAGTCCATGGCTCCAGACCTGAGAAAGTTTCTCATGGAACAAGGTGCAGAGAGGCTGGATGAGTTGCTAAATGTTGCTGAAAGGTATCAAGCAGCTCAAGCAGAGGTAACAGGTAATAAAAAGAAACAAGTGGATAACTTTAGGGCACCACAGAACTTTAATAAATTTGATCCTAAGGATCAAAATAAAGGTAAGCACCAGTTTGATAGGCCACGGTATGACAATAAAAATAAATTCCCACAATTCGATGAAAGGAAATATGATGAAAGAAAATCTTTCAACCAAGGAAAAAGGTGGTGTAAAAATTGTAAGATGAACAATCATGACACTGACCATTGTAGAAGGAAACCTCCTCATTTTGCTGCTATGACATCGGGGAAAAAGGAAAAGAAGGGCAAACCTGAAGAATTACAGGAACCATACCACCCCCCCAGTGTGTGAAGATGTCATCTGTAATGGTGTCACTATAAGATGTTTATATGATACCGGTTTGGATTACGATTCCGTTGTGAGTTCTCACCTGGTGCAGGCCGATCAATACACCACGGAAACAGTGGAGATTCAAACTGCAACCAAGGATGTAGCTACCATGACACTTCCCGTCGCCCGAATAAAAGTGAAAACGCGATATGTGGAAGGAATCATAAAAGCAGCAGTGATAAATGAGCCAATCTACCCTCTAATATTGGGGTGTAGATATGTCTTCTTGGGGAATCCCAAGAGACCTGTGATATTGGCAACAGTGCAGACCAGATCACAGACAAAGAAGGTGGAGGATAATCCCATAAATACTCACCCAGATGAGATGAGGAAGGCACAGGCTGAGGACAAAACACTCAAGCCATGTTTCAAGAAGTTGCCCAAATCTCATACACCTCCAGGCAAGGGAGAGTTTTATATGAAGAACAAACTGATATATAGGAAGGCTGGATCTGAATCCAATGGTTACGGACAGCTGGTCCTTCCCACTTCATATAGGACTAAAGTGTTGGAACTAGGGCATGCGATTCCCTTCAGTGGTCATATGGGAATCAGCGCAACAGGACAGCGAATAGCTTGTCACTATTTCTGGCCAGGAATAACTGAAGATATCAAACGATGTGTAAAATCCTGTCCAGAGTGCCAACGAGTAGCACCTAAACATTGGACTGCACCAGCAACTCTGGGGGAAATGCCCATAGTGGGAACACCCTTTGAGAGAGTTGCCGTGGATCTTGTGGGACCTCTCACCCGAACCAAGAGAAGGAACAGCTACATTCTGACTCTGGTGGACACTTGTTCTATGTGGGGAGAGGCAGTAGCCCTGTCATCGATTGATTCAAAACATGTGGCAGAGGCATTGCTCACAATTTTCACAAGGTTAGGCTTTCCCAATCAAATCTTGACTGATAATGGCTCTCAGTTCAAGGGGAAACTAACTGAAGAAGTTTTCAGGATCTTCCAGGCCAAACACTTCCATTGTAGTGTGTATCATCCCCAAGGGAACGGCCAAGTGGAAAGATTTAACGGCACATTGATGTCGATCCTGAGAAAGTTGGCACACGAAAAACCAGATACATGGGACCAGTACCTGCACGCCGCCCTCTTTGCTTATCGGGAGGTACCCCATAGTTCAACCGGTATGGCCCCGGCAACATTATTGTTTGGAAGGCCAATAAAAGGTCCACTTGAAGCTTTGTTAAGAACGTGGACTGATGAAAAGGCAGAGGAAAACATTACATCTTCATACCAATATGTGAATGAGCTGACCACTCGGTTAAAAACTGGCTGGAAACTTGCCAATGAAAATTTGAAACAAGCCAGGAAGAAACATGCTGCCTATTATAACAGGAAGGCGAAGGACAGAAATTTGGCTGTGGGAGAGAAAGTACTGCTTCTTTTGCCTGGGAGTCAGAATAAGTTACAAATTGGATGGCAGGGTCCATATACAGTTCTAGAGAAGGTGTCTAGAACAAATTATAAGATAGATAAGAAGGGGAAAGAAAAAATCTATCATGTGAATCTCCTGAAGAAATATTTGGAAAGAGAACATCAGGAAGAGACACACTTGTTGACCTTGTCCATCGCCATTGAGATGAAAAAGGAACCACTTTCATCATTTGAATATCCATTACACCCCTGTGAGACAGCAGCACAGGTGAAAATCAGTACACATTTAACGAAAACTCAGAAAGAGAGAGTGCAACAGGTTCTAAATAATCATGCAGAGGTGTTAACAGACCGACCAGGGCATACAAACCTATTGGAATATGATATGAAACTAATAGACTCCACACCTGTCTGTATGAAACCATATTCGATTCCGTTTGCTAAGGAGAAAGCTTTGAAGGAAGAGATAGACTATCTGTTGAAGGAAGGAATTATTTCGCACAGTGAGTCGTCGTATAGTTCCGGTGTTGTACTCTTAAGGAAGCCCTCTGGAGAACATAGACTCTGTATAGATTACAGGAGACTGAATGCTATTACAGAAGGACAGGTGGATCCATTGCCGGATACAAATCAGCTGTTTGCCAGACTAAATAAAGCTAAATATTTCTCTAAAGTGGATCTGAGTAAAGGATATTATCAGATTCCAGTAAAGCCTGAGGTTAGACCATACCTAGCTTTTAGTACCTCAGAGGGACACTATGAGTTTAATAGATTGCCATTTGGATTGAAGAATGCGCCTAGTGTCTTCTCTAGAATGATGAGAAAATTATTGGATCCTCTGAATAATCCCTGTATAACAAATTTTATGGATGATATCCTTATAGCAACAGAAACATTTGAGGAACACATTGACTCTCTGAACATGCTGTTTGATCGACTTAGGGAGGCAAATTTAACAGCCCGACCAACCAAATGTTGCGTTGGATGTAAAGAATTGGAATTTTTGGGACACACAGTTTATCAGGGAAACATGACCCCTGACCCAAAGAATTTAGAGAAACTACAGAAAGCCCCGAGACCACAAACCAAGAAGGACGTGAGATCCTTTGTCTCATTATGTGGTTTCTACCAGAAGTATATCAAAAACTTTAATTCCATATGTGCACCGTTAACTGAATTGACACGTAAAGGACATCCAGATCGCATTACATGGACACCACAATGTGAAATGACTTACCAAGAATTGAAGGAAAAGCTCACAAGTAAACCCATTTTGAAATTACCTGACTTAAGTCAAGAATTCATAGTAAGGACGGATGCAAGTAATATTGGGCTAGGAGCAACTCTACTACAGAAATCAGATGCATTGGATGGGGAATTAAGCCCAGTGGCATATGCTAGCAGAAAGTTGAATAAAGCTGAAATCAACTACTCAACTAGCGAAAAAGAATGTCTTGCAGTAATATGGGCGATAAAGAAATTCAATATTTATCTATATGGGAAGGCATTTAAGTTGCAAACAGACCACAAACCTTTATCGTTTCTAGCACAGGCTAAGCATGAGAACTCTAGGTTACTCCGATGGTCTTTACTTCTGGCTCCATATAATTTTAGCATTGAGTATATATCTGGAAAAACCAATTTGGGAGCGGATTTTTTAAGCCGCCATCCGTGTGATGAGAATCACCGTAAACCCCAGAAATAATAATAAATTTCTCTATGTGAATATAGAATAAAGGACTGACATATAATGTCTGTTTTAAGAGGGGAGGTGTCGTGGAATATTCTAATCCACATATATAAATTATCAAGTAAATATAAAGCCTAATAAATACATATAATAAATAAAAGAAAAGAGCAATGGTAAATAACAGTGCTGTCACAAAGAAGGTACTCGAAATTCCCCCTTGTTTTCTACTTCGTCGGCAAATTGTAACGCTTTCACGTTGATATTAAAGGCCTTCTGCAACATACACGCGTTTCCCAAACACACAATAAAATGTGCTGCCTTTCTAAGAAAAACCTTGAAATATGCAAGTTGACCTAAATTTTAAATTCCATTCATGTCTTTTTCTACACTATGTTACCAAGATCAAAAGACAGATGGACTAAAGGATAGCGAGAAGAGAGAGGGGCGAATAAAGCCGAACGCATGCAAAATTAAACACGCGTCTCGCTATTAATGCCACCCCCAACCCGCGTCGCGCGATACACAAATGCTGCCATCACGCGTGTAAGACTACATGCACTAACTTTTTTTCAGACGGACAGTGATAAAATACATTACCCATCCCAGAGTTAGGTTTATAAATCATAAAAAAAACGCTTATTAGGAAAGATAACAATAGATGGGTTTACGGTTGAAAACATAACAGTACCCAGACAGCACATCTTCGAAACAGGAGGTAGAAAATACATATTTTGAACGCAGCCACGTAGCTCTTTTAAATTTGGATATTTGGGTTCCTTAGGGCTTGCTGACAAAGAATATGTAAAACGTTACGCAAATAGTCCAGGAATTAATAAATTATACCCAAAATAAAATAGTGGGGATGCCTGACAGCATGGAATCATTTCTGCTCATAAAATTTTTTTATAACGTGTTTGAAAAAAATCTTACGTTACAGAATTAGCCTACCATGTAAACTCCAAATTGATTGGAGCGCAACAAATGAAAGACTAACCACGATTGGTCGGGCTATAAATACTATCTTTCGTTGTTAGGGGAGACGTGAAAAGGTAACATTTTTTCAAACACTTGTCGAAACGTGGCCTCATTGGCTAGACTCGCTGATATACTCACTTAGGAGCGTTAGTTCGAGACCACTAGTGCAAATAATCTTGATAAAGCAACAGTGCGTTGAAGCCAGCTCATATTTGTGTTAAATAAAAGCCTGGAACATAAGCAGATGGGAATTTGTGCCAGTAATTGTGCCAGAATTCATTGCTAATCAACGTATCTGTGTTTATTTCCATGAAATTGTGGTAAGCTTGAACCATTCAGTATCTTTTAATGAAAATTGAATGTAAATTGTTAATTTATGCCTGTATATATATGTGTAGTTCAGTGGCAAACAGGAGATAAAGCCTATAATGCTCCAGCCTGAACAGAGGGTGTCGGAGGGAAGTAAAACGGCATGGAATGGCCAAATAGTACACTGACACCTGGATGATTGATTAGACAGAAATAATGCTGGAAGTGCAGAGGCGTAGTGACCATTAAGGAGGGTAATGCTGGTATAAAGTATTTCAGATGAAGCTGACAGTTGGCCTAACGCTCTGAACTCAATGTTTGTGTTGTATTGTGCTCAGTGTAGAACTAGAGTATCAATTAGTTATGAAGTAGAAGGTACATCCTTCTTGTTTTCAGGGACCGTGGTCTTGATGGTACTGGGCAGCACCTGGTCAGAGCTTTGCTGAATCCAGAGTCGGACAGCATACTCCTTGGTTCATTTAGCTATCAGTGAGGTGTCTCCAGAGCCCAGAGGAGAATTCGAGCAGAGGAGTCCTTTCCTGCCGCCATCACGCAAGATAAGCTGATTTGGCCAGCTGAGCTCAACATTATATCCCCTCATCTTGAAATAACTTTGTAAAAATAACATTCAGAGGGGAATTTAATTGTCTTAATATCAGGAACTGAGAACATCTCCAATACTAGTCCCTAAGACAAACTATTGAAGTCATGATGACAAATACCAACAGAGCTTGAACAAAACAAAACCAGTATTACCTCATATTACCACTACACAACTGACACACATAGGATATTTTTAATAATATATGTCACTACATTATTCATATTGATAAAGTCTGTACATATACTTGTAATTAAAATTGATTGTGATTCCTGGTTCCTTTGTAATTGAATCAGGACACATATTCATTCATAACAGAAATGAATACATAATGTTATTTGAAAAGTTATCAGTGACTCCTTAAGATATTCTCATAGAGTGTTATATGTATGTGAGTGTCACAGTGTTGTCAAGAGTAGTGGATTAAATTAAATTGTTTATATGTCTGTTGTTGTGACTTACACTTCATCATACCCATACCCTAGACACATAACGTAGTCATCACACTATCCCAGAATAATTCTGACTGAGATATATAGATATGTGGTAGCAAGTAAGGTTATCTATAATACACTACTCTTAATAGATATAGATACCTTCACAGCTGATCTCAGTCAGTACACTAAGTCCCCTATAAATATTTATAACATCCCACTTCACCACAGTGCCCAGGTTTCGTCGCCTGTAACGATCTTAGCCAAAACGTTCTCTCCATCAGCATTGAAACGCTCCAACAATTCAGAAGAAATTGCTTTCCTTTGCAATTGGTGGTCATTTGTGAGACTTCGAGGAACCCATCTTGCGCAAACCTTAGAAAATCCGAGAGTTTGTATAACTGCATTTGCACTACCAATGCTGACTGACAGCTGTAATGCCAATTGTTGAGTAGTCATTTGCCTATCAGTAAGAATAATGCCCTCAGCGCATTTCAACATTTCTGCGTTGGTGGCTGTGGCAGGACGTCCACAGCGCGGCCGATCAAGCAGCTCCGTATCTCCACTTCCTGATTCTTTGATTCTCTGAACCCAGCGACTGACTGTACTCATGTCGACTGCAAAACTTCCATACACATCACATAGACGCTTGTGAATATTCACAACAGTTTCCTTCTCTGCAACGAGAAATTCTATCACAATTCGCTGTTTATAACGCAAGTTGCTAACACGCTCCATTTCAACGGTTTAGGGCAGCCGTATTATTTGGCCGGTTGCGGTGCAATTTAGTGCACACAATTGGCACATGCCATATTTGAAGTGTGCAAAATTTCATGCTTCTATCTTCATTATTATTAGCTGAGAAAAACGATGTGGTGCATTACTTTCTGAACGCCCCTCGTATATATATATATATATATATATATATATATATATATATATATATATATATATATATATATATATATATATATATATATATATATATATATATATATATATATATATATATATATATATATATATATATATATAATTATATGTATTTCTATTAATTCACTACAGTGTGCGATAGGGAGTGTGTAGGCGTGTTTCTGCAACCATTGTGTAATTTCTGAAGGACTTACCAGACTGTGTATATTCAAAATAAATTGCGAATGATGGTAAAAGTGTGTCTGTAGGTTTGGAAAAGCATTTAAAGAATTATTTCTTGTTGGAATGGGACACATACCCGGAACATAAGGAAGGATGACAGAAATTGTTTTAATGTATTGATCAAGGTATTACTTAGTATTTTATACTAGACCAAATCATTGTATGGCGGCGTAGCATGGACAAATGGATCTAATTAAGGATTTAGAAGGAAAGTGTAGTCACGGTGAACTGGCTGTTGGTAATACTAGTATAAATTGTCCTGTGCATCTGCTAGCACATTGTCTGACACTGTCTATCATCTCCATCGTGTGTAATAATGGAATAGTGATGGACCATATAGGGGTTACGTTTATTTTTGTTTCAGGTTTTATCCTGAAAACTACACCAACTTTAAAGAGTCATCCACCTCTGTTGGACTCTGTGGTGCGAGTGCTCTTGTGGTCAACAGAGCCAGATACCCAGCTTCCACTGCCTGGAAGAATTCATAATACTTGTCCATCCATGGCAAGAGTGTGAACGACATAATACTTGTCCGTCCATGGCAGGAGTGTGAACGATCTCTAAAAAACAGATAAGTGGCAAAACAAAGCCACTAGTCATCATATCCAGATTATACCCCGACATTAACAAACAAGATACTAATAAAGACAGCCTACAGTGTATGATGAAAAGTGTGGACATTAATTAACCCATTACTAGCTTCACAGTCAAGAAATGGTGACAAAACTCATTAGTATCATATAAATGTTCTTTAAAAGGAGATAATTAACCCAGGTGATAACCTTCACCAAGTGAATGACTTTTTAAGATTGTTAATTATTTTCAATGTTTATTGATTTATTGTTGTAAATAAATTTGATTTCATTTCAAACTTTCCAGACCGAAAAGAGAAACGGTATAGGCTAAATAAATTGTAAATATTTACCAGCAGACTTACTTACTTATTAAAGTTGAGTTTATGTTCTTGTTGGAAATAATTTTGTTAATATTCCCTAGCAGAGTCAACAATAATAATAATAATATAATAATCAAGGGAGGATCTTGAGAGGGAGCCCATAGGGATCTTATACAGCTTGACCCTACCTTTGATATCCATAAACCCTTACTCTTTTCAGAGAAGGGGGTATTACTTATAAGACCAGACTCTTATCTGGCACTATCCTGGTATCACCTGATACAACTTTTTGTCCAGGATATCTTATATTTTAATAACATCTCAACCCTCTCGCGACAATGATAGAAAGGTGGACAGACTACATCAAGTAGCTGTATGACGATGAAAGACCAGATTTGAACGACCAGGGCAGCTGTGAAGGACCTCCGAAATTTGTGACAGAGGTAGAGGATGCCATGAGTCATATGAAGAAAGACAAAGCGCCTGGGCCAGATAATGTAACAGTAGAGGAAATGGAAGCGTTGGGAGAAATAGAGTAGAAGTGATAACAAAACAGTGAAATGACATCTACAATAGTTGTCAAATACCTGATGATCTGCTAAAATCTAAATTCATAGCCTTGACAAAGAATCCTGGCGCCATGGAATGTGAAGAACATCGGACCATAGTCTTATGAGTCTTCTTCTTCTTTGATCCTTAGCCGCCGACCGTCAAAGCAGTCAGTGGCCATTACGCCTGGTGGCGTCTTGTAGGGCAACAACAAATTGATTCCACTTTGCTCGGTCGGCGGCCATCCTTCGTACAGTGCCCCAACTCTTGTTCATTCTTTGCATCTCAGCCTCCACAGTCCTCCGCCAAGTTGTTTTTGGTCGGCCCCTCTTTCGTTTTTCTTCAGGGGTCCATAGCATAGCTGTTCTTGTGATGGCATCGGGGTCTCTTCTGAGGACATGGCCAACCCAGCTCCAGCGTCTGCCAGCTATGATGGTGTGCATGTCCTCTTGCTTGCTCCGAGTAAGCAGATCTTGGTTGGTGATGGTATTCGGCCAAAAGATTCGGAGAATTTTTCTTAGGCATGTTGTGTGAAAAGAGGACGATTTCGACATTTCCTTCTCTGTAACTCTGCAGCTCTCCGCGCCATAGAGAAGCACAGAAAGCACACAGCTCTGATATAATCCTAATTTTGTGCTTGTGCTGTACTGAGAGGACTTCCAGATGTTCTTTAGACTAAAAAAGGCTGTTCTTGCTTTGTTCATTCTGTTGGTGATGTCTTTGCTTGCTCCACCGTCTGGTGTTACTATGCATCCTAGGTATGTGAAGGCATCTGTCTGTTCCAGTTGCCGATTCCTTACTGATATGGGCTCAGGGCTGCTCACATTGAGCGTCATGACCTCTGTCTTCTTTAGGTTGATGTTCAAGCCCACCTGCTGGCTATACTTATTAAGTCTATCCGTTTTTTCCTGGATGTGTTGATGTGAATGTGCTAGCAGTGCAATGTCATCTGCATATTCCAGATCTTCCAATGTAGAAAATGTAGTCCATCTTATTCCTCTTGGATTGCCCTCTGTTGTCTGGCGCATCACCCAGTCTATGACTGTTAAAAATAGAGTGGTTGATAAGGGGCATACCTGTCGTACTCCTGTCTTCACTTCAAAGGTTAGGTTGCTCTGCCCAATGCTGCACGTTAAGTTGGCATAAAGGCTTTTTATGATAGTCTTATGAGTCATGTGACCAAAATATTATTACAAATTATCGTGAGAAGAGTGAGAAATAAAATTAAACCAGAAATCAGTGATGGACAGTGTGGATCTGTAGCGGGTAAAGGCACAAACAATGCGATCATCACATTCCATAATTCTCGCCGTTTGTACATCGGTCACATCTAAGGGATGCAACTGTGGTTGAAAGTTAGAAATTAATTTTATTGTTTCCCTTATATGT
This sequence comes from Oreohelix idahoensis, assembly GCA_024509875.1. Taxonomy (NCBI): domain Eukaryota; kingdom Metazoa; phylum Mollusca; class Gastropoda; order Stylommatophora; family Oreohelicidae; genus Oreohelix; species Oreohelix idahoensis. The sequence goes on along the minus strand of JAMPIV010011777.1, from coordinate 13,704 downwards.
ACTCTCCCGAAAATAGTAACACTCAACGAAGAAACGTCGGTGTAGAACCCATTTTCATTCCGGAAACGGATTATCTCATCATTTTGTTACAAATAACCTTAAAATGTAAGTTTTTGATTGTTTCTTCAAGACAAAATTTTAATTTAAAGTATTGCAGACTTTTTATTATGGATCAAAATGATAAGATGGCTGCAAAACGAGCTGCAGATGCTAAGAGGAAGAGACGATCGCGTCAATCACAACGAGCAAGAGAGACTATAGAAGAAGCAGCAATACGACGACAACATGAAGCGGCACAAAGACAAGCACAGCGTCAGTCACAACGAGCAAATCAGTCTGCAAAAGAGCATGAATCTCAACGCGCTGCAGAAGCTTTTCGCATTCGTCAGTTGAAAGCATCACAACGAGCAAAGGAGACTTCAGAAGAAGCAACCGAACGTAGAGCAGCAGCTGCACAACAAGTGAGACGATCAAGAGATGCACAACAAGTGAGACGATCAAGAGCTGCACGTAGTCCAACAATTCCAAATCATGATGCCTTTGATGAGAATGCAGTTGCTTTACACAACTGTGGCCCAGTGGATCAGGAATGTCAGTTCTGTCACTCTCTCAGTTTTCCAGTGAAAAGATCAACCGATGGTACACTCAAATATTGCTGCCATAAAGGTACAGTGCTGTTGGAGCAAGAAGGAGAGCAGAGACGCCCTTTTCTTCCGTATCTCAGGGATCTTTTGAGCAACCCAGCGCATCCACAACATCGACAATTTAAGGAAAATATCCGTTCCTTTAATTCAGTCTTGGGCTTTGCATCCATGGGTGTCCAAATCGATCGCTTCGTTGGACGTGGACCATATGTGTTCAGAATGCATGGACAGATCTATCATTTGATTTACTTCCGTCATTATTGACGGGTTATTGCTAGTCCTATATATAATATCCCAGCTTTTTCTGTCTGTACATAACGCTCCATAAAATAGTAACACCCAACAAAGAAAAGTGCGCAAAACACGGTGTGCATGCGCCATGTTAACAGCGTGCGTGTTCAGACTTTTTTTTTTAAACCTCGGAAGTAATATATATTTTGGTTTTTTAATACTGTCCCGAAAATAGTAACGCTTCGACAAAGAAAAGTGCGCAAAGGTTGGTGTGCATGCGCAATGTGAACGGCGTGCATGTTCAGATTTTGTACAAAATTATCCAATACCATAATTCCCGCCGGAAGTGCGTCTGTCGGTCACACCATGCACACCGTCATTTGCGCTCTTTTCTATTTTTGAGAGAGTACATTAACTTCAACCACAGCTAAGGGGGTGCAACTGTGGTTGAAAGTTAGACAATAATTGTATTGTTTCCTTTTTTATACTCTCCCGAAAATAGAAAATTGCGCAAATGACGGTGTGCATGAATAGTTTGATTATGGAAAGAAGCCAACAACACAATTGATAAACAGTACATGAACTGGAGACAGGAAGGTGCGGAGATGCAGATTAAATCAACAGACAATCAAGATACTCTTCTGTCCAGTTTCATTGGGGAAACGGATTTAACTCATCATTTTCTTAAAAATAACCTTAAAATGTAAGTTTTTGATTGTTTCTTCAAGACAACATTTTAATTTAAAGTATTGCAGACTTATTATTATGGATTAAAATGATAAGATGGCTGAAATTAAAAACCTGTCAATTTTGACGGGTTATTGCTAGTTTTACTACTATAATTAACAGGAATGCGCGTACAATGATTTAAGTTTCACGCTTTTGTTAGAATAAAATCAACTGGTATTTTCCTAATGATCGGCTACCAGAACAAGTATGGGGAATTAAGAGACTTCACTATACTAGGTCCAGCATCGAGAAGTATGGTGATCAGTTCCCTTCCTCGCTGCCTTTTCCTTCCCTAACTCGAGAGCAAAGTCATGTGCCCATTTATAGCCGGGTAAACTGAACCGTAATGATACTGCGGCACCTTTGTCGCGAGAGACCCGCGCTCTAACCACTCTGTCAATCGAACGCTCCAGAACTAACGTAGCGACTTTTAATAGCGGGCAAACAGCCGTGTTCTATATCACTTAGAGTTTAACAATATTTTCTTGATCGAGCCAGTTTTCTCTCACGGACAGCTAAACGTCGCATTGTCTCGATCAAGACATCACAACAAAGTAAAATTAGAAATTAAATCAACAGAAAATCTGTGTACTCTTCTGATGAACAATCAGACATTCACGCCTAACATTATTTTTCACAAGTATTTGAATAAGTAAAATTGCCGTTAAGTATTGGAGCTTTTGGATTTAATTCCCGTCTTATGACGGGCTTTTACACTAGTATATATTATAAGAACATTAATAGAAAGAGCCATAGAGGTGAAGACATATCTGTACTTGTGCTTTATAGATTACCCTAAGGCATTTGACAAAGTGAAACATGACGAAATTATCAAAATGATAGAAAGCATCAACATTGACGGTAAAGACTTTAGGATAATAAAGAACATGTACTGGCAACAAACAGCAGCAGGACATGTCCAACGAGTACCTTTTAATTACCTTTATTTTTTTTTATTTACTGTTCACAGGACTCAAGGTTTCCTCCATTATTTATTTAAGAGTTCACCCATCCGTGACTTTAACCTACCCGTCTATTCTGTTTTATTCGTCTTCCACTACACATTACTGGACACAAGTATTTCAGCATTTATGTGGTCTATACTTGCTGATAGGAAAGTTATATTAGTGGTTGCGTCCTTAAACTGTCTGGGTCGTCCACGGGTCCTATATACCATAGCTGTGTGAGTGTCATTAGAATGACCTCAGCCAATAATGCAATATTTTTGGGGTGCAAAATAGCCTGAGCGTCCTTTCACTATGTACTGTCACAGCAAGGCGATGGCGCCGTTTGGTTGGTCCTAGGTTCGATTCCCGGTAAGCCTATCACTTATATTTTCTTTTCTGTTGTCTAGTGTCATCCTTTATGCCCAACGAGTACCTGTTAATTTCCTTTATTTATTTATTTACTAATTTATTTACTGTTCACAGGACTCAAAGTTTCCTCCATTATTTATCAATCATGGATGTGTGCTGTGACCGGCTTTGCTCAGTATGTGCAGTGAAAATATAGTGAGATCTCTAGAGGACATGCCAGGGATATCATTTGATGGACATGATATAAGCAACTTGAGATACTTTGATGATACAGTCTTAATAACAAAAAAGTAAAAAAGGAGCTGCGGGAAATGGTTGATACAATAGTGATAGAAAGTGAAAATAAAGATCTCAGCCGTAATAGCAAAAAGACAAAAGTAATGGTCGCCTCAAAGAAAAGGGCTTCCCTAGATAGCCTTATCAAAGTAAATGGAACGGTTTTAAAACAAATCAATACATTCAAATACCTGGGCACATTAATAACAACGGATGGAAGATGTATCTCAGAAGTGAAGAGCAGAATAGCTCAGGCAAAAACAGCATTCTGTAAAATGAAGCTGCCATCAATGGTACCTATACCTTGTAGCGGTATGGCAGCTTGTGTACCCTGATAATCCCCAGAGCTATGCCAGTGGAAGTTTTACTCCTGGTAGGTTCAACCATGCTGGACTGGTCTGCGTGGGTAGGGGTCAGACAAAAGCTGGTACCCTGGTCCTCCAGGTTGGGGGTTTTAGCACAGGGCCGACACCCCTGTCTGTGTAAAAAATCGCACACGTTACGGAAACAGCAATAAATGAAAATACTTTGATGCGGGACGGACATCCGGAGTCTCAGGCTCGTATGACTGACAGTGGTGAAAGCCGAAAGGAAGCCACTGGCATGAAAACGGATGCCCAGACCGCAAAACATAAAACCAGAATTGGTTTTTGGAATGTCAGAACTATGAATGAGGCAGGAAAGCTGAGACAGATCACAGCAGAGATGAAGAATTACAAACTACATATCCTGGGAATAAGCGAGAGCAGATGGACAGGGATGGGGAGAATAAAAACAGCTACAGGGGAAACAGTACTTTATTCTGGTAGAGAGGACGGTCAGCACAACGAAGGTGTAGCCATTATCCTTAAGAAAGGAATGGAAAGGTCTCTACTGGAATGGAAACCCATTAACAACAGACTAATAAGAGCAAGACTGAGAGGGAGATTCACCAGCACCACAATTATACAATGCTATGCACCAACAAACGACAGCGATGAAGAGATCAAGGACGAGTTCTATCAACAGGTACAAAAGGAAATGGAAACTGTACCCAGGTACGATCTTATTATAGTAATGGGAGACCTAAATGCGAAAGTTGGAACACACAATAATTATAACGAAAGAGTAATGGGGAAATGCGGCAGTGGAACAGTAAATGAGAATGGGGACAAATTAATAAGCTTCTGCAGTATTAACAACCTGGTCATTGGAGGAACACTTTTTCAACACAAAGAAGTGCACAAGTTAACATGGGAATCACCAAACGGACGAGACAAAAACCAGATAGATCACATAATGATCAATGGCAGATGGAGACATGCACTACAAGACGTGAAAGTAAGAAGAGGCGCAGATGTGGGAAGTGATCATCACCTAGTAGTAGCAAGACTGAAGGTGAAACTCAGAGCTGCTGGACCAGTTACAGTCAAACAGAAAAGATATAACATCACGAAACTTAAGGACCCCCTCACCAGAAAAGCGTTCGTGGTCGACGTAAAGAGACGATATCTGATTACCAAAAGCCAGGAAAGAACAGAGACCGACGATGTGGACCAGAAATTCAACACCATCTCAACAATATACAAAGAAAGCAGCAAGTCATGCTTGGGATTCCAGGAAAGAAAGAGCCAAGACTGGATAACACCAGAAACGCTAAACACCATAGCGAAGAGAAAGGTAATGAAAAGAAAGAAAACAGAAGCTAAGTCTCCCAGGTTAAAGGCAATATATAGTGAACAGTACAGTCAGCTGGACAAGGAAGTAAAACGTCAAACCCGTCCTAACAAAAGGACATTTCTGGATGACCTGGCAAGACAGGCAGAAGAGGCAGCACTGAGAAATGAACAAAGCACAGTTTATAAAATAACTAAAGCTATTAGTGGAAAACGTGGTGCAAACAACATAACGTTAGTAAGAGACAAGCAAGGAAATCTCATCACCACAGCACAGGGGCAGGAAACAAGATGGGCAGAGCACTTCAGAGAAACACTGAATAAGGAACCACCAGAGACTCAGCTGAATGTTCCTGGGGCTGAAAGTGACTTAGACGTAAATACAGACATTCCACGAAAAGAAGAAATTATCACAGCTATCAAAGGGCTAAAAAATGGAAAAGCGCCTGGTCACGACAATCTGAATGCTGAGCTATTCAAGACAGACCCTGAACTAGCAGCAGAACTATTAGAACCACTATTTGCACAAGTCTGGGAAACTGAGACAACACCAACAGAGTGGAGTAAAGGAATAATTGTCAAATTGCCCAAGAAGGGCGACCTTGCAGACTGCAACAACTGGAGAGGAATTACCCTCCTCTCAGTTCCCAGCAAAATACTAGGCAGGATAATCATCCAGAGAATTTAAAAAGCAGTTGACCATAAACTGAGGAAAGAACAAGCGGGCTTCAGAAAGAACAGAAGATGTGCAGATCATATATTTGTCCTCAGGAACATTATAGAGCAGTGCTCAGAATGGCAGAGACAGCTGTACATTAACTTTGTTGATTTTGAAAAGGCTTTCGACAGCATACACAGGGACAGCCTATGGAAAATTCTGAGGGCTTATGGAATTCCCAGCCGCATTGTTTCCATTATAAAAAGCCTCTATTGTAACTTTACGTGCAGTGTTGGATCGAGTAATATAACTTTTGAAGTGAAAACAGGAGTACGACAGGGATGCCCCTTATCAGCAACATTATTTTTGACAGTCATAGATTGGGTGATGCGCCAGACAACAGAGGGCAGTCCAAGAGGAATTAGATGGACAACGTTTTCTACACTGGAAGATTTGGGATATGCAGATGACATTGCACTACTCGCGCATTCACACCAACACATTCAAGACAAAACCGATAGACTGAATAAGTATGGCCAGCAGGTTGGCCTGATCATCAATTTGAAGAAGACAGAGGTCATGACACTAAATGTGGGCAATCCTGAGCCAATAACAGTAAGGAACCAGAAGTTAGAACAGACAGACACATTTACTTACCTAGGAAGCATAGTAACACCTGACGGCGGAACAAGCAAGGACATTAACAACAGAATGAATAAAGCGAGAACAGCCTTTGCTGTTCTCAACAACATTTGGAAGTCTTCCCAGTACAGCACAAACACCAAATTAAGACTGTATGAGAGCTGTGTACTTTCTGTGCTTCTCTATGGTGCGGAATGTTGGAGAGTAACAGAGAAGGAAATGTCGAAAATGTCCTCCTTCCACACAATCTGCCTAAGGAAAATTCTCCGAATCTTTTGGCCAAACACCATCAGCAACCAAGAACTACTTATTCGGAGTAACCAGGAGGACATGCACACCATCATAGCTGGCAGACGCTGGAGTTGGGTTGGCCATGTCCTCAGAAAAGACCCTGATACCATCACAAGAACAGCTATGCTATGGACCCCCGAGGGAAAGCGAAAGAGAGGCCGACCAAAAACAACTTGGCGGAGAACTGTGGAAGCTGAGATGCAAAGAATGAACCACAGTTGCGGCACTGTACGAAGGATGGCCGCCGACCGAGCAAAGTGCAATCAATTTGTTGTTGCCCTACAAGACGCCACCAGGCGTGATGGCCGCTGACTGCTTTGACGGTAGGCGGTTATGCATCAAAGAAGAAGAAGAAGTAAAATGAAGAGTATTTTATGCAACAATTCTTTGTCATTGGAAGTAAGAAAGAGAGTTCTTCAGTGTTTTATAGAACCAATCCTGGCATATGGGAGTGAGTCATGGACAATTATTAAACAAGTAGGGAAGGCACTGGAGGCCACAGAGATGTGGTCTTACAGAAGAATGGTATGCATGGAGGCATATCTGGAGTCATTCTTATATGACCACCAGCTATGCACGATGCTACAATATATGTACCTGGAAGTGAAGCTATGTCTGTGAGGCTAATTACGTCCTCATTGACTCTTGACATCATCCACACATTTCCAGGGATTCCCCTTGTGGGGAAACGTGTTGAGAACCCAGCATTGCACTATAAGCTTGGAGAAGTCACTTGAGCCCCGGGCGTAATTCTTTGGCTTTGACTTGGTTCACTGCATGCAGAAGGATCTCACTATGGACCCAGTGATAGGCAAAGGAAGCTGAGAAATGGCTCTGTACAGCAAAGCTCAAAACACGTTTCGGAACGGCAGAAAAGCCACAGGAAAAGCCTAGATCTACAGTGTAGATAATACCAAAGAGTCTTCAACTTGGTATTGGCTGCTAAAGAGTGAGAAGCTCGGCAGCTCTAGTTAAACAACAACAACAGTAGAAGAATATTAAAAATACCATGAACAGCCAAAAAGAGTAATATGGATGTCCTGAAAGAAGCCAATGCGCAAAGGAAACTTATTTCACAAGTTAGAAAGAAGCAATCCACTTTTTGGGGCATGTTATACGAAGAGGAAAGTTGGAATATATCGTAACAACAGGTAAGATTGAAGGAAAAAGAGATAAAGGAAGACAAAGAGAGCAAATACTGGACAGTTTGACATCGTGGCATGGAAAGAAGTCAACAGCAGAATTGATAAATTGTACAGGAGACAGGAGGTTGTGGAGAGACATGATCTCCTACGCCACTAGGTATGGCACTTGAAGAAGAAGAAGTTGCACATGGGACCTCCAATTTTTTTTCGCCCTTATCCGAGAAGGCTAGGTATCCGATCTCACTACCCAGGAGACCAGGGGGAGTATGACATCATTAGGATCACTGGTTCTGAACAAAAATGTCCATAAATTATATTCCCTCTACTGGGAGTCGAAACCGGTACCTTCAGAATTCGAAGCGGACTCCATACCTCTTAGCCAATCCGACCACTAAAGTATAACCGACTTACACCAACAGTATAAGAAAGTACATTAGTAACGCACCACAACTTATTTTTCACTAACACTGCTACGCAATATTTGATCAGGATAATGCAGTTACTTACCAAACATTCCCAGTACGCCTTGGAAAGCTTCTCGTACCCGCTGTCATATGCATGCTGGGAACCTCTGCAGGAAGTTGTATGGGAAACTGGGACGAGCGACGAGGGTTAGGGTTTGTTCAGGCTACGTCCTCCTTTTAAGCGCTCACGTCAGGGCCTTTTATAATGAAACCGCTTTTACGTGGACGTGTTATATTAAGTAATATTGTTGTATTTAGTCTGACAATTCCTCAACAACCTTGGATCGTCCCAACGCCCCCAAGGGCGGTACCGCCCACTTTGGGAACCACTGGACTAAGCGGTTTGATCGTGTTCCTCAGTGTGTATCCTATCAAATACCTCTTCGTTTCAATCTTCTTCTCCTTCGTCATTCGCCCTTAAATAATCACGTCTATCTCTCTTTGAAACTGGTAGTCTGCTTCAGGTTTCTCTCGTCACCATAAAGTTTCTCCCTCATCTGGGTTGGAAAAGGCCACACTGCTCTTCTCATGCAGCCGACATCTTTGGAGTTCATCTTCTACTGGGATCAGCAACTAATGCTGTTAGGAACGGAGGTGCCGGTATCTTTATCTCATATCCTGACAACCACTATGAGACTAGGCACATTCCCACTGGTAAATTCTGTTCCAACTATACAGCTGAGGTTCAAGCTCTAGAGCAAGCTGCAAATATGATTTATAACACCAACTCTGACTGCCACCAGGTAGTCATCCTCACAGATGCACTGTCTGTCCTGCAAGCTCTCAAGGGTGGTAAACTCCCGCATCTGAGAAATGAACTAAACAAGGTAGCTGCCAAAAAGAGAACCATACTTCAGTGGGTACCATCTCATTGTGGTGTACCCGGAAATGAAAAGGCAGATAAACTTGCAAAAAAGGGAGGAGAATGTGAACAAGAAGATAATGAAGTCACATGCTTTGAGAAAAAGAGAGCTATCCAGACTATCAGAAGAGAACAGAACCAACCCAAAGACGACTATCACACTCTCGACCGGCAGGGACAGATAACTATTTTTCGACTCAGGACAGGGCATAACAAACTGAACAAACACATGCACAAGCTACGATTGTCTGCTTCACCACTGTGCGCATGTGGATTAAACGAACAAACTGCTGAGCATGTTCTACAGGATTGCCCTCTGTATGACCAGTTAAGAAAGATATACTGGCCCAATGACTCAACACTAAACTCAAAGCTATATGGAGTTAAAGAGGAACTTCAAACAACAGTCGAATTCATCATGAGAACTCGTCTGACGGTGTAATCATCAAAGATGCGATCGCAAGAAGAAGAAGAAGATCTTCTACTGTTGTAGTTTTTTTGCCCTTCCTACAAGGACGCATATTGTCTGTCCGATTATACAAGAGATGAATACAAATCAGGATAAAACAAGAAAAGGGCTGAATAAGAATACAAAGTAGGAGGTGCTAAGAGAAAAGAGCGGAAGAAGCTAATCCCTCAGTTAAAACAAACACAATACAAATCGATCATCTCATCGAAAGCCATAACTACTCCTGTTACCGCCTTACCGGAGTTCTATCACAGATAATCGTCATCCACATTTCAACCCCTGTTTGTCCGGGGAAAGGTAATACCCCAAACGTGCAGCATCAATAGTTTCCTATGCCCCACGTGTCCTCCTGATCTCGCAACGTCACGGCCGGTAACATTTGCACGAGGCGTATTGCATTACCGCGGGAGAGATAGACGTAATCCCGGCCCCCACGGACGTGCAGTCATGAATCATATTTAATGTCATACACTTTTGTATTATCATTATTTATCATCTGTTCAGAGCTTCTTTGAAATGCGACCTCGGGGAAGATTGGTTCTTTTCTGCATGTGAAAGGGACTCGGTGCAGTAAATATCACTTGGACTTTGAAGTTATCCACAAAACCTTGCGCTGTGTCATCCTACACTATAAAGCTGAGAACTAGTTTAATTACAAATGAGGTATCTAACACCTCCATCCCTTACGAAAGTATGTGCTATATCACTGTTTTTATGTGTTTGTTGAAGGCCTATGCTCCCTGGGGAGCTAAAGGTCATTGATTGATTGATATCACTGTCTTTACTTTTCACATCTTGTTGCATTTCAAATAACCTGTGTCGGCGAAACGTTCATGATTGGAGTTACTAATATCCACATTGAAAGTAATCATATTTAGGTTATGTTAATAGGAGTTACCATCACCAGAACTGCCATGCCATGGACCACAGAAGGAAAGCGAAGGAGAGCCCGGACAAAATCAAAACTAGCGGAGAACTGTTGCAGAGATGCAACGAAGGATGTCTCCTGTCCGAGGAAAGTGGAGACCGTTTATTGCTGCACGACAAGACGCCATCAGGCGTCATGGCCACTGATTGCTTTGTCAGTCAGCGACCAAGGACCAACGAAAAACAAAGAATAGGAGCTGCGTGACATTATTAATATAATAGTGACAGAAAGTGAAAATAACGGCCTTAGCCTAAATAGCAAAAAGACAGAAGTCAATGGTCGTCTCGAAGAAAATGTCTTCTCCAGAATGCAAGGTCAAAGTAAATGGAACAGTTTTAAAACAGGTCAACATATTAAAGTACCTAGCATGTTAATAACATTGGATGGAAGATACATCTCAGACTTGAAAAGTAGAATAGCCCCGGCAAAAACAGAATTCTATAAAATGAAAAATATTTTATGCAACAATTCTGTCAATGGAAGTAAAACAGAGAGTTCTTCTTTGTTATAACGAGCCAACCCTGACTTACAGAAATGAGTCACGGACAATTAGTTAACATGTAGGAGCATCACTAGAGGCCATAGAGATGTGATTTTACAGAAATAATGGTCAGAATACCACGTGCAGTTACAAGGAGTGCTGAGGATGTCCTAAAATAAGCCAGTTCGCAAAGACAGCTTTTTCTTCACATAAGAAGGAAGCACTCCACTATCTTTGGGCATGTTATGAGAAGAAGAAAGCAGGAATATATCATAAGAACAGGAAAGATTGAAGGGGAAAACATAGAGGACAACAAAGACGAGAAGAAACTGAACAGTTTGACATTGGCATGGGAAATAAAAGTCAGCAATAGAACTGAAAATCTACACTGGAGTAGAGACACCATCGCCTACTCAGTGGTTCTCACGTGGGCCATGCCAAATTTCGGGGGGGGGGGGGGGGCACAGTAAGATGGTAAAGTACACATTTTCAAGCTAACAGCGACTATGGGGTGGGGGGTGGGGGCGCAGTGGCAAATGAGGCTCCAAAGGGGTCCTTGAGCAAAAAAAAAAGGTCTAGAACCAGTGGCGTACACCAGCAGGCGAGGTACTTGAAGAAGAAAAAAAGAAGGTATTTTAAGTTAACAGATGTGATTGTCCGAAACAAAAAAAATTAAAGAAAAATTATTTTACATCACTGGCTGATCTATGTTGCGCGAATTTGTGGGAAACCTGTATTTTCGTTCCGCCCTAACTCCCAGGTAACGATTGTTCATAAGAACGTTTTATTTGTTACGCACGGGGGCGAAAGGAAAAAAAAAATGTTGCACCCATTGTTAGTGGAATTACTCAGTTAATGATCCTTAAAGTGCCCCTATAGTGCAGGGTTGGATTATCGGCATGCACAGTTACGCAGTTGAAAACACGTACATCGAACATGCCGCTTATTTTTGTTTGTTGTTCGTTGTGTTTATCCGCGATTTCTTATCTGAAAACCATCTCCGGGTGTTTTTAGTTATGCGCTGTTATGTGAGCATGTGTTCACGAGCAATGAAAGATTTACATATTACGTTACGCAGCTGAATCTTCAGATCATGTTTCTTTATCTTCATCATCATCTCGCTGCATTTGCATAATTGATGCGGACGAACAAAAGAACTTCCCTTGGTTTATCTTTTGAAGTCCTATGTAGCATTGTAAATAGTTCAGTTGTGTGAACACAGAAAAATGAAATAAAGAAGGACATCCAAGGCCCTTGAGTAGTAAATAAATAAAGAGATATAGGTAAATAGAACGCACTTGTAAGATAGAAAGAAGGCACTAGACCAGTGGTTCTCAGCGTGGAACAAACCATATATATCTAGGGGGGCACAGTAAGATAACAAAGTACCTTTTTTCCAGCTAACAGCGACTATGGCGGGAGTGGCAGAAGGGGGCCATGAGAAAAAAAAAGGGTTGAGGACCCCTGCACTAGACAGCATAAAAGTAACTTTAAGCTTACGGTAAATTCTAAGCAGGATCCATTTTTAGGACGTCATCGCCTTGCTGCAAAAGTGAATCGTGAAGGACACATGGTCACCCCCGCTCAAGTAATTCGCATTTGTTATTTGAGTCGTACTTGATAAGCTAATATTACTGTGTCCAGTAAATGATAGTAGACTAGAACAGTGAGAACAGGATAGTGGGTAGGTTTGGTATTGTACAAACATTTATTACAAATAAGGGAGGGAAACCTGAGGCCTGTAAACAGTAAATTAATATGAAATTAATATGAAACAAATATAAAGGTATGTTATCAGGCACTCGCAGGAAATAAAGAAGTAGAACACCAGACAACAGAAAAACAACAGACATGAGTGGCTTACCCAGGATTTGAACACTGGACCTTCCGTGCGACAACCCCGCCTAGCCATGCAAGCGAATCACACTATCCGCTCTGCCATCTACGCATCATCAAAAAATGATGTTTCAATGGCAGGTCAATAGTGCGAACCACAATACACGACACCAGAAGTCCTCCATGGGCAGTTCAGCCTATTAATAACGCAATCACTTCTGTTGTATTTCTATCAAGCAGTATAGGCCGAATCCAACAAGACCCTTAGGACCTTAATACTGTGTCCAGTAAATGATAGTAGACTAGAACAGTGAGAACAGGATAGTGGATAGGTTTGGTATTGTACAAACATTTATTACAAATAAGGGAGGGAAACTGAGGCCTGTAAACAGTAAATTAATATGAAATTAATATGAAACAAATATAAAGGTATGTTATCAGGCACTCGCAGGAAATAAAGAAGTAGAACACCAGACAACAGAAAAACAACAGACATGAGTGGCTTACCCAGGATTTGAACACTGGACCTTCCGTGCGACAACCCCGCCTAGCCATGCAAGCGAATCACACTATCCGCTCTGCCATCTACGCATCATCAAAAAAATGATGTTTCAATGGCAGGTCAATAGTGCGAACCACAATACACGACACCAGAAGTCCTCCATGGGCAGTTCAGCCTATTAATGACGCAATCACTTCTGTTGTATTTCTATCAAGCAGTATAGGCCGAATCCAACAAGACCCTTAGGACCTTAATACTGTGTCCAGTAAATGATAGTAGACTAGAACAGTGAGAACAGGATAGTGGGTAGGTTTGGTATTGTACAAACATTTATTACAAATAAGGGAGGGAAACCTGAGGCCTGTAAACAGTAAATTAATATGAAATTAATATGAAACAAATATAAAGGTATGTTATCAGGCACTCGCAGGAAATAAAGAAGTAGAACACCAGACAACAGAAAAAAACAACAGACATGAGTGGCTTACCCAGGATTTGAACACTGGACCTTCCGTGCGACAACCCCGCCTAGCCATGCAAGCGAATCACACTATCCGCTCTGCCATCTACGCATC
>JAMPIV010011776.1:0-49947 GCA_024509875.1 Oreohelix idahoensis | reverse complement strand
CATGCGTACAAATGTAGCAGGGGCGTTCATAAGACCGAAAGGCATGAAATTCCATTGGAATAGACCCCTAGGCGTCGAAAAAGCAGTAAACGGTTTTGGCGTGTTCGGATAGTGGAAACTTGTCAATATCCTTAGACAAATCGAGTTTAGTAAAGAAGTGAGAATTCGATAGTCTCGTAAGTAGCTCTTCTAGTAAAGGCATAGGTTCAGCATCGAATTTAGTCACTTGATTCAATTTGCGATAATCCACGCAAAGACGTATGTTATTGTCTTTTTTCCGTACTATAACCATCGGCGAAGAATATGCTGATGTGGATGGTTCAATAATTTTTAACTCTATCATCTCATCTAACTCTTTCTCTACCTGTGCTTGAAAATGTATCGGGATAGGATACAGTCTGACTCTTATAGGACTATGGTCAGTAAGAATAATGTCATGTTGAATGACATCAGTTTGACCAGGAATGTCAGTAAGGACATCCTGAAATTGTTCTAACAAAGTAGAAACTTGTTTCTGCTCTCCTGGAGATAATTCTGGAGAAATTGCAACATCTTTCCATGATTCATTAGAGTGAAGAGGAATCATTGGAAAAGGTAAATTTACATCCGAGAAACTCGTTTCCTCATCCTGTATTACTGACAGAGATGAGTACTGTCCATGTTGGACTGGAAAATCGTCCGTTGCCTGGAAAACAGGTTGTAAATAATCAGGACGTTAATGGAATTCCGTGAGCATGTTGATGTGGAAGGTTTTACGCTTCCCGTCAATATCGACGATATAGTCAACATCGGAAACTTTTGATATTATATCGTACGGACCTTTCCAAGAAATGAGAAGTCTACTTTCCCTACAAGGTAGCAAGACAAATGCTTTGTCACCTGGACAAAGTTGTCGCAAACATCTCTTTTTATTGGCAAATTCCCTTGCCTTCTGTTTCCCAAATTCAGAAGAAGCAGTTGCCAATTTGCATGCTTCAATAATCTTGTGTCTAAGTGCGATGACATATTCATAAGAGGATTTTGTGTCATCGACAATATTATCAGCAGTTATAAGATCATGAAGTAAGGACATAGGACCTCGCGGTTTCGCGCCAAAGACAAGTTCAAAGGGAGAAAATCCTGTATGTTCGTTGGCGACCTCTCTATATGCAAAGAGAGCCGCGGGTAAAACCCTATCCCAATCCTGAGGATGATCTTCTGTTATCTTACCTAGTAGGTTTTTCAGAGTTCTATTCAAACGTTCCACCATCCCATTGGACATAGGATGATAAATACTACTCTTCGATCTCTCTATCTTCAGAGTCGACATTACTTGAGACATGGTATCCGATATGAGTTGGGTACCATGGTCGGATTACATCCCCTGCATAGGATGCTGTGCCAGTGCTGGGAAGAGACAACTATTCCTCAAGACATGCGAGATGCCAAGATTGTAACACTGTATAAAAATAAAGGAGACAGAAGTGATTGCAATAACTACAGAGGCATCTCTCTTCTTAGTATTGTTGGTAAGGTTTTTGCCAAAGTCATCTTAATGCGACTACACAAGTTAGCTGAGCGCATATATCCAGAGTCACAGTGTGGATTCCGAGCTGGCAGATCAACAACAGACATGATCTTCTCTCTCCGCCAGCTTCAGGAAAAATCAAGAGAGCAGAAAAGACCATTATATATCGCCTTTATAGACCTCACAAAAGCATTCGACCTGGTTAGTAGGGATGGACTCTTTAAAATCCTCCTGAAAATAGGCTGCCCTTCTAAAATGCTGGAAATGATAAAGTCATTCCATGACGGCATGAAGGGAACAGTCCAATATGCTGGAAGCACGTCACAGCCCTTTGATATACGAAGTGGCGTTAAACAAGGCTGTGTTCTGGCTCCAACCCTCTTCGGAATCTTCTTTGCCTTACTCTTGAAACATGCATTCAGAGATGCAACTGAAGGCATATTCCTTCACACTAGGTCAGATGGCCGTCTGTTTAATCTTTCAAGGCTGAAGGCAAAAACAAAAATCAGAAGGGTCACTATAAGAGACTTGTTGTTCGCTGATGATGCTGCAGTCGTCACTCAAAGCCAACAGGAGCTTCAGAGCTTGATGAATCGCTTCACTAAAGCATGCAAGGACTTTGGCCTCACAATAAGTCTAAAGAAAACGAATGTGCTGAGTCAGGATGTGGGTGCTGCACCAGTTATCACTATCGATAACTATGAATTGGCAGTGGTGCACCACTTCACATACCTAGGGTCTACCATCAATGACAAACTCTCACTGGATACAGAAATCGACAGCCGCATTGGCAAAGCTGCAGCTACCTTTGCCCGCCTCACATCGCGTGTTTGGGGAAACTCTAAACTCACAATGAAGACCAAAGCTGCGGTATATAATGCCTGCGTCACCAGCACACTCCTATATGGCAGCGAGACCTGGACGACCTATGCTATGCAAGAAAGAAGGCTCAATACCTTCCATTTGCGGTGTCTACGCCGCATCCTCGGCATCTCGTGGAAAGATAAAGTGACAAATGTCGAGGTGTTGTCACGTGCTGGCCTTCAAAGTATGTATACGCTTCTTAGACAACGCAGACTTCGCTGGCTTGGCCATGTTCGCCGCATGGAAGATGGTCGCATCCCAAAAGATATCTTCTACGGACAATTAGCAGATGGCAAGAGAACAGTTGGGCGACCACAGCTGAGGTTCAAAGATGTGTGCAAGAGAGATATGAGGGCACTGGACATGGATCCAGCAACATGGGAGGATGAAGCTGCCGATCGCACTAAGTGGCGATGCTATTTACGGCGCCACCTCAGATTGGGCGAAGAGAGGCTCACACAAGAAGCAGAGGTGAGGAGAAAACGTCGAAAGGAGCACCAGGAAAATAAGCAGCTGAGGGCTGTCACCTCAGGGGCGCATTCCCATAGTCAGTTATGACTGAAGGGGCTGTTATTATTACCATGGTCGGATAATATTTCTGCTGGAAACCCCAGACGAGAAAATATTAACCAAAGAGCATCTGCGACATCAGCAGTAGTTATGCTCTTTAGAGGAACAGCCTCCGGCCAACGTGTGCACATATCAACACACGTCAAAATAAATTGGTGTCCTCTAGCAGACTTTATCTTAAATGGACCAATGATGTCTATCGCCATTTTTTGAAATGGCCGAATGGGAATGTCTGCAGCCTGAATAGGTGCATCATGGCGTGGACCTCTGGATTTAATCTCTTGACATACTTTACAAGATCGACAATAGATTCGTATGTCCTTATTCACAGCAGGCCAAAAGAAAGATTGAAGAACTCTAGCTTTAGTACGGGAAAAACCCATATGTCCAGCACACTGCGAATCATGAGCGTGCTGTAAGATTTTAACTCTCATATTTTTAGGCACAAGGATTTGAGAATGAATGGACTTAGCGGAGTCTTGTACCATACGTACAAGTACGCCATTCTTCATCGTAATCCAAGATTTACGATTAGTATCCTTATTCGGATCACCTTTTGTTGCCAGAGTAAAGAATTTCTTTAGAGTAGGATCATCTTCCTGCTGTTTGACAAAGGAATCGTGGGAAATCTCCAAGGGATCATCTTGGATCTGCGCATCATTATCTTCAGAATGTGAAGATTGTGGCATATTAAGAGCTTGAGCCCTAGTGATTACTGCATTAGCCGATTGCATATTAACATTTTCCCAATTAGAAATTTGCTGTGGAGTGCATTCTTTCACCCCGTGAATGCGACCGATGATAAGATCAGCGATCGGATTCGGCAAGAGACATGCTTGCACCTCTCCTGTAAAGAAAGGCGTAGCAATATTGATAATGGCAGTGGAGTACTTCTCCAATGTGCCACCAAATGTTACACATTTGACTATATTGCCTGTAGCTCGAGAAGGATTTACGAGTGATTGCCTCACTCCAATGGTAGTGCACCCCGAATCGAAAAGAATTGATACCGGAGTACCATCTATTAGGCCCCTATTAAAGACAAGAGCACCCCTTCCATTATGCGCAATTGACGCATGGAGAGCGGGAAGCGGGTGACCGCAGCTTAAAGTAGAAACTGTGGTTGGATCGAATAATGTTTTGCATTGCGAACACTCAGATGCTCTAGCAAAATCGACAGCGGAATTTGCTACACTGTTGGAGTCTTTTTTATCATTATTCTGATTATCGGAGTCGTGGAACTCCTGTTGTGCAGAGTTAGCCTGGTAATACGATTTACCATGTCTTTTGTGTTGTGATCTACCTCGGTAATAATTGTCTCTATAATTATTATTGCCTCTGTTATAACCCCTATTTGGGTTTGAATCATAACATTCATGATCATAATCATCATGCTCATTATATTGAGTATCCCTGTAATATTGTTTCTTTTGTCTCCATGAAGCACTTGGGTAGTTCCTATAGCTACTCCCTTTCCGAGAATTTCTAACATTATGGGTACCCCTCGCGTGTCGAGGACTATCAGCCCGATTCCAGTTCTTCAAAGAAGAACTCTGATTTGAGCGGTTATCTTGGTTTTGATACCTATTCCAATTAACCTTTTTATCAAATTTATTTTTAGCTCCTTGGAATTTGTGTGAGTAATTCTGATTATATTCTGTTGCCGAAGCAACTGGCATACTCTCTTTAATGTTAGAGTTACTAAGAATCATGTCAGGGTGTGCCGTGGCATACTGGTCACAATATTCTTCCATTTGCTTTATTGTACCAGGTTTACGCTCATGTAAGAACTCTAGGAATGATTTATTTACAGAAGACATGACCTTGTCTCTTAGCAATAAATCCGTAAGACCATCAAATGTTTTCTCTGTTTTGGATAATTCAATCCATCGTGAAAGTGTAATTCGTGCTTTTGAGATGAAATCTGAGAATTCTACACCTACCTCAGGTCTCATTGTTTTAAACAAAAGACGATAACCTTCTTCAGACAGCTGATATCTCTTTATCAAAGCTGCCCTAACAGCATCATAATTATCTTTGTCGGCCTCTTCACAAAATATAACTTACTCAGAGACTCCCCTTTTAGATTTTCAGACAACTGATTCACATACTGTGATTTGTCAACATTATGAGATCGACAAGCCCGTTCAAATCTAGAAAGCCAAAATGTTATGTCATCACTGGTAGGGTTAAATGCTGGTACCTTGACCTTGTACACAAAGGGTTTACCATTACCACCAGATGCCTGATTAACATTACTCATACATGTCAATTTTAATTTCTCTAATTCAAACTCATGTTCTCTTATTGCTTTTCTCTCTTCAGCTTCTCTATCTAATTTTTTTTGTTCTGCAGCAGCAGCAGCTTCTAATTTTTTCTGTTCTGCAGCAGCTTCTAATTTCTTCTGTTCTGCAGCAACTTCTAATTTCTTCTGTTCTGCAGCAACTTCTAATTTTTTTTGTTCAGCTGCAGCTTCTAATTTTTTCTGTTCTGCAGCAGCAGCAACTTCTAGTTTTTTCTGTTCTGCATCAGCTTCTAATTTCTTCTGTTCTGCCTCAAATCTCCTTTCCTCCATTTGCATCTGCAATTTCTTAAGTTCAGCAGCAGTATCAGCTTCTTTTTCTAATCTTTTTTCTTCAGCCAGAGCTTTTTTTTCTTCAGCAGCAGCTTTTTTTTCTTCAGCAGCAGCTTCTCTTTCTAATCTTTTTTTCTTCAGCCAAAGCTTTTTTTTCTTCTATTTGAAGTTTTCTCTCCTCAGCCGCAGCTTTTTTTTCCTCAGCAGCAGCTTTTCTTTCTTCAACAGCAGCAGCAGTTTTTTTCTCTTCTGCAGCTAATGCTTTGTCATATTGAGCAACAGCCCATTGTTCTAAGTCTTTTCCAGTCTTATCAAGAGATTTTCCTTGTGCAATGAAATAATCTAATGTAGACATATTGTCTTCTTAAATCAGAAACCTGAAAAAGTAAATAGATTACCCTATTTCACTTTAATGGGAGACAAGTCTATACCATAGACTTAGTCTTAGTCCAAACTTGTATGGTTTATAATAACCAATGATAACTTGAGTACCTGTGGACAACAATAACTGTATCTCAAATACTGTGGGGACAAGCCTTACAAAGGTCTTGTATACCTCAATGTAATCAAAGATCACTTGAGTACCTGTGGAAAAAATATTTCCCTTTACCAATCACTTTGGGAGACAAGCCTTACAAAGGTCTTGTACATTTTGTTTTATAACAATAACAATCATAAAGTACTGAACTGTACTATACTATCAGTGTATACCACTATACGTCATATGTCAACTAAAGACATTACAAAGGACAAACAAGAAAAGACAATATGAACACATTTGCAGAGATCAAATTAAATTAAATAGGAGAAATGAAAAAAAAATGATCACAGAAACCGTGATGATAACTGCCATAATATAACAAGACAAATAACGCCACAGTGTATAAACATAAGGGTGTAAAAAACTGAAATGAAAGAAAAGATGAGACCTACAATTATACAAACAAATCAAACAAAACTAAGGAACACAAAATTATTACCAAAAACAACGAAGAAAAGAACACCTCATCACAACTAACAGAAATAGCAGCAAATTGTTGCTAACAAATTTCCAATTAAGAAAATGTGTACCTATAGAATACTAGTACCAGACCAATGTCACTCGGCATACCTTGTACTAGTCACACAGAACATAAACTAATTTAATACATAACAAATAACATGTAAGCATAAATAGCATATAGCATACAATATAATTTATGTCATGAATGGAATGTGTTGCAGGTATAGTGTTGTAAAGCAGGCACAGTTTATTTTAATACTAATAACTTGCCACTTTATTCAGTAATAGATTTAATTTTTAAACTATTACACTGTCAATTTTTCTCTGTTGAGCATATGAAGATCCAACGATGAACTATGCACTTTATGTTCAACAACACTGTGATTCTTCTGTACGTTGAGAAATGTCAACAATACTGCTCCAGATATTTTCTACACTTGATACCACAGTCCTGTGTAATACTGTCTGTACAGCGAAAAACTGTCAACAAGCGCTGACCTAGATACAGCATCCTATCGGTAATACAGGTCAAGCTGACATCGACTGTATAGCTGTCCTACTGGTGTTGATGTGTTCAAACAAATGTTCTTTCAGCTGTAAACTGTGATTCTCAACACAAAACTGCGTAAGCTGGACCCAGGAATCTGGCTCGCCACTGTAAAGTTTCTTTTCTTCTTTCCACTCTGTAAAGTGTCAGTCTGTATGCTCTGTAAGGAAGAGTGGTGTGTTGTTGAGATCAGGCATGCTCCAGTCTACCCAGCTGTAAATGGGTAACTCACCCTAGTCCTGAGTTAGGGAAGGCAAAGGCTCCAGGGGAAGCAGGCCCTAAACTTGGTCACTCCAACCGACGCAGGATGGTGTATGAATGAAGTAGAAGTGTAGAGTGTGATTACCGCGAATGGTGTACTGTTCGTGTGCTGACCAATATAACCACTCATACACATGTGTCTACAAGGCACCAATGCAGACTGCCGGAATCTTTGTTTACTCAATTTATTCAGACGTACACACTGGGACATACGAGTACATCATGGTATGTTGACATATCAATTTGTAGGTATACATAGCAGATCTGAAGTCATGACACATTCAGAAATAATTGGCAGTACATCAAAAGTTCAATGTCATGATATATTATGGCCGCATCCCCCTATCTGACTAAACGCGTCAGTGAAGGCAGATCGGTAAATAACTAAAGTTACTTGACGTCCATAGTTTGTAGCATATATTATGAAACCACGAAAGAGGGGGTTTCTAGCAAGATTGAGATCTCCCTGTCACTGTCCGATAATAGGATAAATAATCTGTTCTCTTGGCAGTGATCAAAACATATGATGACCGAAATCTAACATGGCTGCCTCCCTGAGTTGTCGTTCACTCATTCATAGGAAGGAGAATATAAGCCAGAGTTAATTTATAATGGGTATATAAATGATTTCATAAATGTTTCCATACAGCTCTACGGTGATCAGGTTAATTCACGTAGCCATAACCGCTGCAGGAAAGTCTGTCATCTTCGTCGATACAAAACACGACCCTAGCGATACGAAGCACAATGTTCCATCTAGGTCGAATCGACATGAGATCATCAAAATAGGGTCTGGCAATACATGGAGTCCGAATTATACATTGTACCGTACCTTAGGAGAGTCTCTAACATAAACTATAGTAGAGATACCATCTCCTTAGAAGAAAACCACTTCATGAACCATATTTCCTTAAGAATCTACCAGCCCTTTGAAAATTGCGTACCCGCCATTATCACGGTACATCGGAACTCATCACGACTTGTCAAGACAACTCATACTTCCGCTAGACCGGAATAATAAGAATCTAGTCCCTCCTACCCATCCAAAATATACAATATAGGACTGATTCTACTTGTACTAATAATATGTAATACATATGAATTCAGGCCATAAACACAATAAGCAAATTAATATATTTTCTGGCCCTAAAAAATAAGTACAAACGTAAGCGCAATATCCTTGCGCCGGATCAATATCCAGAACGATTACTCCTATAATCAAAAGTGTGAATCAAACATGGATTCTCTCGCTTTTACCATAGACAGCATTTTCATACACAAATGAATGAATGTCTATATTTTTCCCATATTAAATAGCCATATCGATTTTTGTAATATGTGCGTCAAAATATGCACGCAACAATGTCTATCGCCATTTCTCTTCTCTTTATGTGTTTTTGTGGTCTCATTCTACTTCATCGATCCTTGTTATTTCAGAACAATGACTGCCTTGTATTGATGTCGACTAATTTTGTTATGGTGTATCCTACCCAACACCATCTCACGTTCCAGAGGTGTCCGTCTGTTATTTATCATCAATTCCACATAGTTATCGTGTCACACCATTTCAATTCTTCTGTTTTTCGCAAGCAGTCTTTTTATGAGTCTTCGTATTTCTGGTTGTCATATTTGTTGCTGTCCATGTTTTACAGACATACAGTAAGACAGGCTTGATATGTTTTATATTGCACTCGATTTCTGTTGATTACTAAATATTATTGAAATTTCTCTTGCTTTTGTATTTTGTATGTCAATGTATGTTGCTCCAACGTTGTCTGTATTGTTGACAAGATATACATGTGCATCCACATCTTGATAGGTACATTACATGTGTAATCTAGCGATGTCTCGACAGTTTAATTAAATTGTGTTTAATTTCTTTGTTTACTTATTTAAGACAGTGTAGCAATTTTAGATTTAGACTATACTGCAGTGTCTACATGAATGAAGAAGAAAATACACTCACACACAATTGCTGTATGCGTCAATAAAATTTTTTATAAAAATATTTAGCTCTGTATGGATTTCCATCTCCATAATGCATTAGATAGTTGTCAGTGACAGTTGACTAGCTCCTCACAGGCACATAGTGCCGCCACCATTAAATGTTGTGAAATACACACTTACTTAGTCGTTCCTCCTACCGTAAGGTGTAGAGGTTTGTAAGAGAGAGCGCCATACCTATTCTATCGGCTGTCTATCTCCTGGCTTCGTTCCATTCTAGTCCACGGTACTTCAAAGATTGTCTAATGTTGTCCTCCCAGCGGACTTTGGGTCGTCCTGGTGGCCTAGATCCCTGGCTCTTATTTCCCATGCTTACCGTGGTAGTCGATCTTCTCCCATTCTGCAAACATGGCCAAACCATCTCAGTTGGACTGTTCTACTTTGGTCTGCAGGGGTTGGGTTTTAGGCCATGACGTATCGTCTGGTTGTGGACCATGTCTCTTCTTGTTACTACAACCTCCTTCTTCAGATACTTGATTTCTGAGGTTTGGATCTGGCTTTTGTGGGTTGTAGTCGTTGCCCATGACTCGCATCCAAAAGTCAAGACTGGGACATAGGTGGAGCGGTATACAGCCATCTTCGTCTTCTCTTTTGCTGAGGAATCCTCGATTTATGGCTTGAAAAAGTCTCCCAGCTGCTGCTCTTCAGGTAGCCAACTCTTATTTGATGCCTCCCTTCCGGTCTATGACAGCTCTAAGGTGTTTAAAGTGGTCGACCTGTTCTAGGACATTTCTCCCAGCGTTTTCTGATGTCTTCTTTCTTCGCGTGATATCACCATTGTTTTTGTTTTCGAGCTGCTTATGATCATCCCTCTCTTCTCCAGCTCTTCCTTCCAGACATGCAGGTTGGATTAAAGTATTGCATCTGATTTTACAATCAGGGCAACATCATCAGCAAATGCCAGCTCTGAAATACAGACCTGTATCATCTTCCAGTATTCCACTAAATACTTTCCTGTCCTCTCCTTACATGCCTTGATGACATCTTCCATGAGGAGTATGAAAAGATAAGGTGACAGCATATCACATTGTCTTACACCAGTGGTGGTTCTGAATTCTTTTAACTTATGGTTTTCCGTCCTCACATAATTTCGGCAAGACTTGTAGAAGCTCTGTAAAGCATGAATCAGAGGTGATGGGATGTTCTTCCTTGCCAAACAGTCACAGGGTTTGTTCCAGGGTACGTTGTCAAATGCCTGTTCCAGATCTAAGAAGCAAAGATGGATCTCACTCTTTTGCTCAGGAGCTTTTTCGTTCAACTGTCTGAGTGTGAAGATTAGGTCTTGAGTACTTCGATTTCCTCGGAAGCCACACTGGACCTCCTCCATTTGTGGCTCAGCTAGGCGTCTGAGTCTCTGCTCCAGTATTATAGAGTAGATTTTACAAGGGACACTGAGAAGGGATATGCCTCTATGGTTTCCACATTGTCGGTTGTCACCCTTTTTGAAAATCGCTGTTATTATGTCAATATACCAATCCTTTGGTATGGTCTTGTTGAACCAAGCTGCCTGTAAGACCTTTAGGAGTAATAGGTCGCCTGCTGCTCACATGTATTTAACCATTTCTGGTCTTAAGCCATCATGACCTGCTACTTTGCCCATCATGATTTTCTCCAGTGCTGCCTTCATTTCTTCCATCTTTATGTCATCTTCATCATCAATGGTTTCCTCCTCTGTGCCAGTGGTTATCATTTCTGATGCTTGAACTTGCTCACCATCTAGGAGTTCTGACAAATATTCTTTCCATCTTTCCATTACTTCTTTTGGGGCAGTAAGCAATTAGCATTGTTTGTCTTTTAAAAATTTAAGAGGGCAATGTTTTTCCTTCCTCACATTCTTTAGGGTCTTATAGAACAATTTATGGTTTTCTTGCGCATCGTTTTCTAGCTTTTCTTTACATTCTTCCCAGGACTTCTGTTTTGCTGCAAGCACCTTGTTCTTTGCTTCTGCTCTGAGTATCATATATTCTTTATATTTCTCAGTTTTTCCTGTTGTGTTTGTAGCTCCTAAGTATTTTTTCCATGCCTTTTCTTCTCTCTTATTGTCTCTTTAACCTCATCTGTCCACCAAGGTGTCTCCTTTATCTGGTTCCGAAGACGAACTTCACCACATGCTTCTGCTGCAGCTGTCTTTATGATGTCCTTGAATTTGAGCCAGAGTGTTTCCAGGTCATCCGGTTGTTATTAAGTGTTTATCACTGCTGCAGCAATAAGCCACTTAAATCTGGTCTTCACTTCTGGCTCTCTCAGCTTGTAGGTCTTAATGCTCGTTTCCCCTCTTCGTTTACTTAGCCTCTTGCGTGGTTTTACACAGTTCCTAGGCCAAGTAACGCTTTCAGTTGACTTTTAATTGTTAACAAGTAGTGGTCACTTCCAATATCTGGCCTCCTCCACACCCTAACATCCCCGACATACTTGAATGAACTCTTCCTAACTATGGCATAGTCGATCACTGACTTCTCATTCTTTGTTGTTTCATACATGGTGTATACATGTATGCACTTAAGCGGGAACTTTGTGTTTGTAATGATCAGATTCTGCTCAGTCCAGAATCTAAGGAGTCGCTTTCCATTGACATTAAGAGTATCTTCTCCATATCTTCCGATAACTCTATCTCATCTAGCATGGTCATTTCCAGCTCTGGCATTGAAATCTCCGTGCATGATAATTTCATCTAGGCAGTCGTCCACTGTCTTTTGAAGGAGCTCGAAGAATTCCTCCTTGACCTCTGCACGCTTATCTTCATTTGGCCCATACACAATGTCAAGGTTGACTATGGTTTCTCCTTCTTTCAGTTTTAGGGCCATAATGCGTTACGAGACAACGTTCCTTCCCTTGATACTATACCTTTAGTTATTGGCCACCATACAACCCACGCCCCGTTTAGCTCTTTCAGATGTGGGGACACCACTGTAGAGCATCGTGTCGTCATCGAGATCATAACTCCTTGTCCTTTTTTCTTTGTTTCTGTTAAAGCCTGGATTCATAGTTTGGCTTTCCTCATCGCTTCTACCAGCTCCTCTTCCTTTCCTCTCATGCTTCTTGTGTTCCATGTTCCGTATGTCGTAGTCCGTTCCAGTTCGTCGCATTTAGAATCAGTCCGGTTTTCTCTCTTATGTTTCGCATATGTTTATAAGACAAACAGGTGATTGGCCTGTTGTGCCTGTGCATGATGGAGGGGCTGCATCCTAACGGCCTCCATGCAGACCGCCCTCCTCATTTTTCAGCCGGGCTTGGGACCGGCCTAGGCGTAGTTATTAATCACGCCATATACTAGAAATCTCTCTTGACTCCTATCTCGCTGGCTTCTCCTCTCTGTCTGTGTGAAGGGAGTGGAGGTCCAGAGTCTTTAACACGCTAGTCTTAAATCCGAAAATGTTGGGTACGCAAAGTTTATTTTCGGAGTTAGATATTATAGTTGTGTCTTAGTGTGTATCACTCAGTCCTACGCATCTTTTATTCTAGGAGGAACAAAAAAAAAGGGGGGGGGGGGGGTATATTATTCAAACAAGTTGTATGTGTTTGTTAATCTACCTGGTTTGTCGGAAATGATTGCAACGAAAGTTTACGAAGGCAAAGGCACAGAGGAATGAATAGACCTGGTCACCCAGTCATAAGCTGGACGAAGTATAATGAAGTCTCTAACACCTCGCACAGCTGCTACCGTATCTGGAATGGAAATAACTTTAATTGTGTTGTTTATGTACTGAATGTGTGAGCACGTTTCTTTTTGCAGGGGAAAATATTGCGGTATTTCTGTGGTTACGGGACAGAACCTCTACAGAAAGAAGGAATGTATATTTAAAGCAATTATTTATTGCAAACCCTTTTTTCCAGTAGTTAATATTAATTTATAATGCAAAGCTCGTGCGATTTGTATGCTTTACTTAAACTATTTATATTTTAATAATTTTAAATTTTACTCTGGCTCTTATCATATACAAATATAATTTATAAAACAAACGTAGGCTTTAGAACATACCTTTATATATCGACATAAATCTTTTAATGTGAGTATTAGGACATACATTATGCAGAATATCTTATTCAACTTGTACATGCGTTTTACATCCGGCGAATGCGCCATCAATAAAACCTTGAAACATACCGTCTCTCACCATCACCCGCAACGCCTGGTCGGCTTTGATTCTTCCAAGCTATGTTATTGTAAAAAAAAACATCTTTATCTGCGTCTTAATTGTCTCTCATTCTGACACTGTAAATATATACATATATATATATATATATATATATATATATATATATATATATATATATATATATATATATATATATATATATATATATATATATATATATATATATATATACACAAGGGGATTGACATAAGTCTTGGGCCTGACCATGAAGGACATGTCACAGAGAGCTGAAATTTTGTATAGTGTTTAATCCTTTTCAATATAGCCACCATCTGAATTGATACACTTCTGCTATCTCTGCTTGACCTTGAAAAGACCTTGGGAGTAGAACACCCTATTTTTCAAACTAAACCAGTCATCACATGCCAGTATAACCTCTTCATCGCTGTCAAAATGATTTCTTTTTAGCTGTTTTTTAAGATTTGGGAATAGAAAAAAGTCTGATGGAGCTAAATCTGGAGAATATGGTGGGTGTGGAAGAATTTCAATATTCAAATCGTTGGCTGCTAGCTGCACAAGCCGTGCTTTGTGAGAGGGCGCGTTGTCTTGAAGCAAAGGAAGATTTTGAGTGCGCGTTATCCCTCGTTTCCTGGTCACAACCTTTCTTTGTTTTGTGAGAAGATCTGCATAGTACTGTCCATTAACTGTGTTGCCACGAGGCAGATAATCTTTCAAAAGGACACCTTTGCCGTCCCAAAAAACAGTCAGCATCACATTTAAAAACACAAAATGTGCAACTTTTACCCGAGCTCACTACAATAGTGGCTAATATCATAAATCCTATCGTACCATTCCCCTGTCATACGGGGTAAAAAAAATCTATTCTATAGATTTTTTTTTTTCATAGTTATTTGAAAAAAGTAAAAATTTAACAGATTATCGATCTACGTATCACGTAACATCGTCGAAAGTTGTAGTCAACTTTAGTTCATTTCAATAACTACAAAAATAAAGTCAAGTTAAAAGATAGAATTGCCAACTGTCAGAGTGTCGACTAATAATTAAATAATTATGTCTCAAAATAAAAATATATCTTAATTAAGAAGAGTATGAAGTAATAATCAATATTATAATATAGAACAATAAACCATAAGATTAACTAAATGTAGTGTGTGAAGTATGTCATATAAATGTAAATATACCAAAGTGAGATAAAGTAAGGTTTAATAGTTAAGGAAGATAGAGAAAAGTAAGGAAAAATAAGGAAAAGTTAAGAAAAAGTTAAGAATGTATGTAAAGAAAGTAATAATAAGTTTATAGATAAGGATAGAATAGATGTGTAAGGAAAAAATATCGAATTAAATATCTTTAAATTAACCTAGTAATTACCGTTAATCACGTATTAATATAAAAAGTTCATAACTATATTAATGAATATAATAATCTACAATTAATTAATTACATAACTATACTATCTTAGTGTGTGATATTGTATGTATAGAAATAGCTGTCTTCTGTTCATTTTATTGCCTCAGAATAATTTCTAGAAGTAAGTACTGTTAATTTCCCCGAATACACTTTCCTTTTTTCGTATTGTTCCATCCTTAATACTTCATATAGTCCTGACTAATCCTTATTTACGACGAAAGTAAATGAAAACACATCTGTAAGTCAAATTGCTCGTATTTTCCTTTTGTGCTTAGAATGAATAAAATTTGAAGTCGCTTGAGTTACGTAAGGACACTAACCAAAGTCCGTTAACATTCAAACGGGGTCAATAATGTCAAGTGATTGTTTGAAACGAACTGTTATTATCTTGAAAGTACGAAGACTGTTTATTTGTCAATTTATTTAACCTGGGATGCTGTAATGTTTTTATTAAATTGAAATTTCATCCCGAAAATTCTTGTTTCGTTTGTGAAAGACTTGATTTGTTTGTTCATTATCAACTGTAGGTTTGTAGTCTCTCGACTAAAGTTCTGTAAGTTTCAGCATAAAAACCGGTTTGATTCTATTGAGTTATTTCTTGTCCATCGTTTTGTGACAAAGGATTGCGTGACAAAGTATCCGCTACAACATTTTTGTGTCCTGGAATAGCTTCGATGGTAAAGTTAAATGGCTGCAACAATATAGCGAAACGGGCTAACTTGGCGTTTTTGTGGTTGGCTTTTCTGAGCGAAGTCACTGCCTCTTTATCTGTCTGTATCAAAAAGGGTGCGCCGAGCAAGAACTTCTCCAATTTCTGAATTGCCCAGACGACTCCTAATAACTCCTTGTCAACGACCGAGTAATTTCGTTCGGCATCATTGAGTTTTCTTGATATGTATAATGTGGGATGAAGTACGCCGTCATGCTCTTGTAACAGGGTACCTCCTAATCCGTAATTGCTCGCATCTGTACGGAGTATAAACATTTTTTTAGTATCTGGCAATCTTAGAATAGGTGGCCTTGAGAAAAAAGATATTATTTTATTAAATATTGTCTCGCAGTCAGTTGTCCACGTAATTTTTGTAGGCATATCTTTCTTCAATAACGAAGACAAGACAGCCGAAATGGACGACAAGTTGGGAATAAATAGACTATAATACTGGACAAGACGCAGTGAGCTCCTAACTTGTTTATTTGTTTGAGGAACTGATAGTTTTAAAATCTTTGAGACATTTTGAGGAATAGTTTGTATTTGTCCAGTCCTTATGATATGTGTTAGGTAAGTGAAGATGAAATAGCAACATCTTTCCAAGATTCGGAAGATTGTAATTCCGATTTAGGAAAAGACATTTTTACCTCAGGAAATGAAGATTCTTCTTCCTGAATAACAGAAACACTTGAATATTGACAAGACTGAACAGATTTGTCGTCTAAGTCTTGAAAAATAGATTGTAGATTTAGTGGACGAGTAAAAAACTCTTTCAACATGTTTATATGGTAGATTTTTTTCTGACCTTTTATGTCTAGTATGTAGTCGACGTCAGAAATTCTGTCTACTACCTTATAAGGACCATTCCAAGCGATCAGTAATTTATTATCCTTTCGTGGAAGTAGCACGAAAGCTTCGTCACCAGGAAATAACTGACGTAGTCGTCTATTTTTATTTTGAAATAGTCTGGCTTTATCCTTCGCAGCATCTGATGAAGCTGTTGCCATTTGGCAAGCCTCTATGATTTGTTTACGTAAGTTAATAACGTATTCATAAGATGACTGTGTGTCCTGAGTCATCTCAGAGTCGAGTAGTAAGTCTTTAATAAGTCCCATTGGACCTCTTGGTGGAGCACCAAACACTAACTCGAAAGGGGAGAAACCGGTTTGTTCATGCGGAATCTCTCGGTACGCGAACAAGACAGCTGGAATAGCTCTGTCCCAATCTTGAGGATTGTTTACTGTAACTTTATGTAACAGTTGTTTAATGGTACGGTTGAGCCTTTCAACAGAACCATTGCTCATAGGATGATAAACACTACTGAGACTCCTTCCTATATTAAGTGTCTTCATTACTTCCTTCATTGTCTCAGACACAAACTGAGGTCCATGGTCCGAAAGTAATTTTTTTGGAACACCGAGCCTAGAAAATATCAATAGCAAAGCATCAGCTATATCAGAAGTACTAATATTTTTAAGAGGTATAGCCTCTGGCCATCGAGTGCATAGGTCAATGCATGTCAATATGTACCTATGACCTCGAGCAGTAGGTAATATTGGACCAATAATGTCTATTGCCATCTTATCGAATGGACGAACTGATATCTCACAAGCCTGATTTGGAGCATTATGGAATGCTCCACGAGACTTAACTTCCTGGCAAATCACACAGGAACGTACGTACAAAGATACGTCTCGTAAAATTCCTGGCTTAAAAAATGACAACACTCGTGAACGTGTGCGAGTGTAGCCCATAAGACCCGCGCATTGGAAGTCATGTGCATGTCATAGTATGTAAGTCCTTAACGACGATGGTACCTGTTGTTTTATCTAATCCCTTTCTAGACTATTCCTAAGTAAAATATCATTTCTGATAGTGAACCTATGTTTAACTTTATTTTTTTTCAGTAATATCATCATATTTGTTCACTAATGCAAAAAAATTCTTCATAGAGTTATCTTCTCTTTGTTTGAGTGCAAACGACTCTCTATCAATCACCTATTTAGGTTCATTGTCAGTGTTATTCACTACATTAGTAACTGTAGTATCTTTCTTCTCTAACTCATGAGCTTGAGCTCGTGTTGTCACTGTACTGGTTGCATGCAAGTTCAATCTTTCCTATTCCAATACCTCCTCAGGTGTACAGTCTTTGCTGCCATGGATACGTCCGACTGTCAAATCAGCAACGGGATTCTGAAGCAGACATACTTTAACGTTCCCTGAAAAGAATGAGGTATGAACATCTATAATTGCAGTGGGATAATATTCAACAGTTCCTTCCAAAAGTAATGCAGCGTACAAAGTCTTTAGTAACATAATGAGGATGTAGTAAGGATTGACGGATGCCAATGGTGGTGGATCCGGAATCCCTCAAAACTGAAATAATGTTTCCCTCTAAAATTTCTTTGTTAAAAATCAATGTCCCTGTTCCATCGTTGGCCGTGAGACAAATAGCAGGAGTAGGTTGTGCAACTTGTATTGTCGGCTGGCTGGATTTCTGAAAAATAGTATGGCATTGTGGACAAATATTTGCCACGTTATTATCAACAATATAACAAGAAGATGATGAATGTGTTGCGGTATCAACATTATTATTACATGGAGGTGCATTGGTAGTTAACGCTGCGCCTGTATTATGAGTAAATCGTTGTTGATGTCTGGAGGTGGAGCGTTGTCTGTCATGAAAACCTGAATAATTATTGTTACTGCTCCTACTGTTATAGCTTTTGTGTCTTGGTCTAAAATTGTCATTACTCTTACGCCAAGAGTTACCATTATTATTTACCTTATCAGTAAAAGTTTTATTCCAACTTGGTTTTGGTTGAAAATTATCTTTATGTTTAAACTGAGGTACCTGATTTCTGAACTGTTGTCTACCTCTGTTAAAGTTATTATAGTTATTATAATGATTTTGTCCCTGATTGTAATGATCATTATATCTGCTGTTAAAATGATTTATATTTAGGCTGTGTGTTCTTGATTTGTCATACCCATGATATGACAAGTTAGATGCTACAGGTAATGGTTCTCTTAGATATGAATTAGCTATGCTGACATTAGGATGTGCGGTGCAATAATTTATTGCTATCTCTTCTAAAGCAGAAATGGTAGGTGGTTTTCGTTCCTGTAAGAAGGAAACAAATGGAGGACTAACCGAAGATACGACTTTATCCCTAAGTAGCAAATCCACCAATTTATCATAAGATTTATTCACCCCAGCAAGTTCCACCCATCTATTAAAGGTGTTGCGTATATTCGCAATGAAGCCTATGAAATCTTTATTGGAATCTGGTTGAAGATTTTTAAATCCTAATCTGCATCCTTCCTCATCCAAATGAAAATGACGTAATAACAAAGCCTTAATGGCATCATAATCGCAAGCCATAGTAGGATCAACATTCTCGGTTGCGTTTAAGGGCTCACCATCTAAAAATTCTCGAAGTTTAATGGCCCATGCAGATTTTTCCAAGTTATTTGTCTTACATACCTGTTCACAACGTGCCAGATACGATGCTAAATCATCAGAGTTAAGTTTAAAATGTGGTTGTTTAAAGTTATAATAACTTTTGTGTTGGGTAGATGAAGACATATCATTGGAATTAACACCATGGCTAATGGTAGCGCATTGTGCTTTCAATTTGGCTGTTTCAAACTGAATAAGTGCCAATTCTTTTTCTTGTTGCCTTATAATTTGATCTTGTTTCCTTTTATTTTCTTCCTCAATTCGTAATATTTCATCTCTTGCCGCTTTTCTATCTTCTTCTTGTTTTGCAATTTCTTTTTTCTCTTTTTCTATCTGCTTCCTCTTCAGCTTTTTGTTTCTCTAATTTGGCCATACGTTCTTCTTCTTCTCGTTTAGCAATTTCTTTTTCTCTTTTTCTATCTGCTTCTTTTGCTTAACAATAGCTAGCTGTTTCTCTGAAAAATCCTTAAGTTCTGATCCTTTGTAGCCAAAATCTTTTACAATTTTAACGAAAGTTTCTAATGTAGCCATCCTGAAGTTAATAATCTATCTATTTAATCAATAATATGTATTATTCACCAATATAAAGTATTTAATTATTCATCTATACTCAGTGGACAATGTAGTACAATGTCTCGACTAGTGTACTAATCAATCCCTAAAATGCCTAATATACTCAAGGCAAACAATAAATTTATCAGTATTTGTCCATATATTATAACATCATGCCCTAGTCATTATGAACAAATAATAGTGAACTGAACTAATAGTGCAAATTGTTGCAATCATTCTATCAATCCCTCTGTTTTTTAAATGCAATCAAAATTAATGAAAATACTTTTTTTATCATATTAATACCTAACCAAGTTATACTATTATTATTATATTATCTTACTTACTTACTTAGTCGTTCCCCTTCTACCGTGAGGTGTAGAGGTTTGGAAGAGAGAGCGCCAGACCATTCTATCATCTGTCTTCTTCCTGGCCTGGTTCCATTCTAGTTATATTATCAATTTATAAATTAATAAATACAAGACAAATAAGAAAATAAAGTTTTACAAGACAGTAGCACATCACAATTGACAAATGCAAACATAAAAATGATTATCTGAAAATAAGCAAAAAATCGGAAGTAGGGTCAAGGTTAAACTAAATCTAGGTTAGAATACATACACTGAAACTGGTGACGTCACAGGACTCTATAACTGAAAAATATATTACAATTATAAAATAAACAAAAGTGAGATGGAGAATGGACGTGATAGTTACAAACCAATGACGTAAATGAATAAAAATGAAACTTAATACAGAAGACTACACCAGATATCACATCACTATACAACTAATACATAATATTGAATTTTTGCAATTACAAGCAGATGGTTTCCAGGTAATCTATTAGGGGATCTCTTGTATCCAAAATTGAAAATATTCAATAACCCTAAGATACGATCAAAACTGTTGCAGTCAGCCGAAGCGACGTAACATCAGTTTTGATTCCCGCCATCCAAACCCGCATAAACATATATAAACATACGAATATTATATAAGTACATGTAACAAGCATGAATTAGATATGCCTACGAAATGTAAATGGACCACAATCTGCTTTACCAAAACACAACGGTTACTTAGCTTTTTGGAATTCGACTGTTTTCCCCCCGAACAGTGCTTGCATGCATAGACGGTTAAGATTGATCTTTGAAGCTAGTTGGATGGTAGCAAATATTGGTACTGTTCTGGATCCATTGTTGATCTTGAAATGACTTTCGACATTGTCTGGAACGGTCTTGGATATCTGACGTTCCTCTTGCACATAGACTGATGACGTTGCTGCTCTTGCGTTGTTATGCGTATCGCGTCACAAAGTGTAAGTCACGTGAGGAATTTATGATCGTAAACACATTCTTGGTAACTCGACCGATACATTGTCATTTTGAATAAAACTTGCTCTCGTCATTGTAGGACAGAACTTTTTTTCGTCAATTTGTTGTTCCTTTCTCCGCACTACTGGCTGTTACGTTGTTTCGTCCCCAGCTGCTGGCCTCCACGTTGTTACCCGTTATTACCGGTCTCACGTTGTTACCTCTGTGTTGTTTGGAGTTTGATTCGGTTTGGGTCCCTCTTGTGGTTACCGACGTGGTTGCCGGTGATTTATATATTTGGTTCACTTCGTTGCCGGTATAAACTTCTCTGTTGTTGCCACCATATTTTAGTGCAAGTTGATTTCAGTTTTATTATATATTAAGTGGGGTTTCTGTTAGCTTCCACATCAAAGTTCATTTTTTTTTTCAAATATTAGATTTTGTGCTCTTTGATTATAAATAACTCTCTAGGTCTAGAGCGTATTGTGCCTTGTTGGTAAACGCGAATGATGGGGCAAACTTGTATAACCTTCAACATCAATCAACTGGATAAGTCCGAGGTATTTAGAGTCCAACGAACACATTTTAATTACGGCAAAACAATCCATTAAAATACAGTTCATCATCAAAATGCAAATCATAATAAATCGTCACTCTAGTTTACCTCCTTCAGTCGTCATACCGTCAGGTTATTTACACGTGATTCCGTGGATAGGCAATCCGGTAACGAATAACTTGGCTAATGCGATTAATGTGACTTTGGATACTTATTCATAAATATTGCTCCCTGTCCATTATATCTGTCAGAACAACAATCTATAGATGCTGTTGGAGTTAACCCTATTTGTACTGTGGATTTAACTTACGGCTCATTGTCTACAAAGTAGTACCACAGCACACAATAGCTGACATGAGTAATACAATAACGCCTCAACTACAGTAATATCCCTTTAATGAGAAGTACACACAGCAATCACTATGCATGAAACTGCAATACATAAGATAATGAATACATAAGCCTACTTACTTGCGATAATAATACCAACTCTCCCAATAGCACAAAGGCACAGCACAATGCACTGAAAACTGCCACATATCCTGGCGAACACTGTACTTCGTTATGAGAACCAAAATGGTTACCGACATAAACTCATCAGTGAAGGCACTGAACTATCGCTCAGAGGCGGCACCTGATACTAGGTTAGAGCAATACACAATAGCAACCACCGTATCATAATTAATAATCAGGAAGGGAATAAATCACTAGAGTTTTCTACGCACAATCTAGCACCCATCAAATATCCCTGAATATATGAAAATCGGCAAGCACTGGACAACAATTGGCATCCAAATAATTCCCCAGCAAAACTGCTGACAAAAACCATCTACGACCTCATCGGCCGGCGGACATCGCAAGAATCCCCTTTGCGCCCAAAAGGTCCCTTCCGGCTTTCATTCTAATCGAAAACTGACCGAGCAGGTTTTAAAGGATGAATAACAGTGTTACCACTCTACAGGGTAACCAGTATAGACTTAGTGAAAGTCTATCCTGTGACATCTACCCCCCCCCCCCTTTAAGAAAGAAAACGAAGTTTTCTTCCACCGGAGGAGTCACGCCCATCCCCCCTTTGGAGTACGGACGAACAAATGCCGAGATAGCACCTCCTCATGCAAATAAAGAATGCCAGAGTTGTGCTATACCCTCGTCGTAGATGCCCTTTCACTTCCTAGACTCAATACAAAGAAATATGTACTAATCTCCACCAGGTACTGACAGTCGTGAAAAATAACAACGACTGACTAATCCTGGAGTAACCTACATATAATGCATGTTCCACAAAATTCTAATACCTGATTGTCACCAATCAACCCCTAAGTTCTCGTACCACAATCATCCTGTCACAATATAGTACTAGGCATAAGGTAATATGGCATATCCACACATAGAGTATACTTCCTAAATATTGCCTTTATGGCAGCATAAATAATCCATTGTATATCAAAAATGTCATCATCATGACATACACAAGAAATCTCACCATCTTTACCAATTTATACAAAATCATCATACCAATATCATAATAGAACTGGGGGCGCGGGTCAGAGCCTCTCAGATTCAGTTCGCTTCACCCAAACCATCTTACTAAAACGAACCCGAAAATCTAGCTCTAGCTAACGCTGAACTATCAGCAGATGGTTTTGAAGCAAAGACATGTGATTCTGCCTAACTGCCCTACGCGCACCCCAACTATTCACAAAAGTAACCCGTGCCATTTTGGAATTGTCGCGTAGCGACAATACTTCTACAAACTTAACCGGAGCAACCTCCTCAAACACTCGTCTGAGTGTGCGCCAACTAGCACTCAGTGGCATGTTACGCACCAAAACTGTGCGATCACTAACTTTCGGACTTGCATTTAAGTCCCCACTGCTCCTAGTCATGTCCTTCGGTACATTCCGCGAAATACGCTTCCGATGTACCTTTCGTTCATCAATCTTGGAAGTTTGGTGATGCTGAGCCTCTGCATCAGCTACACCCATGGCACTATGCACCCCGCGTACATTACCGACGGTTAAATCGGCAATCGGATCCTCCAGGACCAACGCATAAACTCTACCCGTAATGAACGGTGTGTCCACACTAATGCACGCCTGGGGATAAGTCTCAACTTTGCCCCCGAACGTGGTGCATTTTACCGTTTTGCCTGTCAGGCAGGAGTCGTCGATGCACGATCGACGCACCCAAATTGTTGTGCATCCGGTGTCTCTCAACAGGGGTTGATTGGTGACAATCAGGTATTAGAATTTTGTGGAACATGCATTATATGTAGGGACTGGTCTATTCTCCACCTTTCCTTCGTGGAGGATCACCTTGCCAGTCTCATGCACTGCCGATAGACATGGTGCCGCATGCCCACATTGTAGCACTAATCTCTCGTTCGCATTGAACAGAGGGCGGCACCCCGCACAGTCCTCGCTGTTCATTGTGTCCAACACAAACGCGGAATTTGCGTGTTCAATCGGGGTAGTGCAGCTATCAGCACTATGACCCCTACCACCGCAATTGGTAAACACGCGCTCTTTCTTTTTCTCCTCGCGTGTGCTTTTGCTGGAGCCCTTCGAGGACGAAGACCCCGCATCAGAGTCAAAAGAACGCCTCTCTGAGGAAGCACTCCTCTGCTTATGACGTTTGGTTTTGTACCAAAATCTGTCTTCGTCCCGAGAGTCATCGAAGCGTACCTGCTTATGAGTTTGATACTCCCTTCTGTCACCATAATTATTATGTTGTCCCCTCGGCCGACTGTTTCTATGGGAACGAAAATTCCCATAGCTACCTCTACGGGACTGGTAGGGACTGGAGGGCCTCTCATACTTCTGTTCTTGATCCCTGACTGACTGATTTCGCCAAGGATGGCGCTGCACTTTGCCAACACTGGCAACTACGTCTTCTGTCAGACCCGACTTCTGAACAGGTTTGCCCGGATGGGCCAGGACATAATGGT
This sequence comes from Oreohelix idahoensis, assembly GCA_024509875.1. Lineage (NCBI taxonomy): Eukaryota > Metazoa > Mollusca > Gastropoda > Stylommatophora > Oreohelicidae > Oreohelix > Oreohelix idahoensis. The sequence continues at coordinate 25,551 of JAMPIV010011776.1, read as the reverse complement.
GCCCCAACTGGGCCATAGACTCAATGTCTTTAGGTTGACGTTCTTGGAAGAACGCAACCAGCTCACTAGAGCACGAAGACAACACTTTGTCTCGTAATATTAAGTCCAACAAGCCATTATAATCCTTAGGAATTCCCTCCATTTCGATCCATCTATTCAATAGAAGTTTGATCTTCGAGATAAAATCCTCGAAGTCTTGGTCTAAACTCGGCATCGCGTTTTTAAAACGCGTCCGGTAGCCGTCAGCAGTCAGACGGAATCTGCGGAGCAATCTCTCCTTCACTTTATCATAGTCAGCCCTTTCCTCTACAGGGAGGCTATAAAAAGTCTCCATCGCGGGCCCCACTAGCAGTGTCGATAAAAGAGATGGCCACTAATCCCTATCAGCCTTATAGGCCACACACTAGGCTTCAAATCTTTCTAAGAAGAAATCTAAACTGTCTATTTTCTCATTAAAATTTGGTAGCCGCAGCCTAAAAGGACGATGAGCCCCACCAGAAGTTGAGTTCTGACCACTCGCACCCACTTCTAACTTCTCTAATTGTAATTCTTTATCCATCATTTTCTCTTCCAACGCTATTCTCATTCTCTCCTTCTCCAACTGTAACTCTGTATCTTCTCTCATCATCTTTTCTTGCAATTCTCTCTCTTTTGTCATCTTCTTTTCTTGCAATTCGAATTCTCTCTGTTTTCACTCACTTTCTTCTTTCATCTTCTTGCAATTCTCTCTCTTTTGTCATCTTCTTTTCTTGCAATTCGAATTCTCTCTGTTTTCACTCACTTTCTTCTTTCATCTTCTTTTCTTGCAATTCTCTCTCTTCTGTCATCTTCTTTTCTTGCAATTCTCTCTTTTCTGTCATCTTCTTTTCTTGCAATTCAAATTCTTTTCTTTTTAGCTCTAGCTCTTCAGCTCGAGCATCTCTTAGAGCATTTTGTTTATCAATTCTCTCCCTCTCTTCCTTCTCTTTCAAAGCTTTTTCATTCTCCACTGAATGGAATTCTGCCTTAGCAAACTCCACTAATTCTTTTCCTGTGTACACGGCTGCTTGGCCCATCCGCGTGTAAGTATCAATGTCCATGTTGACACTCAAAATGCTTAGTATTATTTCTTACAATAGATTTACAATGAAATCACTCAGTTGTATGTACTGTAAACTCTTCACTTATATCAGTAGATAACTCTCTGGTTACAATGGTGCAGTAAATATGATTAAATAAAAATATCACTTCTAAATATACATATATCTATATATTTGCGTGTAAGTATATGTCACCTCACCTCTTAGTGTAAATATATCATCAATCTTTACCTCTTATAATATAAATAAAGTCACACTTAGCCTCTTGGCTATGTTATCACCACTTGTGCAAAATTAGGTCTTTCTATATTCTTATTCTATAGTCAGTAGCTGTCTAATACCAACTTCCTGATACCTTGAAAACAATGTATCAACTTAGGATAATCAATAGTTGTATCATCACAACTTTCTGATACCTTGACAATACTGTCACCCTGGTTCAAAATATGTATTACTTCCACAATTCTCTACTGGCGCCCACACTGGCGCTATGAACCAATACCACTCCTCTTATTATTACACTAAATACTCTCTGTTATGCAAGTACTATCTATGGAAAATGAACACAAATGAGGACTACACAGATTAAGGAAACATCCACATCACACCACGAAAACAAAATTCCAGTCACGAGGAACAGGACGATAGAATACAAAGAGAAGAGATAGCTTAATATCTACAATGCGTGACTGAGCACGAACGAAAACAAGAAATACCTGTAAACGTATTTACAAGATAGTAAGATAGGACAAGAGAAAACACCATTTAAACAGAACACAAGAAATACTAAATATACACGACAATATAACTACACACTTCACAACTACAGCTAACACCAATAGGGCTCTGGAACATTATGCAGGGCAGCCGCAGGAAATTCGTCTGCCAGACTCCACCACAGAACAAATACAGCCACCACCTAATAGAATTGGTCTAATCCAATCTTTTCCTACGAAAGGCCAAAACTGGATTACACTCACACACCAATATACTATAACACCCAAGACACACAACGAAAACCACAATCAACAATGAGGTGCTAGAAGCCAACTCTTGCACCCAGCACTGTCTTCCCTTCAGTGATAATAACCTAAGCAAAGTATCAATACAATTATATTATAATGTATCAAAATATAACATACAATAACTCCAAACTACAAAGAACACAGAGCAAAATCAAATTAACCAACAATGAACATACAATCAAACAAACTAAGTCATACTGATACAATGAGAAAAGACAAAACAAAAGGAAAGAAAACAACAACAAATTAAGAAGCAACTAAAGAAAACAGCACTATACTATACAACACATCAAAGTAACTGATAAATAGAATCAGTAAGAAAGGCAGCCAAGAAGATTAAATACTCAGAAAAACAAGAAAATTTCAATATATGACATAATACATAAACATACAAACGATAACTTGACTGAAGCTCCAACGGCGCTTGAGTAAGCAGAATCCTCAGCACTGACGAAGATGATGAACAGAACAAACAAGACTCCACACTTGAAAATACGTGATCCAAACAAATATAGTCCAGGAATAAGTACACTGTCAAGACTGAGGGCCACGGTACACCACGGTGCTAACACAGCACTGTCTATATTATCAGAGAAAATGTGTACTATTTCACAGTTCAGCTACACAGCTTGACTACACAGTCTTATGTAAGTCAGCAGGGCACCAGCGCAAACAGATTCACCCCTGATTGGGCCCTTCTTGGTTGACAGCGTCGGCCTAGGAAGGTCACGTCAGAGCAATGTTACAGGCGTCGGCTTAGGAAGGTCACGTCAGAGCAATGTTACAGGCGTCGGCCTAGGAAGGTCACGTCAGAGCATAGTCACTCTTGGGTGGGCACCTCTGAGAAGCACTGGCAGACCCAGCAGCACATCATGATGACTGGGGGGGGTACCAACCACCTCTAACAGCCTCCTATCGACTATAAACACACCTACCAAACAACTCATACCACCCTAGTACCGAGGTTGACCAAACTACCTCCCATCTTGTACCTGGTCATGCCTTTTGGGCCCTAGCTAAGTAGTACCAACCCCCAAGCTCCGCTGCTCCACCTGCATCAATGTCGCCAACAACCAAAAAGAATCAGAAGTGTGCCAAACTGACCCGTTTGACACACACTGTAACAACAGCTTAACACTTCAACAACTGTACCCAACCCTGCAACAGTGCCCTAACAAACAACTTGAAACTTAACTACACACTATTCCACCTGCGATAAACTGAAAACGTACACAAAATAGCCATAACGAACTGCGATGCTACAAGTAGGTCAGCGCTTGAGAACGAGGTCAGGTCACGCGACAGTAAACAATACCGTAGCAAACTGACCTACGCACTAGAGGTGGGCGAATCGATACACTCCGTTGTTTCGAGACAGTCGGCTCAATTAATTATACTGTGTCGAAACAGTGTGTCGAAACAGTGTGTCGACACAATTGCCCGTATAATAGGGGAGAAAGAAGTCTCTTATAAACAGTACCGGGGCGGGTATACATGAATTGTGTGAGACAATTTTCTCAGTTTTTACTGTCGTGTGTGAAAATCTATGGCGTTTCGTGTGACCACAATTCAATATTTTTACACAAGTCTTCATTATGATGAAATAAAACGTAGATATGATGATAGCTGCAGTATATGGGAAAATAATAAAAAAAACAACAATAATAATAACAACAGTAATAATAACACATGATATCAAACTAGAGTAAGCTAGTTTTGGTAGACAATGATTCAAATCCACACCGAGTAGGCCTACACAGATATCAGCAGAACTAATAAAGTGTCCATTACATTTATACGAACACACGGACACTTTCAAACTTTAACATAGCGCCTAAAACATTGACAACTTCAGCACTGACACAATTTCCAGTGTCTATAACTTCTCAGCAAAAATAATATCACTTGTAAAATCAAGTCATCATAACACATCCTTGAAAAATATGACATGTTTGATATTCCATACTAATGTTCCGAACGGTTTATTCAAATTTTACAAAGGCCCACGGAAAGTGATACAGTGTGTCTCTTTGCAAAACAGCGAGGCAGAAACGAACTGAAACTGTGTCCATGTGTCGGACTCGGTGCATTGTTTGACTCATACACACAGTAGCCATCTCTACTCTGCAAAACAGCGAGGCAGACACGAACCGATACAGTATCGACACGGCAAGAAGGCTCAGTATCGAATCGTTCGGGTACGAAACTGTGTCGAACCATTGTTTCGAAACATACACACAGTAGCCATCTCTACTACGCACTACCCTTTCACTGGACACTGGAAAAAAAAAAAAACGAAAACAACTCACACCCGTGAGTTTAGGAAAATATGAATGCGCCAACACAGTGGCGTTACCAGCCTTCTAACACTGTGTGTGTACAAAAATTTAACGGCAATAATCATACTGGGTCAAAACGTCAGCTCGCTGGGAATTAACGCTATAACATACAGGCCTCATGACCCAAAGAATAGTCCGCAATAAGTATTATCAAAACATCGGCCCCATGGCCACTAACTGACCGGACAAAAGCCACCCAGTTGTCAGAACAACAATCTATAGATGCTGTTGGAGTTAACCCTATTTGTATTGTGGATTTAACTTACGGCTCATTGTCTACAAAGTAGTACCACAGCACACAATAGCTGACATGAGTAATACAATAACGCCTCAAATACAGTAATATCCCTTTAATGAGAAGTACACACAGCAATCACTATGCATGAAACTGCAATACATAAGATAATTAATACATAAGCCAACTTACTTGCGATAATAATACCAACTCTCCCAATAGCACAAAGGCACAGCACAATGCACTGAAAACTGCCACATATCCTGGCGAACACTGTACTTCGTTATGAGAACCAAAATGGTTACCGACATAAACTCATCAGTGAAGGCACTGAACTATCGCTCAGAGGCGGCACCTGATACTAGGTTAGAGCAATACACAATAGCAACCAACGTATCACAATTAATAATCAGCAAGGGAATAAATCACTAGAGTTTTCTACGCACAATCTAGCACCCATCAAATATCCCTGAATATATGAAAATCGGCAAGCACTGGACAACAATTGGCATCCAAATAATTCCCCAGCAAAACTGCTGACAAAAACCATCTACGACCTCATCGGCCGGCGGACATCGCAAAAATCCCCTTTGCGCCCAAAAAGGTCATTACGTCTGGGACCAAGGTTAACAGAATGGGTCACGTGCTAGCTTATCAACGCGACACGTCATCCGTAAAACTAAGCACATCATGCTCTTCGCTTTCAACACCGTGAATCGCGGAAACATATTATACATTAATTACATTTAAAAACACAAAATGTGCAACTTTTACACGAGCTCACTACAATAGTGGCTAATATCATAAATCCTATCGTAACAAAAGGTACAGAGGAATGAATAGACTTGGTCACCCAGTCATAAGCTGGACGAAGTATAATGAAGTCTCTAACACCTCGCGCAGCTGCTACCGTATATGGAATGGAAATAACTTTAAGTGTTGTTTATGTACTGAATGTGTGAGCACGTTTCTTTTTGCAGGGGAAATTAATGCGGTATTTTTGTGGTAACGGGAGAGAACCTATACAAAGAGAAGGAAAGTATATTTAGGGCAAGTATTTATGGCAAACCTCTTCTTTCCAGTAGTTATTATTAATTTATAATGCAAACGTCGTATTATTTTTATGGTTTACTTAAACTATTTACATTTTAATAATTCTAAATTGTATTCTGGTTCTTACCTAAAACAAATATAATTTATTAAACAAATGTAGGTTTTAGCACATACTTTTATATATTAACATACATCTTTAAATGTAACAATAGCAACATGTCTTTTGCTGCATCTTTTGTTGAACTTGTACATGCGTTTTACATCCGGCGAATGCGCCATCAATAAAACTTTGAAACATACCGTCTCTCACCATCACCCGCCACGCCTGGTCGGCTTTGATTCGTCCTAGCTATGTTATTGTAAAAGAAGTACATCTTTATCTGCATCTTAATATATATATATATATATATATATATATATATATATATATATATATATATATATATATATATATATATATATATATATATATATATATATATATATATATATATATATATATATATATATATATAATGGCAATTCTAAAAGCTTTAGAAATAGTTGCAGAAAACCCACAAAATAAAGCAACCATTCTCACAGATTCCCTTTCATCAGTACTAGCTTATAGAAACATATATGAATGTAGCAGTCCAGATATTATAGAGGAAATACTACAGGTTAATACATATCTACACAATGCAGGATGCAGTTTCACATTAACATGGATACCAGCACATGTTGGGATAGCAGGAAATGAGCTTGCATACAAATAAGCCAAAGGGGGAAGAACTAGCAATAACAAAATTGAAGTAGGCTTAGGGAAGTTTGAAATTAAGAGCTTAATTACCAAAGCAATAACTACAGAGCGGATAATAGCATGGGACCAAAGCAAAAAAGGAAGACACTCATATAAAATGCTGAAAAAAAAAACCAAATAAAAAATGACAAGTACGATGAACTAAAAATAGTAATTAATAAAAAAAATGGAAAAGCTCAAGCTTGGAACTGGATATTTAATGATAGAGGAACCCACATGTGAAGAGTGTCAAGAACCAAACACAATTAGACACTTTCTAGTGGGCTGCAAAAAATATGACCAACAGAGGAAAAAGATTTAGACATACTGTAGTAATTATAAGGTAGAAATGAGTGTAGAAAATCTCATAGGCCATAAAATACACAACAGTTAAGGCAATATCATTTTTTGATAATAAAACCATATTGAACTATAACTACAAATTGAGAAATACCTACTAGAGATAATATAGTATAAATCATAAAATAAATACAAACATAAACATATTACAATAAATAAAACGCGTCCTTATATAACCAACAGCTCCATGTATATGGTAGATGGTTGACAGGTGCGTGCTACAAATAACAAGTAGCCAATACCTTAATTTTTAAAAATGTCTATTATGAACTACAAAAATATTTAGTGACCAGAAGTTTTATATTTAATTCTAGGCACACTTGCCTACCAGATTAAATGATTGCGCGTAATATATCCGGTGTATTCGCCGTACCTTGACGAATTTGGTTTTTCTAAGCTACGGCATTGTTAAAATGCTAAGCAATAATTGTGGCCGTTGACGACAGTTGTCTATTATTCTATACTTCTGTTTTGTCGTATGATCGTAGTATGTGGATTCGTATGACTGCCCTTTCAGCAGCTTCTCTAGTATCATATAAACTTCAAACAAGACTTGTTGACTCAACACAACTAATGTGGACAACGATGACAGGAAGGCTTCTCCTTAGTTCTTTATTTACAGGAGAAACAAAACTTGAACTTGAAGAAAATTGTTGGCAAAATTATCATCAACCAGCCTTCCACATACTTGTGTGGTTTAGTGCCTAATAGAGCAAATATCGCGAGTGTTATTTAAGTGGCTAAATTAATACGCCTAGCGCGCAGTAAGTTGAGTGATTGGCCTGGTGTCTATATATGAAGTGCCTAGGCGGCGAACGGGCCTATTTTGCAAAAGCCGCCCAGACGAGAGAGAAACGAAGTTAGACACCAGAGTGTAGGCTAGATGCCTTGAGCACGTGAGTTAATTTAATTTAGCATTCGTGTTCTATAAGTCTGAAATTATATTCAGCACGAGTCTGTTTTAATGTTTAGTGAGTTAAATCCGCAGTCACAGAAAAACTCTTGATGACAGGGGTCCCACTTTATTTAATGAAACCCTATCAGGTAGCACAAGAATCATACAGAAACAATGTTGTCCGCAAGTTTACTTTGAAGACAAATCCTAAGCAACACCATATAACCTAGCTATTAGGTAACACCATCTAATAACCCAGCACAGACTGCTGGACTCTCTGAAATAAAATGAAACAAAATAAACTAACATCGTACTAATGGACAAACATCATCTAACTTAATAATATATACATATGTGTGAAATTATGCAAGCACGTGCACTTAAATGACCACGTGTGTGTGTGTGTGTGTGTGTGTGTGTGTTTTCATGCAAGTCTGTATGTATGTGTAATCAACAATAAACAATCAACAACAATGCCTTCATACGCATATTAGATACTAACTCCATCATCACGCGAGATAAAACTTAAATGAAGCACTTCTATCTATGATGAAATATTCCACACAGCGCACTGATCTAAATGACATCAATTTATCAGTATCTTAGAGGTCTAGCTGCTCTAAAGAAAAAGGAGATATATACTCTATTCTTACAGCTCTGTACTAAATGTAATAGGCATAGGCTACTCACGTAGCTACAGGGTACGCTAATCTTTTTCTCACAATAATCACTGATGTAACATTAACCACACTTACGGCTCACAAGAATGCAACATAACCATTATTTAACACTACACAACTAATAATAATAATGGTAATAAATACACACTTGTATACAGCGCAATGCGACACTAGAATTCCTCTTATAAATTCACTTAGTACTTTACACATTTAACACACAGTCTCACTGTTTCAGTTTAAATCTGCATCTCCAACCATGCACCACATGATAGCTACGTCAAAATGTCAGGGAAAACTCCACTCATCTCTCTAGGGAGCAAATCAGGAGTCCCGTATGCTCAGTTTGGATGACATGAGATCACATTTTAGTAAAGATTATCTTTCTAGACGCCCACAATTGAAGTTCCGCCCAAAGGTGGTTACATTCCCACGATATCTCTTGCCTGGAGTCACACCTCACGGTTTCGTGCTCAACAAGGTGTGTTTCTCAGACAGCGCCAGGATGTCTAACAACAGAGGTCTGTCTCCCACGTCTCATACGTCTGTCTTCTTCACAGATGGAAAAAGTGTGTTTCGTTTAAATTGCCCATTACCGGGTGAGAATGCCAACATGAGCACAAATTCACACCGTAGACTAGATCGGCAACAATTACACCGTCTTTCTGGCCACACCGTCACAGTTTCAAACCAGTAGAAGTACTCTGGAGCCTACTTATGGAACAGCCTTCCACACCACCTAAAAAGCCTACCTACACAATATTCATTTAACAAAGCACCTTTCAAACACTTCCTCAACACTGATTATCTACCCACATAGAAACAGCATTTGCCTGTCTAACATCTCATCCATAGGTCAACATTTCTTTTCCTCTTCCGCTCGTTTTTTTGAGAATAATTTGTTTTTTATCCATGTAATATTATTATATTATTATATATTAAGGTTAAAATATTATTATATAAAATGTAATGTATGTGAGAATGTACCCGCATACCACTGTACTTTAGCAATGTGAATCGTGAGAATGTACCCGCATACCACTGTACTTTAGCAATGTGAATCGTGAGAATGTACCCGCATACCACTGTACTTTAGAAATGTAAATGTTTTCGTTTGCTTAAATGGGATGATGTATTTGATAATAAGCAGATATACATTTTTTTTTTCTTTACCTGCCACAGAAGTGAGTAAGAAAGTGTTATTATTATTATTTCATTTTCCACCAAGAATGTATGGAAATAAGCGAGAATGTGTTTTATGTAATTTTTGTATTGATGATTGATGACACATTCAAAAATACAGATTAATTGTAGACGGTTTGACCGCATGAGTGAGTGTCGGTATACAGAATTTATTAATTTTTTAATTTTATTTATTGTTTATGTTTTATTTTATTTTTTTTATTATTTATTTATTAATTTTTTCCCAATTACTATCTTGTTTGTTTAAAAAAAAAACTGTAACATGTTGGAATGAAAGGATATAGTTTGCAAGAAGATAAATGAGAGTGGAAGGGCAAAATGTTAGACGGGCCTGCACGCCAAATTCTTAACCCTCTCGAAAAATAATGTTCGTTTCGTTTCGTACTCCTTACTTCTTCCATCGTTTCCCTTGTTTTATGCATCTCATCTAATACCTCGTATCTCATAATCCCTTCCTTTCCATGCCGCTTCTTTTCTCTGCATTTACCGTTATTTCTCCTTTTTCCTTCTCTCTCCATCTGGACTCGTGTATCGGTAATCCCTCGTCGATCCACATCTCTTCCACTACTACCCTCTTCTCTATTTCTCTCTCTATATCGGCTCTGTGATCGGTAACTCTCTTTTAAATCTCTACTTCCCCTTCTGTTCTCCTTGTTCTTCGACTCTTTGTATTTTCTATCGATATATCTGTAAAGTGCAGCTATCTCTTTCTCGACCTCCCTTTCAACCACTATTTCTTCGTCCATGGGCCCTTCAATCCTTGTCCCTACGACTACCATCGCAATCTCGTCAGACACCTGACCACCCAGTCTGATACTGTGATATGGACATTTCTAAATCTTGTTGACTTCCTCCTGTTTATGTCATGATCGACTTTGTCTACTTCTCTTTCCCTTCTCTTTCTATTTGGTCCTCACCTCTAACTGTGTCGTATTTCTCAACTTACTTTGCCAGGCGCCTATCATAATCGGACGAATCGCCTGATGACGTCCAATACCTCTTCGTCCCCTCGTCTTATCCGTTGCGCCATCTCTTCCTATGCCTTAGTATCTTCTGCTGCGATTTCCTCGCCCTCCTGAGGATCTCCCTGTGAACTGTCTTGTTTTCTCCTCTCAATCTCTCTTCTCCATCCAGTAATCTTTGCTCATATTCCAGCATTGCCATGTCTACCTCATGCTCCGAGTTATCCCACTCGTTCTCAATCATTCTTATCTCCCCCGAAATATCATTATCCTACAAATTGTCCTGTTGCATCCTGCGATTGTCACTACCCTTCATCCTCTGGCGTATCTGGGCCTTTTTTCTTCTTGTTCTTCGTTTATGTTTTTGTGGGAGGTGGGGTTTAACCAACTTGGTATGTGTTTTGTGAGGTGGGGTTAACCCAACTTGGTATGTTTTTGTGGGGTGGGGTTAACCAAACTGGTATGATGTTTTTGTGGGGGAGGGGTTAACCAACTTGGTTTTTATCCAGGTTTTTTTTTTTCATACATTCCTGCCGTTAGTTGCGATCTGCCTACTCCTTGGTGGTCTGTCTAATGTTCTCCGCTGGGTAGTATTTTCCTGTATGTGCACTTCTCGCTTTGGTCCGGTACTTCCGTTTTGTGTGCCGACGTCTCTCTCCTTTGATCTTCTGTTTGCGTACCAACACTAACCATTCGTCGTCTCTGCGTATTTGTCCTGTCTCTTGATTGTTTGTCCTATCCTAATGTTTCCATGTCTATTGCTAGGACTTTTCATATTCTGTGTAAACCTTCGTTGGTAAGACTTGTACTACATATAGCTGAGCTTTTATTTCTTCTAAATTTAGGTGTTCTTCTTAGCTGACAATAAAAAGTTTTCCAACATATATTGGTCTTTCTCCAAGTAATGTACTAGTTAATAAAGATGGTCCATCTCAAAGTCATACCCCATTTATGTACATTTTATAATCCCTTAAAAGATTTGGCTGTGAAACATTAAATTCCTCGACAATTCTCATTCACCTTAGCTCTACCGTACGCTTAGTACAAACCTATGACCATTTACAATGTGAACACACCAAACCAGTTTTATAGTGTTTTGAAGGCACTTTGTGCCTGGGAGTGAGTTATTTGTAGATGACAACTATACGAACAAACTTCAAAATAGTTCCATGAAGAGATACACGTTTAACGAATACAGGCCGCCCAAGTAAGCAATCTAGTGTGTTTTAATTTATTGCTCTAATAAAGCACAAGAATTATTAGGAATCAAAACTACACAGTAAAGGAGAGACTATTATGATAATCTGTTACTCGCTTAGTATATGAATTATTGATATATCTTTAAAACATAATGTTTGCTTTATTTTCGCATAAAATATGCTTACCGCTTAACTAATTATGATTGATCACAACTTGTTTTTTTCTCTTGCAAGACAATTTATCTCCTTACATATATTATGCTATATTTGTTTACATGGTTCACAGATTCAGAGTTGCATTCCCAGTCTCTAAACACATCACTGACCCACCTAGAGATATGACTAAAATTAGTTCTATATAGATATTATATAAATAAGTTGAATTACAATTAAATCCAAAATGTTGAAGAACTAGTTTGTCAACATCCCATCTATCTAGTACTATATATTCAAGACAATTTAATATTTTAAGTAAGACTTCACACATAAGCAGAAAGTATTTTGAACTTACTGGTTCTGTCAGAGACTTGATTGGAAACTGATTAATACAACTGGACACAATAATCCAAATCTATATACAATGTTTACGATGACAATATGTTAAGTCTTCACATCAGTTCAAAACGTCACGAAATGTGAAAAATAAAATCTAAAATAAGGGAAAGGGGGGATAAATGGTGAATGTAATAATGACTGTAGCTTGCTAGTAAGGCACTACTGTAGCGGAAGGTAACTCAAGACCTGTAGAGATCTACTTAAGAAACAGTGAGCTCTCTAAAGATCTACCTTGACAAAGTCATGTCTGTTTTCAGGTTTCCGAATTGTTTAAATTTAGAAAGCTTGTACAGCCTGGATGTAAATTTCATCTCTGCCGGATAATCTGTTTTCTACAATCCCATCAACAGAGTGGTAGAACACTGAAACTAAATGATATTTTACCGAACTGTCAACTTGACTTTAAAGAAAAGATCACGTTCCTAACTCACACAGTTTGTAATTTTAGTGAATTTTTGTAACCGACCTATTCTGAGTTTTCAGTAGGAAAAGGATGAGGGGGTGGGGAAAATACCTTTAATCCTGAGGATACTACACTTTTAAATGTCAGTGACAGAAAGCTGAAGAAAGTAATTTTGAGAGACCTAACTAAGAAACTAGTTAGTGCAAACTGATTACAATAATTGAAATCTATATTACTGGTTTCTGTCATAGACTAACTAAGAAACTAGTTTATCTAAACTGAATACAATAACACAAATCTATGTACTGGTAACTGTCAAAAGACTAGCTAAGAAACTAGTTAGTACAACTGAATACAATAATTGAAATCTATATTACTGGTTCCTGTCAGAGGAAATCTAACTAAGAAACTAGTTTAGTACAACTGAATACAATAATACAAATCATATGTACTGAGTGTACTGTCAGAGACTAGCTAAGAAACTAGTTAGTACAACTGAACACACAATAATACAAAAATCTATAGTTAGTACAAGACTGTCAGAACAATACATATGCTAAGAAAATCTAGTTAGTACAACTGAACACAATAATACAAATCTATGTACTGGGTACTGTCATGAGACTTATTAGAAAACTAGTTAGTACAACTGAAAATACAATAATACAAAATCTATGTACTGGTACTGTCAGAGACTAGCTAAGAAACTAGTTAGTCAACAACTGAACACAATAATACAAATCTATGTACTGGTACTGTCAGAGACTAGCTAAGAAACTAGTTAGTAAACAACTGAACACAATAATACAAATCTATGTACTGGTACTGTCAGAGACTAGCTAAGAAGAAACTAGTTAGTACAACTGAACACCAATAATACAAATCTATGTACTGGTACTGTCAGAGACTATGCAGAAGAAACTAGTTAGTACAACTGAACACATTAAATAAAATCTATGTACTGGTACTGTCAGTAGACTAGCTAAGAAACTAGTTAGTACATACTGAACACAATAACACAAATCTATGTACTGGTACTGTCAGAGACTAGCTAAGATAACTAGTTAGTTACAACTGAACACAATAATACAAATCTATGTAACTGGTACTGTCAGAGAAGCTAGCTAAGAAACTAGTTAGTACAACTGAAACACAAAATAATGACAAATCTATGTACTGGTACTGTCAACGAGACTAGCTAAGAAACTAGTTTAGTAACAACATGAATCTCACAATAAAATTAAATCTATGTACTGGTACTGTCCAGAGACGAAGCTAAGAAACTAGTTAGTACAACACATCGAACACAATAATACAAAATCTATGTACTGGTACTGTCAGAGACCTAGCTAAGAAACTAGTTAGTACAACTGAATACAATAATATAAATCTATGTAACAAGTACTGGTCCATATACTATCTAAGAAAACTAGTTAGTTACAACTGAACACAAATAATACAAATCTATGTACTGGTAACTGTCAGAGACTAGCTTAAGAAACTAGTTAGTAACAACTGAACACAATAAATACAAATCTAGTGTAACTGGAACTAGGTCATGAGACTATCTTAAGAAACTATTTTAGTACACCTGAATACAATAATACAACATTCTAAGTACTAGTACGTCAGTAGACTAGCTAAGAAACCTAGTTAGTACAAACTGAACACAATAAAACAAGCTAGTACTGACTGTCAGAGGACTAGCTAAGAAACACGTTAGTACAACTGAATACAATAATACAAATCTATGTACTGTACTGTCAGAGACTAGCTTAAGAAACTAGTTAGTACAACTGAACACAATAATACAATAATACAAATCTATGTACTGGTACTGTCAGAGACTAGCTAAGAAACTAGTTAGTACAACTGAACACAAATAATAATAAATCTATGTACTGGTACTGTCAGAGACTAGCTAAGAAACTACGTTTGTTTAGTACAACTGAACACAATAATAACAAATCTATGTACTCGGTACTGTCAGAGTGACTAGCTATACGAAACTAGTTAGTACAACTGAAACACAATAATACAAATCTATGACTGAGTTTGAGTACAAAACTGAACACAATACTACAAATCTCTCTACTTGTACGACGCCGCGCTTATTTAGCGTTTTCGTGTGAAACCTCTGTGTATATCATCTATTTTTCGTAATTTATACATTTCTGTGTCGTTTAGGTGTTTTTTAGACTGTTTTATTTCAATCCAACTTATTTTCCCCTTCTCCCCGCACTTGTTTTGTTGCCGTTTTCCCTCCCCCCCTTCTCTTTACTCATTAATCACCATTAATCGTTCAAAAACTGGCGAATGGCGCAAATACCAAACACATAGTGGTGTGTCAGTTTATACCGCCCACCTTAACCCGGAGGGTTTTTCTTTACTTTTCTTTTCCATTTACTGGACTGTCACTCTACTCTCTACGGATGTTTTCCCAGAGAGGGCTGTCGGGCTTACCCACAATTTAGTCCGACGATATTTCTTGGTAACCGCGAATATAATGGATGTGGGTGGGATAAATGGGGGGTTTGAGGTGGGGTGTGGTGGTTTGTGGGTGGGGGTGGTTGGGGGAAGTGGAAAATGTTAAATGTGGGGGAGGGCCGATTCTCGTTTCTTCTTTGTGGCGTATGATATGTATCTGGTTACGGAGGGGAAACAACCCACCCCAGAAAATGGGTTATCTATTTAAAAAAGGGGGGTCTCACGGGGCACAAACTTCATAACGGCGTAACAAACATTGTTGACAAACATAAAATTAAACTCTATTTGGCACCTGTAACACAAAGCGCTTCAATCAAGGGGTAATCAGAGTGATTATATCCCCCGGGGCTAATTCCCCGCAAACAAACCACCCCCAAAACCAGGGGGGGATAAAACCCAGAGCTCCCCCCAACCAACCCCCCTCCTGATCCATCCCCCCCATTTGGGTACCTCCCCTTCCCCCCTCGCATCCCCGCGACTGTTCCCCAGTTACACAGTCACAAACCCACCCGCCCCTCCGCCTACCCGTCCGCCCCTGCGCCTCCACCGTACCACTCGGTGCCTAAATAAATTAGGGGCTCTTTTGTGCATGCTGGGGATTATGTGGTGTTTTGTTACCCTGGGGGGTCTGGGGGTGAGGGGGGGGGGTTTGCTGTTGGGGGGTAGGTGGGGTACTAAATAAAGGGGTCGTAGGATTAATTTAGGGCCTATCTTGCGTGGTGTTAAGAAACTTGTTGGGCCAAGGGGGTGCATAGGAGGGGCGGGTCCCCCCACATCCCCACCCCCCCCCACCCCCACCACTCCCCCCCCACACAAACCCACCACCCCCCCAAACCCCCACCCCAACACCCCCCCACACAAAAAAAGATCAAACCCCCACCCCACCCCCCAAACCCGACCCCACCCCCAGAATCCCCCCACGTCCACCACGACCCCCCATCAACACACAATTAATATAAAGTGACCCCCACCCCTCCCGAACAAAACCAAACACCCCCAACCCAACCCCCCCCTACCATCCCCCCCACATGACACCCAAACAAACAAATGCCCTGTCCCCCCCCCACCCCCCCCAATTACATACCCACCACCTAGTGCCCAGATAAACCCAACCCCCCACCCTCCCAACCCACACCCCCCCCCCCCCCACCCCAACCCCACCCCCCAATCCCCCACCCCCCCCACACCCCCCCCCCCCCCCCCCCCCCCCCCCCAATCTGACCCCCCCCCCACCCAAAATAGTAACTTTCACTTTTTCAAGCATACCCCACATCCCCGAACTCGAAACCATAACTCCCCTCCCCCCCCCCAAATTGCCCCCACAACATCCCCGGGGAACTTACATTCCCTCCCCCAAACCCCACTTCCCTGCCCCTAAACAAAAATTTATATCCATTTCCCCCCCCACCCAACACCCCCCCCCCCCACCCCACTCCCCCCATACACCCACCTCCCAACCCACCCCCCCTACCCCACCCATTCCCTGAGCCCCCCACCCAAAACCCATTTTAATTTTATCCCGCCACCCCCCCCTCCAAAACACCCGAAACCTAACAAACCCCCACCCACCCCCACCACCCCCAGTAAAATAAACCATAAAATCCCCCCCGCCCCCCCCGAACCAAATACCCCCCCCACCCCCCCCACACCCCCACCAAATCCCCATAAACCCCCACCAATAGCACACCACCCCCCCTCCCAAAATCCTACCAACGCCCCCCCCCCCACCCCCCCCCTGACCCCCAATACCCAACTACCAATTCCCCCAATAGCATTCTCCCATACCCCCCCCCCACCCCATCCAAACCTCCCCCCACACCCCCAATCTCCCTCAAGCCCCCCTCCCCACCCCCCCCTCACCCCCCACTAACCCCCTTCACCCAAGAAGTGAGTAATCAAAACTCACAACCCACCCCCCCCCCCCCCCCCGACCCCCCTAAACCCCCACCCCCCTCCAACCCCCCCCACCCCCCCCCCCACTACCAAACCCCCCCCTAACCCCAAAAAATCCCTACCCACACAACCCCCCCTTTCCTCCAAACCCGCCCCGAACACCCCCCACCCGGAAACCCCCCCCCTGATAAATCCCCACCCCCCACAACCCCCCCCAACCAATAACAAAACCCCCCCCAACCCCCCCCCCCCCCCCCCCCCCCCCCCCCCCCCCCCCCCACCCCAACTAATGCCTCCCCCCCACGCTCACCACAATACCCCCCCCCACCCCCCCCCAAAATAACCCCCCCCAGAAAATAACCCCCTCCCCCCCCCACACAAACCCACCCCCCCACCCTCCCACCAACCCAAACCCACCCCCCACCGCCCAAAAACCCCACCCCCCCCCAGCCCTCCCCAACAGACACTCAACACCCCAAAACCCTAAAAAAACACACCATCCCCCACCACCCCTCGACCCACCCCTATCACCTACCCACAAGAACCCCCCCCGCCCACCCTCTCACCACCAACCCCCCCCACAAACCACCCAAGCAACCCCACCACCCACCCCCCCCCCCACCCCCCCCCCCCCCCAAACCCTTAAACCCACCCACAACACCACACCCCGCCCCAACCCCCCCACCCCAAAACCACCCGCACCCCCAAAACACAAACAACTAAGATACCCAAAACCACCCCACCCTCAGAACCCAGCCCCAACAACCCAACCTCCCCCCCCGACCCACCCCACCCCCAACCCCCCCTGGCCCCAATCAGACCCCCAAAACACCCCACAACCACCCCCCCCGCCCCCCCCCCCCCCCCAATACCCCCCAATACTTACCCCACCCCCACTCCCCTGAACATCCATAACGCCCCCCCCCCCCATCCCCCCCAACCCCCCCCTATAAACACCCCAAAGCCAACCCAGCGAAACCCCCCCACCCCCCCATCCCTTTCCCCCCCCCCCAAACCCCTACCCCCCCGGAAACCCGCCATACCCTCCCCCCCCGAGACCCCGATCCTCGAAACGAACAAAAGCCAAACAAAAACCACCCCATTGCCAACCCATTCCACCACCCACTGTAGCCAAAACCCCTTCCACCAACGACCCCAAAAACCCCCCCCCCCACACCCTCCCACACCTAACACACCCCCCCACCCCTCCCCACATCAATAAATTTCCCCCCAAAAACCAACCCCACAACAAAAAGCTGACCGCAAACCCCACCAAACATACACCCAAACTAATTACCTTCCCCACCCCGGACCCGTCTACACCCACCGAAAAAGAATATGATTACCCAACCAACTAACCAACTCACCCGGCCCATTTTGCCCCCACAAACAAAATTAGAAACAACTTTGTAAACCCTCACCCACACGCGCACTCCCCCACCATTTCCCATGTACCACTACGCGACGCCACCCTTTAACCCACACAAACAAAAAAGATCCCCTCCAAGAACCCCCCTCGCCATACGCCCATCCAAATCGAGACCACCCTACCCCCCTTCCCCACCCACAAACAAAATCGGCATTTAACGCACATCATGCACCACCCACCAACAAAAAAAAACCCTCCAAAAATAAACTCCACCTATGACTATTACCAATCCCCCCTACCCAAAAAAAAAAAAACCGATATACCCCAGACCCAACAAATCCAGCACCATTCTAACCGTCAAACAGCCTTACCAAAGCAATACCCCGTACAACACTCAAATGTATCCCCCCCAACCTCATCCCCCCCCCAACAAAACAAAAAGGCCCAAAAACAGCAGAAAAAATCCCCCCCAACCCACCCCAGCAAAACTAGAAACACGCTTTCCCCCATACTATCACAACCAAACCCACAAAAAATAACATCGAAGCCAAACCCAACACCCCAGTGATCCCCCCGCCAGAGATAACACCCCATTACAACCCGCTAACTGTGCCGTCCCCCCTAGTCAAGCCCCAGAAACCCGCACCAACTCACCTTCAAATGCCCCCGAACCACACCATCAACCATCCCCTCCCACTACTACCCTCCGCGACATGTCCACCCATAACCCTCCCCCCCAAGGCTTACGGCTCCCCCCTGCGTCTCATAGTGACCCCCCTCGCCCCCCCCCTACCAATTGTCCTTAATACCCCCCACTTATCAATAAAAAAAATTGCTACAAAAACACAACCCCTCCACCCCCGTACCCGAACCCCCCCCTTCCAACTAGCACCATCAACCAACTAACCCAGCTGTGATCCTAAAATATAAAGATCACCCCAACCCTAAAACAGTCACAAACGCCTAATTCAACCACTTCCGACCATTAACACTGGATAAGTGCATCCAGGCTACACACCATGCAAACCAACCGCTTGAAAAACTAGTCCCCACTGTTCGACACAACAACGTAAAAGATTGTCCAATGTTATATCAACAAAACCACCAACATCTCGATACCTTCACAATCTCATTAATATCACTAAACCAACTCCACCAATGATTACCCCTACGCATAAACATTATTATCAACTCAGAACACCCCCACCCCCCAAATTGCAATCCTCCCTGCGATCAAAATGTTATCCACCAAACTCTTCCCATTCCACCCCATCAAATGTAAGCAACAAAGGGTCAATCTTCTGGCACAGGAAAAATAACACGTTACTATAATCCTAATACTCAACGTGTAACCACTCAACAATAAGACCGGATCCTTCCCACCAATATATCAAAAAACAAGAAAACTCAACCACCACAATAAACCTAAACAGACATTACCCACCCTAACAATACAATGTCCCAACCGCCTGGCTCAAAATAAAATTCCAATCCCAAATCTTCCCCCTACAACGAATGCTTAACCCTAGTCACACACAAAGCACCAACAATATCACCCCAAATGCAGCACAAACAACACTCAATGCACAACAACAACATTTAACAACAAGTAACACCAACGCCATAAGCACCCTTACAACACCAACACACACAAACGCACCCTAAACCCGGTGCCCAACGAGTCCATGAGACAGCCAATTCCTAAGTTCATTCAAAACAATCAAATCCACCAACCAACCAATACTTATCAAAACCAAAACCCGGGACAAAGCAAACAGGTATCAACCCGTCCAACCAATCCAACCAGACCACCCAATTAGAACAAGACACTCAGAATCCCCCCTTCTAGTATACACACCATTTCACTTACAAACATTTGCGACTTCACACTCTACCACACAACATAAACAAAATCACTCGCTCACCAAATATCTTCCCCCCACTCAATCCAGAACCCACCACAAACATCCAACTCAACACAACCCAAACAGGACACTCCAAAATAAAACAACCAACAACCCCCTTCAATCCCACTTCCACCCACTAAACAAACCCCACAGACACCCACACCCCCCCAAACCACCACCCAAACTTACCACCGAATTTCCCCTTACCACCACACATAAAACCCCTAAACAACATCCAACCTCAAACACACCACCCACCCTAAACACCACCACGTTCACGGCCACTTGCCAGTCAAAAACAATTCCACCACCACCCGAACCCTCACCCCTTTCAAGGTACGGCCCTCGCCCCAGCTACAAAATTAACCCACAAAAAACTAAAATCCCCTACCAAACATTACCCAACCTGATTTATCTTTTCCAACCCCATCAAGTACCAGCCCCACCTCGCAAAGAGAACCCATAATCCATAACCAACACACCCCCCCCCCCCGAATCCCCCCCCCCACCCCACAACCCAAAAACCACAACAACCCCGTCAAAACCCAGGACCCCCAAAGCTTACACCCCTTCCACCAAGAGCCCACGCGTCCTATCGCCACCACGCCAGCAGATCATCTCGCCATTTACGCCCACCACACCTATTCCACCCTCCCCCCCCTATTCCCCCAACCATTTTAAATCCTCTCATCCCTTTCTCCCGTCTCCTCACACAGACCCCCCAACACAAGCACCCACCTCAAAAACACCCCCTGGAACCATACAACAGCCCCGTATAACCGCCAAATTACATACACTCATAAACCACCTCATACCCCAAATTTCTCGACGATCACTATTGCCAATAAACCCAATCCCCTCCCCCTATAATCCCACGCCACCAACGCCATACCTACGCCATCCACCACCACAAGAGCTGACCAAAAAAACCGCCCCTAACATCCAAACGCCCTAACCCATCATCTTACAGTGACCCCAACACATTCTCACGCCCATTACCCAACCCTGACGATAAGCGATCCCACCCCCCCTAAACAAAGTAAGCTACATCACCTACCTTTTTATCAAACCTCCAGAGAGCAGCCTCGCCCCGCCGCGAAGAGCAAACTCCAACGCCACAACCCCTGATATACTCAGAACTCCATTACAAGACCACCCCCAAACTCCGCACATACTAACTTTGAAATCGCACCACTAAACAAACCTCCCAACCCCCCCTCAACACCACTCCATCCTACCTCGCGATTCACCAATCCCACCCCAAGCGGACCCCAACGCAACATTATCCGCCGTACTCGCACCCCCCCGCAAGCCACTGAAACCGTAATTAATAAAGCACCAACCGTGCTCAGCACCAGACTCGACACCGACTAATAACCCGCTACAGGCCTATTCAATCCCTACAAAACAAAACGCTGCAAGTGTTACCATAAAAAACCCCCCACCTCCCTCCAAGGTCATAATACCAGATTAAAACTGCAAAAATAACGGAACGTCCGCAACTATACCAACGCCAGGGAGTGGGCAGAACGTGCACCCCCATCCATCATCTTGCGACCGTACCCTTTTAACTACCAAAGCCCTCCACCACACATCACTGTGTACCAACGTTTATTCCTTCAAACAACCCCAGATTCCCTCCACAACCACTTTCGCCTATTCCCCCACTTCCTTTACCCCCAACAGTCCACCCCCATGCAATTAACCCCCCAAAGGTTACCCCACTTGACCCAACCTAATGTGTGACCCGGCCTTCGGGCACACCTCGCAAACGTGAGGTCCCCCCCCCCCACCCAACCACCCAATAACCCAACATTATTGACCCAAGAACCCGAATCACATCCGATCACTCCTTAACACTCCAAAGCTCCAACCGCCCCCCGAACCCCACTCATGCCCGCACCCCGTTCCCCTTTTAATATTGTGTATCCGCCCTAGATTCAACCGACCCTTATACATTTTCAATCCCAATACCCAAGACCAGCAAATACCATTCAACAATATGCAATCTTTCCATAAAAACAGACGAATGGTCCCCACCCAATCCACCCTCGCCCCCACACCGAAAAATCCTACGTCACAATAACCTTTCCACCACAATCAACGACTATCCCCTAATACCTTACATACATCCACATCCCCCAGAAACCAGCACCCAAACAACGTCACGCCCATGCATAAAGTCGCATACACAGCCCCCGCTGCCCCCACACACAATGACCCCCCCCACCCCCCCCCCAAGTTTCTACCAACGAGCCCCCTCTGTCCCCCCATGCCCTAACCGACCACTGACAATATTTTTACCGCCTTCCCCCCGCTCTTACCCATTAACCCCCCACACCCAACCCAATCATCCCACTGACACGTACCCACCCCGATGAGAACCCCCTCCAAACGTGCAAAACAACTCACAACCGCCCGAATACCCAGGTACTCTGATGCCCATAGGCCTTTACCCTCGCCCCCTCCCCTGTGTACATCGTCTAGAGCAGAAAGACCCCCCCCCCCACAAAATAATCAAAAAAAAAACCATAACCTCGCCCAAATCCGGTGACACGCTATAACCTGTTGCCCGACAGAAACGACACTAGTTACGTCACTTACGGACCCACCCCCCCCCTCCCACCATGACCCCCACTTAGCCCCACAACCCTAGTCGCCTTGTGACCCCATGCCCACTACCCCCCCCCCTCCCCACCCTCACGCACCCGTGCCTCCCCAACTCAATTGCTAAGACCGTATCCCCAACCACACCCGTAAGACCTGTCCCGCACTCAGCCTGGCCCCAATAGTCTCACCATCCCCCTTCTCCACTACATCCATTACTGCTACGGCCAATCTCACCCGGAGAGAGGTGCCGTGAGGGCAACAAACACCAATACACCCCGTCCCCCTATATCCAAGATCCCATCCGGTTTGCCAGGCCCACACCTGCATATAAAGCTGGGGATCACGCTACCCCCCCAAACCCGCATGGGCCAACACAAAGCACAGTGTAACCCCACTGAGACCACCTAAAACCATAGCCCACCCCCCAGCACACTAGTCAGCCCATGAAAACAGTGTGTCCAACCCTCAAAGTGACCCTCAAGATCTCACGCCCTCACACCAACCCCCTCACATCGCAGTACTCACCCAACAACAATCCTTGACCCGCCCATCAGCATGGACCACCAAGTCCTGGTGAGCCTCCCCGCAAACACCGCACCTAACACCAAGTGCGAAGGTCCCGATACCAACCACATATACCACTGCCAATGACCTCCTCCCACCTCCCAAGACCCACCCCCACCCACCCCACCCTGAAAGCCAGCCCAAGTGACCACCCCCACCACACTACCCCCCATGGTACCTGCCTCAACCATCCCCAGTATCCCCCCCCCCACCCCCCACCACAACCGCACCCCCCCCCAACTGAACACACCCACCTTGACACCCACCCCCCGGATCCTGCTGACCACCCGCCCCAAACTCCCCCCCCCCCTCCCGCCCCCCCGGTACCCCTCCCCTCTCAGAATGCCGCAATTTTACCCTTGATAATCCCAAGACAAGTCCCCCACCAACTCATATCCACCCCCAGCCTGCTCAACCCGCCCCCCCAACCGCCACCACCACCTTACCGCCGCCAACCCCCTGGTAGCCACAAATCAATAGCACCCCCTCCCTACATATATTGCTGCCAACCAAACCCGAGGCTGAATCTCAACTACCCGACCCCTCATTCAACCCCCTTCGACAAAGACCCAGTATCCCTGCTACCTATAGCAAAGTCCCGTACCCTGCGCCCGCCAAACCCCAAGTAGATCCTCCCAAAAATGTCGCGAGTCGCTCTAAAAACCACAATAACAGAGACACCCCAATAAAAGAGCCTAAGATCCCGCAGACCCCCCATCCACCAAACCATTCCACCACCACCCACCCCCACCACCACCTCTCCCCACTAACCCCCCACCCCCCCCCATCACCCCCCATAACTACCCTCCCCCAATAACCCTTAAGAACATTACCAAAAAACCACTTAACAGATCACCCCCCAAATGTCACCCCTATACCCACCACAACCCAGTGCCTCCCCCAACCATGCAACAACACGCCGCCTCCCATCATCCCCCCCAATACAATCCGTACCCCAACAATCCAACCCCAAACCCCTCGAACCCCACCTACCCACCCATCATACCTCCCTCAACCAACCCATTACCCCAACTGCCACCCACCCCGAGAAATTTCAGCTGTAAGCCCCCCTCCCGAATGTCCCCCCCCCCTCCGCCCCGGCCAAAACCATTAACATAAAACATACGTCTGCCCCCGCCCCATTAATGTACCCCCTCCCCCCCGACTCCTGCCCACCCCCCCCAGTACCCCCCTTGGGTCCATTACACGACCTACAACCCCCCCCCCCACGCCGCCACCCTAGCCTAAGCCCCAAACAATCTCCTCCCGGAGAATAAACACCCAAACCTCCCCTCGATCACCCCCACCCACCCACCCAACAACACCTCCCCCACAAGCCAACCCCCCCCCCCCCTCACGCCCCCCCCCCCCAACCCCGCACCCACCCCACTCCCCCACCCCCCCCCCCCCATCTCCCTACCCACATGCCCCGACATCCCCCACCCCCCCCCCGCCCAATTCTCACCGCCCCCTCGTAGTCGTGACTGGCCCGGCCCCCCTCCCCCCCACAAACAACCGCACACACCCAACACAGAACCGCCCCCTAGTGCCCTCTCCAAGCGAGGGGGGGGGAACCCAGGGGGGGACCAACCCTCCAAGGGAGGAACCCCCCAACGACACTAAAAATTTTTCGCCCTGGGCATTCCGCGCCCCGGCCGCAGCGCCCCGGCCCCGACCCCAGACTACCCCCCCAGCGGCCCCGCGCCCCCGCACCCCCCGGACGGACCCCCCAGCCCCGTCCTCGCCCCCCCACCGTTACCGCCGCAGCACACTATAGTCCCCGCCCCGCCCCCGCCCCCCCCCCCGCCCTGCCTTCTCCCGCCCCTTCCGCCCGGATACCCGCGCCCCCCTGCCCTGGCCCCCCCATAAATAGTCCCCATTGCCCTCCCACCCAGCCCCTCCCCTCGGCCCCTCCGGCCGCGCCCCCACACACCCCACCCCCCCCCCCCGCCCCCCCC
>JAMPIV010011775.1:0-35923 GCA_024509875.1 Oreohelix idahoensis | reverse complement strand
CACTGTGTCTTTGGTGCAAGTCAGGAGGTCAGGAGAATATTGGTGCAAGTCCCCCAGGAGATATTGGTGAAGTCAGGAGTATTGGTGCAAGTCAGGGAGATATGGTGCAAGTCAGGAG
Source organism: Oreohelix idahoensis (assembly GCA_024509875.1). NCBI lineage: Eukaryota > Metazoa > Mollusca > Gastropoda > Stylommatophora > Oreohelicidae > Oreohelix > Oreohelix idahoensis. Next base: position 35,805 of record JAMPIV010011775.1, on the reverse strand, counting down.
ATTATTGGGGGCAAGTCTGGAGATATTGGTGCAAGTTATTGGTGCAAGTCTGGAGATATTGGTGCAAGTCAGGAGATATTGGTGCAAGTCAGGAGATATTGGTGCAAGTCAGGAGATATTGGTGCAAGTCTGGAGATATTGGTGCTAGTTTGGAGATATTGGTGCAAGTAGATTGGTGCAAGTCAGGAGATATTGGTAGTCAGGAGATCATTGGAGAATAAGTCGTAGGGATATTGGTGCAAGTCTGGAGATATTGGTGGCAAGTCAGGAGATATTGGTGCACGTCAGGAGATATTGGTGCAAGTCTGGAGATATTGGTGCAAGTCTGGAGATATTGGTGCAGTTATACTGGTTGCAAGTCTGGAGATATTCAGGGATGATAATTGCAAGTCAAGGAGATATTGGTTGCAAGTCTGGAGATATTGGTGCAGGTCTGGAGTATTGGTGCAAGTCTGGAGATATTGGATTGCAAGTCTGGAGATATTGGTGCAAGTCAGGAGATATTGGTGCAAGTCTGGAGATATTGGTGCAAGTTCTGGAGATATTGGTGCAAGTCTGGAGATATGGGTGCAGGTCAGGAGATATTGGTGCAAGTCAGGAGATATCGGTGCAAGTCTGGAGATATTGGTGCAAGTCAGGAGATACTGGTGCAACTCGGGAGATATTGGTGCAAGTCTGGAGATATTGGTGCAAGTCAGGAGATATTGGTGCAAGTTGGAGATATTGGTGCAGGTTGGAGATAACTTGTCGGCGCAGGTTGGCTATTGGCTGCAAGTCTGGAGATATTGGTGCAGGTCAGGAGATATTGGTGCAAGTCAGGAGATATTGGTGCAAGTCAGGAGCTATTGGTGCAAGTCTGGAGGTATTGGTGCAAGACAGGAGATACCGGTGCAAGTCAGGAGATCTTGGTGCAAGTCCGGAGATAGTGGTGCAAGTCAGGAGGTATTGGTGCAAGTCTGGAGTATTGGTGCAGTCAGGAGATATTGGTGCAAGTCAGGAGATATTGGCTGCAGTCTGGAGATATTGGTTGCAAGTCAGGGTGATATTGGTGCAGGTCAGGAGATATTGGTGCAAGTCAGGAGATATTGGTGCAGGTCAGGAGATATTGGGGCAGGTCTGGAGGATTATTGGTTGCAAGTCAGGAGATATTGGTGCAAGTCAGGAGATATTGGTGCAAGTCAGTGGAGATATTGGTGCAAGTTGGAGATATTGGTGCAAGATATTGGTGCAGTCTGGAGATATTGGTGCAAGTCAGGAGATATTGGTGCAAGTCAGGAGATATTGGTGCAAGTCTGGAGATATTGGTGCAAGTCAGGAGATATTGGTGCAAGTCAGGAGATATTGGTGCAAGTCAGGAGATATTGGTGCAAGTCAGGAGATATTGGTGCAAGTCAGGAGATATTGGTGCAAGTCAGGAGATATTGGTGCAAGTCAGGGATATTGGGGCAAGTGATATTGGTGCAAGTATGGAGATATGGTGCACGTCAGGAGATATTGGTGCAGGTCTGGAGATATTGGTGCAAGTCAGGAGATATTGGTGCAAGTCAGGAGATATTGGTGCAAGTCTGGAGATATTGGTGCAAGTCTGGAGATATTGGTGCATGTCTGGTGAGGTGCAAGTCAGGGAGATATTGGTGCAAAGTCAGGAGATATTGGTGCCAAGTTTCTGGAGATATTGGTGCAAAGTCAGGAGATATTGGTGCAAGTCTGGAGATATTCGGTGCAAGTTTCTGGGATATTGGTGCAAAGTTGGAGATATTGGTGCAAAGTTGGAGATATTGGTGCAAGTCAGGAGATATTGGTGCAAGTCTGGAGATATGGTGCACTGTCAGGAGATATTGGTGCAAGTCAGGGATATTGGTGCAAGTCTGGAGATATTGGTGCAAGTCAGGAGAGATATTGGTGCAAGTCTGGAGATATTGGTGCAAGTCTGGAGATATTGGTGCAAGTCTGGAGATAGTGGTGTGCAAGTCTGGAGCTATTGGTGCAAGTCAGGAGAAATTGGTGCAAGTCTGGACGATATTGGTTCAAGTCAAGTCTGGAGATATGGTGCAGTCTGGAGATATTGGTGCAAGTCTGGAGATATTGGTGCAGTCAGGAGATATTGGTGCAAGTCTGGAGATATTGGTGCAAGTCTGGAGATATTGGTGCAAGTCTGGAGATATTGGTGCAAGTCTGGAGATATTGGTGCAAGTCTGGAGATATTGGTGCAAGTCTGGAGATATTGGTGCAAGTCTGGAGATTGGTGCATTGGTTATCGGTTGCAAAGTCAGGAGATATTGGTGCAAGTCAGGAGATATTGGTGCCAAGTCAGCAAGTCTGGAGATATTGGTGCAAGTCAGGAGATATTGGTGCAAGGTCAGGAGACATTGGTGCAAGTCAGGAGATATTGGTGCAAGTCAGGAGATATGGTGCAAGTCTGGTGCAAGTCTGGAGATATATTGGTGCAAGTCAGGAGATATTGGTGCAAGTCTGGAGATATTGGTGCAAGTCTGGAGATATTGGTGCAAGTCTGGAGATATTGGTGCAAGTCTGGAGATATTCGAGTGCAAAGTCTGGAGATATTGGTGCAAGTCAGGAGATATTGGTGCAAGTCTGGAGATATTGGTGCAAGTCTGGAGATATTGGTGCAAGTTGGAGATATTGGTGCAAGTGGAGATATTGGTGCAAGTCAGGAGATATTGGTGCAAGTCTGGAGATATTTGGTGCAAGTCTGGAGATATTGGTGCAAGTCTGGAGTCAGGTGATATTGGTGCAAGTCTGGAGATATTGGTGCAAGTCTGGAGATATTGGTGCAAGTCTGGAGATATTGGTGCAAGTCTGGAGATATTGGTGCAAGTCTGGAGATATTGGTGCAAGTTCACATATTGGTGCAAGTCTGGACGATATTGGTGCAAGTCAGGAGATATTGGTGCAAGTCTGGAGATATTGGTGCAAGTCTGGAGATATTGGTGCAAGTCTGGAAGATATTGGTGCAAGTCTGGAGATATTGGTGCAAGTCTGGAGATATTGGTGCAAGTCTGGAGATATTGGTGCAAGTCTGGAGATATTGGTGCAGGTCAGGAGATATTGGTGCAGGTCAGGAGATATTGGTGCAAGTCAGTAGATATTGGTGCAAGTCTGGAGATATTGGTGCAAGTCTGGAGATATTGGTGCAAGTCAAGTCGTTGGAGATATTGGTGCAAGTCAGGAGATATTGGTGCAAGTCTGGAGATATTGGTGCAAGTCTGGAGATATTGGTGGTGCAAGTCTGGAGGATATTGGGTGCAAGTCATATTGGTGCAAGTCTGGAGATATTGGTGTCTGGAGATATTGGTGCAAGTCAGGAGAATATTGGTGAAAAGATATTTGGTGCAAGTATTGGTGCTGGAGATATTGGTGCAAGTCAGGAGATATTGGTGCAAGTCAGGAGATATTGGTGCAAGTCTGGAGATATTGGTGCAAGTCAGGAATACTGGAGATATTGGTGCAAGTCTGGAGATATTGGTGCAAGTCTGGAGATTTGGTGCAAGTCTGGAGATATTGGTGCAAGTCTGGAGATGTGCATTGGAGATGGTGCAAGTCTGGAGATATTGGTGCAAGTCTGGAGATATATGGTGCAAGGAGACATTGGTGCAAGTCAGGAGATATTGGTGCAAGTCAGGAGATATGGTGCAAGTCTGGAGATATATGGTGCAAGTCTGGAGATATTGGTGCAAGTCAGGAGTATTGGTCAAGTCTGGAGATATTGGTGCAAGTCTGGAGATATTGGTGCAAGTCTGGAGATATTGGTGCAAAGTCTGGAGATATTGGTGCAAGTCAGGAGATATTGGTGCAAGTTAGTGAGAGATATTGGTTGCAAGTCTGGAGATATTGGTGCAAGTCTGGAGATATTGGTGCAAGTCACAGAATATTGGTGCAAGTCAGGAGATATTGGTTGCCATTGGGATGCAAGTCTCAGGAGATATTGGTGCAAGTCAGGAGATATTGGTGCAAGTCTGGAGATATTGGTGCAAGTCTGGAGATATTGGTGCAAGTCAGGAGATATTGGTGCAAGTCTGGAGATATTGGTGCAAGTCTGGAGATATTGGTGCAAGTCTGGAGATATTGGTGCAAGTCAGGAGATATTGGTGCAAGTCTGGAGATATTGGTGCAAGTCACATTGGTGCAAGTCTGGAGATATTGGTGCAAGTCAGGAGATATTGGTGCAAGTCTGGAGATATTGGTGCAAGTCAGGAGATATTGGTGCAAGTCAGGAGATATTGGTGCAAGTCAGGAGATATTGGTGCAAGTCAGGAGATATTGGTGCAAGTCAGGAGATATTGGTGCAAGTCAGGAGATATTGGTGCAAGTCAGGAGATATTGGTGCAAGTCAGGAGATATTGGTGCAAGTCTGGAGATATTGGTGCAAGTCAGGAGATATTGGTGCAAGTCTGGAGATATTGGTGCAAGTCAGGAGATATTGGTGCAAGTCTGGAGATATTGGTGCAAGTCAGGAGATATTGGTGCAAGTCAGGAGATATTGGTGCAAGTCTGGAGATATTGGTGCAAGTCAGGAGATATTGGTGCAAGTCAGGAGATATTGGTGCAAGTCAGGAGATATTGGTGCAAGTCAGGAGATATTGGTGCAAGTCAGGAGATATTGGTGCAAGTCTGGAGATATTGGTGCAAGTCTGGAGATATTGGAAGTCAGATATTGGTGCAAGTCAGGAGATATTGGTGCAAGTCAGGAGATATTGGTGCAAGTCTGGAGATATTGGTGCAAGTCACATTGGTGCAAGTCAGGAGATATTGGTGCAAGTCAGGAGATATTGGTGCAAGTCAGGAGATATTGGTGCAAGTCTGGAGATATTGGTGCAAGTCTGGAGATATTGGTGCAAGTCAGGAGATATTGGTGCAAGTCAGGAGATATTGGTGCAAGTCAGGAGATATTGGTGCAAGTCAGGAGATATTGGTGCAAGTCAGGAGATATTGGTGCAAGTCAGGAGATATTGGTGCAAGTCAGGAGATATTGGTGCAAGTCAGGAGATATTGGTGCAAGTCAGGAGATATTGGTGCAAGTCTGGAGATATTGGTGCAAGTCTGGAGATATTGGTGCAAGTCAGGAGATATTGGTGCAAGTCAGGAGATATTGGTGCAAGTCAGGAGATATTGGTGCAAGTCACATTGGTGCAAGTCAGGAGATATTGGTGCAAGTCTGGAGATATTGGTGCAAGTCTGGAGATATTGGTGCAAGTCACATTGGTGCAAGTCAGGAGATATTGGTGCAAGGCTGGAGATATTGGTGCAAGTCTGGAGTATTGGTGCATCTGGAGATTGGTGCAAGTCAGGAGATATTGGTGCAAGTCAGGAGATATTGGTGCAAGTCAGGAGATATTGGTGCAAGTCTGGAGATATTGGTGCAAGTCAGGAGATATTGGTGCAAGTCAGGAGATATTGGTGCAAGTCAGGAGATATTGGTGCAAGTCTGGAGATATTGGTGCAAGTCTGGAGATATTGGTGCAAGTCTGGAGATATTGGTGCAAGTCAGGAGATATTGGTGCAAGTCAGGAGATATTGGTGCAAGTCAGGAGATATTGGTGCAAGTCTGGAGATATTGGTGCAAGTCTGGAGATATTGGTGCAAGTCTGGAGATATTGGTGCAAGTCTGGAGATATTGGTGCAAGTCAGGAGATATTGGTGCAAGTCTGGAGATATTGGTGCAAGTCTGGAGATATTGGTGCAAGTCTGGAGATATTGGAGATATTGGTGCAAGTCAGGAGATATTGGTGCAAGTCAGGAGATATTGGTGCAAGTCAGGAGATATTGGTGCAAGTCTGGAGATATTGGTGCAAGTCTGGAGATATTGGTGCAAGTCAGGAGATATTGGTGCAAGTCTGGAGATATTGGTGCAAGTCAGGAGAGGAGATATTGGTGCAAGTCTGGAGATATTGGTGCAGGTCTGGAGATATTGGTGCAAGTCAGGAGATATTGGTGCAAGTCTGGAGATATTGGTGCAAGTCTGGAGATATTGGTGCAAGTCAGGAGATATTGGTGCAAGTCTGGAGATATTGGTGCAAGTCAGGAGATATTGGTGCAAGTCAGGAGATATTGGTGCAAGTCTGGAGATATTGGTGCAAGTCTGGAGATATTGGTGCAAGTCTGGAGATATTGGTGCAAGTCTGGAGATATTGGTGCAATAGTCAGGAGATATATTGGTGCAAGTCAGGAGGTGTTGGTGCAAGTCTGGAGATATTGGTGAAAGTCAGGAGATATTGGTGCAAGTCTGGAGATATTGGTGCAAGTCTGGAGATATTGGTGCAAGTCTGGAGATATTGGTGCAAGTCTGGAGATATTGGTGCAAGTCTGGAGATATTGGTGCAAGTCTGGAGATATTGGTGCAAGTCTGGAGATATTGGTGCAAGTCTGGAGATATTGGTGCAAGTCTGGAGATATTGGTGCAAGTCTGGAGATATTGGTGCAAGTCAGGAGATCGGTGCAAGTCTGGTGGAGATATTGGTGCAAGTCTGGAGATAGTGGGGCAAGTCTGGACATATTGGTGCAAGTCAAGCAAGTCAGAAGATATTGGTGCAAGTCTGGAGATATTGGTGCAAGTCAGGAGATATTGGTGCAAGTCTGGAGATATTGGTGCAAGTCTGGAGATATTGGTGCAAGTCTGGAGATATTGGTGCAAGTCAGGAGATATTGGTGCAAGTCTGGAGATATTGGTGCAAGTCTGGAGATATTGGTGCAAGTCTGGAGATATTGGTGCAAGTCAGGAGATATTGGTGCAAGTCTGGAGATATTGGTGCAAGTCTGGAGATATTGGTGCAAGTCAGGAGATATTGGTGCAAGTCTGGAGATATTGGTGCAAGTCTGGAGATATTGGAGATATGTGCAAGTCAGGAGATGGTGAAGTCTGGAGATTTGGTGCAAGTCTGGAGATATTGGTGCAAGTCAGGAGATATTGGTGCAAGTCTGGAGATATTGGTGCAAGTCTGGAGATATTGGTGTCAGGATGTATTGGTTGCAAGTCTCGGAGATATTGGTGCAAGTCTGGAGATATTGGTGCAAGTCTGGAGATATTGGTGCAAGTCTGGAGATATTGGTGGTGCAAGTCTGGAGATATTGGTGCAAGTTGTGAGATATTGGTGCAAGTCTGGAGATATTGGTGCAAGTCTGGGGATATTGGTGCAAGCTCGAGGATCCTTGTCGGAGCCCGTAGATATTGGTGCAAGTCAGGAGATATTGGTGCAAGTCTGGAGATATTGGTGCAAGTCTGGAGATATTGGTGCAAGTCTGGAGATATTGGTGCAAGTCAGAAGATATTGGTGTGCAAGTCTGGAGTATTGGTGCAAGTCTGGAGATATTGGTGCAAGTCAGGGATATTGGTGCAAGTCAGATCTTGGTGCAAGTCTGGAGATATTGGTGCAAGTCTGGAGATATTGGTGCAAGTCAGGAGATATTGGTGCAAGTCTGGAGATATTGGTGCAAGTCTGGAGATATTGGTGCAAGTCTGGAGATATTGGTGCAAGTCTGGAGATATTGGAGGAGATATTAGTGCAAGTCTGGAGATATTGGTGCAAGTCAGGAGATATTGGTGCAAGTCTGGAGATATTGGTGCAAGTCAGGAGATATTGGTGCAAGTCAGGAGATATTGGTGCAAGTCTGGAGATTTGGTGCAAGTCAGGAGATAATTGGTGCAAGTCTGGAGATATTGGTGCAAGTCAGATATTGGTGCAAGTCTGGAGATATTGGTGCAAGTCTGGAGGTGCAGTATTGGTGCAAGTCTGGAGATATTGGTGCAAGTCTGGAGATATTGGTGCAAGTCACAGATATTGGTGATGTGTGGGAGATAGTCAGGAGATATTGGTGCAAGTCTGGAGATATTGGTGCAAGTCACATTGGTGCAAGTCTGGAGATATTGGTGCAAGTCTGGAGATATTGGTGCAAGTCTGGAGATATTGGTGCAAGTCTGGAGATATTGGTGCAAGTCTGGAGATATTGGTGCAAGTCTGGAGATATTGGTGCAAGTCTGGAGATATTGGTGCAAGTCTGGAGATATTGGTGCAAGTCTGGAGATATTGGTGCAAGTCAGGAGAGATTGGTGCAAGTCTGGAGATATTGGTGCAAGTCTGGATTGGTGGGTGCAAGTCAGGAGATATTGGTGCAAGTCTGGAGATATTGGTGCAAGTCTGGAGATATTGGTGCAAGTCTGGAGATATTGGTGCAAGTCTGGAGATATTGGTGCAAGTCTGGAGATATTGGTGCAAGTCTGGAGATATTGGTGCAAGTCTGAAGATATTGGTGCAAGTCTGGAGATATTGGTGCAAGTCTGGAGATATTGGTGCAAGTCTGGAGATATTGGTGCAAGTCTGGAGATATTGGTGCAAGTCAGGAGATATTGGTGCAAGTCTGGAGATATTGGTGCAAGTCACATTGGTGCAAGTCAGGAGATATTGGTGCAAGTCGGGAGATATTGGTGCAAGTCAGGAGATATTGGTGCAAGTCTGGAGATATTGGTGCAAGTCAGGAGATATTGGTGCAAGTCTGGAGATATTGGTGCAAGTCAGGAGATATTGGTGCAAGTCAGGAGATATTGGTGCATGGCTGGAGATATCGGTGCAAGTCTGGAAATATTGGTCCACGTCAGAAAAAATTGCTGCAAGCCTGGAAATATTGGTGCAAGTCAGGAGATATTGGTGCAAGTCTGGAGATATTGGTGCAAGTCAGGAGATATTGGTGCAAGTCTGGAGATATTGGTGCAAGTCAGGAGATATTGGTGCAAGTCTGGAGATATTGGTGCAAGTCTGGAGATATTGGTGCAAGTCTGGAGATATTGGTGCAAGTCAGGTGAAGTCCAGGAGATTGGTGCAAGTCAGGAGATATTGGTGGGTGCAAGGAGATATTGTCAGGAGATATTGGTGCAAGTTCAGCAATATCTGCAGGGAGATATTGGTGCAAGTCAGGAGATATTGGTGCAAGTCTGGAGATATTGGTGCAAGTCAGGAGATATTGGTGCAAGTCAGGAGATATTGGTGCAAGTCAGGAGATATTGGTGCAAGTCTGGAGATATTGGTGCAAGTCAGGAGATATTGGTGCAAGTCAGGAGATATTGGTGCAAGTCAGGAGATATTGGTGCAAGTCTAGAGATATTGTGCAAGTCCGGAGATATTGGTGCAAGGCTGGAGATATTGGTGCAAGGCAGGAGGTATTGGTGGAAGTCCGAGGATAATGGTGCAAGTCTGGAAATATTGGAGCAAGGCTGGAGATATTGGTGCAAGTATATTGCTGGAGATATTGGTGCAAGTCAGGAGATATTGGTGCAAGTCAGGAGATATTGGTGCAAGTCAGTCAGATATTGGTGGTGCAAGTCAAGTCAGGAGATATTGGTGCACGTCTGGAGATATTGGTGCAAGTCAGGAGATATTGGTGCAAGTCTGGAGATATTGGTGCAAGTCTGGAGATATTGGTGCAAGTCAGGAGATATTGGTGCAAGTCTGGAGATATTGGTGCAAGTCTGGAGATATTGGTGCAAGCAAGTTGGAGCATCATTTGGTGCAAGTCTGGAGATTGGTGCAAGGGGATGGTGCAAGTCAGGAGATATTGGTGCAAGTCAGGAGATATTGGTGCAAGTCAGGAGATATTGGTGCAAGTCTGGAGATATTGGTGCAAGTCAGGAGATATTGGTGCAAGTCTGGAGATATTGGTGCAAGTCAGGAGATATTGGTGCAAGTCAGGAGATATTGGTGCAAGTCAGGAGATATTGGTGCAAGTCAGGAGATATTGGTGCAGTGTGCATTGGTGCAAGTCAGGAGATATTGGTGCAAGTCAGGATATTGGTGATATATTGGTGCAAGTCTGGAGATATTGGTGCAAGTCAGGAGATATTGGTGCAAGTCAGGAGATATTGGTGCAAGTCAGGAGATATTGGTGCAAGTCAGGAGATATTGGTGCAAGTCAGGAGATATTGGTGCAAGTCTGGAGATATTGGTGCAAGTCAGGAGATATTGGTGCAAGTCTGGAGATATTGGTGCAAGTCAGGAGATATTGGTGCAAGTCAGGAGATATTGGTGCAAGTCTGGAGATATTGGTGCAAGTCAGGAGATATTGGTGCAAGTCTGGAGATATTGGTGCAAGTCACATTGGTGCAAGTCAGGAGATATTGGTGCAAGTCAGGAGATATTGGTGCAAGTCAGGAGATATTGGTGCAAGTCAGGAGATATTGGTGCAAGTCTGGAGATATTGGTGCAAGTCAGGAGATATTGGTGCAAGTCAGGTGATATTGGTGCAAGTCTGGGAGTCTGGAGATATTGGTGCAAGTCTGGAGATATTGGTGCATTGGAGATATTGGTGCAAGTCTGGAGATATTGGTGCAAGTCTGGAGATATTGGTGCAAGTCTGGAGATTTTGGTGCAAGTCTGGAGATATTGGTGCAATTCAGTTTGTGCAAGTCTGGAGATATTGGTGCAAGTCTGGAGATATTGGTGCAAGTCTGGAGATATTGGTGCAAGTCTGGGAGATATATTGGTGCAAGTCTGGAGATATTGGTGCAAGTCTGGAGATATTGGTGCAAGTCTGGAGATATTGGTGCAAGTCTGGAGATATTGGTGCAAGTCTGGAGATATTGGTGCAAGTCTGGAGATATTGGTGCAAGTCTGGAGATATTGGTGCAAGTCTGGAGATATTGGTGCAAGTCAGGAGATATTGGTGCAAGTCTGGAGATATTGGTGCAAGTCTGGAGATATTGGTGCAAGTCTGGAGATATTGGTGCAAGTCTGGAGATATTGGTGCAAGTCTGGAGATATTGGTGCAAGTCAGGAGATATTGGTGCAAGTCTGGAGATATTGGTGCAAGTCAGGAGATATTGGTGCAAGTGTGGAGATATTGGTGCAAGTCTGCATTGGTGTCAGGAGATATTGGTGCAAGTCTGGAGATATTGGTGCAAGTCAGGAGATATTGGTGCAAGTCTGGAGATATTGGTGCAAGTCTGGAGATATTGGTGCAAGTCTGGAGATATTGGTGCAAGTCTGGAGATATTGGTGCAAGTCTGGAGATATTGGTGCAAGTCTGGAGATATTGGTGCAAGTCACATTGGTGCAAGTCAGGAGATATTGGTGCAAGTCTGGAGATATTGGTGCAAGTCTGGAGATATTGGTGCAAGTCTGGAGATATTGGTGCAAGTCTGGAGATATTGGTGCAAGTCTGGAGATATTGGTGCAAGTCTGGAGATATTGGTGCAAGTCAGGAGATATTGGTGCAAGTCAGGAGATATTGGTGCAAGTCAGGAGATATTGGTGCAAGTCAGGAGATATTGGTGCAAGTCAGGAGATATTGGTGCAAGTCTGGAGATATTGGTGCAAGTCAGGAGATATTGGTGCAAGTCTGGTGCAAGTCTGGAGATATTGGTGCAAGTCTGGAGATCATGGTGCAGTTATTGGTGCAAGTCAGGAGATATTGGTGCAAGTCAGGAGATATTGGTGCAAGTCTGGAGATATTGGTGCAAGTCTGGAGATATTGGTGCAAGTCAGGAGATATTGGTGCAAGTCTGGAGATATTGGTGCAAGTCAGGAGATATTGGTGCAAGACTGGATATTTTGATTCAAGGCACATTGGTGCAAGTCAGGAGATATTGGTGCAAGTCGGGAGATATTGGTGCAAGTCAGATTGGTGCTGGTGTGGCGGGAGTGGTGAAAGTCGGGAGATATTGGTGCAAGTCTGGAGATATTGGTTGCAAGTCTGGAGATATTGGTGCAAGTCAGGAGATATTGGTGCAAGTCTGGAGTCTGGAGATATTGGTGCAAGTTTGGAGAGATTGGTGCAAGTCGAGAGATATTGGTGCAAGTCTGGAGATATTGGTGCAAGTCTGGAGATATTGGTGCAAGTCAGGAGATATTGGTGCAAGTCTGGAGATATTGTTGCAAGTCAGGAGATATTGGTGCAAGTTGGAGATATTGTGCAAGTCAGGAGATATTGGTTGCAAGTCTGGAGATATTGGTGCAAGTCTGGAGATATTGGTGCAAGTCTGGAGATATTGGTCTGGAGATATTGCAAGTCTGGAGATATTGGTGCAAGTCACATTGAGGATCTATTGGAAGTCTGATATTGGTGGTGTCATTGGTCGAGTCAGGAGATATTGGTGCAAGTCTGGAGATATTGGTGCAGGTCTGGAGATATTGGTGCAAGTCAGGAGATATTGGTGCATGTCTGGAGCTATTGGTGCAAAGAAGTGCAAGTCAGGAGATATTGGTGCAAGTCTGGAGATATTGGTGCAAGTCAGGAGATATTGGTGCAAGTCTGGAGATATTGGTGCAAGTCAGGAGATATTGGTGCAAGTCAGGAGATATTGGTGCAAGTCAGGAGATATTGGTGCAAGTCAGGAGATATTGGTGCAAGTCAGGAGATATTGGTGCAAGTCAGGAGATATTGAGATATTGGTGCAAGTCAGGAGATATTGGTGCAAGTCAGGAGATATTGGTGCAAGTCAGGAGATATTGGTGCAAGTCAGGAGATATTGGTGCAGGAAGATATTGTCAGTCAGATATATTGGTGCAAGTCAGGAGATATTGGTGCAAGTCAGGAGATATTGGTGCAAGTCAGGAGATATTGGTGCAAGTCAGGAGATATTGGTGCAAGTCAGGAGATATTGGTGCAAGTCAGGAGATATTGGTGCAAGTCTGGAGATATTGGTGCAAGTCAGGAGATATTGGTGCAAGTCAGGAGATATTGGTGCAAGTCAGGAGATATTGGTGCAAGTCAGGAAGGATATTGGTGCAAGTCAGGAGATATTGGTGCAAGTCAGGAGATATTGGTGCAAGTCTGGAGATATTGGTGCAAGTCAGGAGATATTGGTGCAAGTCAGGAGATATTGGTGCAAGTCAGGAGATATTGGTGCAAGTCTGGAGATATTGGTGCTGGAGATATTGGTGCAAAGTCTGGAGATATTGGTGCAAGTCAGGAGATATTGGTGCAAGTCTGGAGATATTGGTGCAAGTCTGGAGATATTGGTGCAAGTCAAGTCTGGAGATATTGTTGCAAGTCTGGAGATATTGGTGCAAGTCAGGAGCTATTGGTGCAAGTCAGGAGATATCGGTGCAAGTCAGGAGATATTGGTGCAACTCTGGAGATATTGGTGCAAGTCAGGAGATATTGGTGCAAGTCTGGAGATATTGGTGCAAGTCAGGAGATATTGGTGCAAGTTATTGGTCCAAGTCAGGAGATATTGGTGCAAGCCAGAAAATATTGGTGCAAGTCAGGAGATAATGGTGCAAGTACTCAGGAGATATTGGTGACAAGTCATGGAGATATTGGTGCAAGTCTGGATATTGGTTGCAAGTATTGGGTGCAAGTCTGGAGATATTGGTGCAAAGTCTGGAGATATTGGTGCAAGTCAGGAGATATTGGTGCAAGTCTGGAGATATTGGTGCAAGTCAGGAGATAATTGGTGCAAGTCCTGGAGATATGGTGCAAGTCAGGAGATATTGGTGCAAGTCAGGAGATATTGCAAGTGGTGCAATTGTCAAGTCAGGAGATATTGGTGCAAGTTGGAGATATTGTGCAAGTCTGGAGATTTGGTATTGGTGCAAGTCAGGAGATATTGGTGCAAGTCAGTGGAGATATTGGTGCAAGTCAGGAGATAGGTGCAATTCAGGTGCATATTGGTGCAGTCAGGAGATATATTGGGATGGTTGCAAGTCAGGAGATATTGGTGCAAGTCTGGAGATATTGGTGCAAGTCAGGAGATATTGGTGCAAGTCTGGAGTATATTGGTGCAAGTCAGGAGATATTGTGCTGCAGGAGATATTGGTGCAAGTCAGGAGATATTGGTGCAAGTCATGGTGAGATATTTGGTGCAAAGTCAGGAGATATTGGTGCAAGTCTCAGGAGATATTGGTGCAAGTCTGGAGATATGGTGCAAGTCTGGAGATATTGGTGCAAGTCTGGAGATATTGGTGCAGGTGCAAGTCTGGAGATATTGGTGCAAGTCTGGAGATATTGGTGCAAGTCTGGAGAGATATTGGTGCAAGTCTGGAGATATTGGTTGCAAGTTGGAGATATTGGTGCAAGTCCTGGAGATATTGGTGGCAAGTCTGGAGATATTGGTGCAAGTCTGGAGATATTGGTGCAATATTGTGCAAGTCAGGAGATTTGGTGCAAGTCTGGAGATATTGGTGCAAGTCTGAGATATTGGTGCAAGTCAGGAGATTGGTTGGAGATATTGCAAGTCTGGAGATATTGGTGCAAGTCTGGAGATATTGGTGCAAAGTCTGGAGATATTGGTGCAAGTCTGGAGATATTGGTGCAAGTCTGGAGATATTGGTGCAAGTCATGGAGATATTGGAGTATATTGGTGCAAGTCTGGAGATATTGGTGCAAGTCTGGAGATATTGGTGCAAGTCTGGAGATATTGGTGCAAGTCAGGGAGATATTGGTGCAAGTCTGGAGATATTGGTGCAAGTCAGGAGATTTGGTGTGCAAGTCTGGAGATATTGGTGCAAGTCTATATTGGTTGCAAGTCTGGAGATATTGGTGCAAAGTCTGGAGATATTGGTGCAAGTCTGGAGATATTGGTGCAAGTCAGGAGATAATTGGTGCAAGTCTGGAGATATTGGTGCAAGTCAGGAGATATTGGTGCAAGTCTGGAGATATTGGTGCAAGTCAGGAGATATTGGTGCAAGTCAGGAGATATTGGTGCAAGTCTGGAGATATTGGTGCAAGTCATCTCAGGAGATATTGGTGCAAGTTGGAGATATTGGTGCAAGTCTGGAGATATTGGTGCAAGTCTGGAGATATTGGTGCAAGTCTGGAGAAGTCTGGAGATATTGGTGCAAGTCTGGAGATGTTGGTGCAAGTCAGGAGATGTTGGTGCAAGTCTGGAGATGTTGGGGCAAGTCACCAAACGTGCAAAGTATTGGTCAGGAGATATTGGTGCAAGTCAGGAGATATTGGTGCAAGTGGTGGTGCAAGTCAGGAGATATTGGTGCAAGTCTGGGAGATATTGGTGCAAGTCTGGAGATATTGGTGCAAGTCTGGAGATATTGGTGCAAGTCTGGAGATATTGGTGCAAGTCTGGAGATATTGGTGCAGTCTGGAGATATTGGTGCAAGTCTGGAGATATTGGTGCAAGTCAGGAGTCAAGGAGATATTGGTGCAAGTCATGGAGATTATTGGTGCAAGTCTGGAGATATTGGTGCAAGTCTGGAGATATTGGTGCAAGTCTGGAGATCTGGAGCAAGTCAATTGGTGCAAGTCAGGAGATATTGGTGCAAGTCTGGAGATATTGGTGCAAGTCAGGAGATATTGGTGCAAGTCTGGAGATATTGGTGCAAGTCTGGAGATATTGGTGCAAGTCTGGAGATATTGGTGCAAGTCTGGAGATATTGGTGCAAGTCTGGAGATATTGGTGCAAGTCTGGAGATATTGGTGCAAGTCACATTGGTGCAAGTCAGGAGATATTGGTGCAAGTCAGGAGTCATGGAGTCTGGATATTGGTGCAAGTCAGGGAGATATTGGTGCAAGTCCAGGAGATATTTGTGCAAGTCTGGAGATATTGGTGCAAGTCACAAATGGAGCTTTTGGTGCAAGTCTGGAGATATTGGTGCAAGTCTGGAGATATTGGTGCAAGTCTGGAGATATTGGTGCAAGTCTGGAGATATTGGTGCAAGTCTGGAGATATTGGTGCAAGTCTGGAGATATTGGTGCAAGTCTGGAGATATTGGTGCAAGTCAAGTTTGGTGCATGTCAGGAGATATTGGTCCAAGTATCTGGTTGATCAGGATTGGTGCAAGTCAGGAGATATTGGTGCAAGTCGGGAGATATTGGTGCAAGTCTGGAGATATTGGTGCAAGTCTGGAGATATTGGTGCAAGTCAGGAGATATTGGTGCAAGTCAGGAGATATTGGTGCAAGTCTGGAGAGATTGGTGCAGGTGATATTGGTGCAAGTCAGGAGATATTGGTGCAAGTCAGGAGATATTGGTGCAAGTCAGGAGATATTGGTGCAAGTCTGGAGATATTGGTGCAAGTCTGGAGATATTGGTGCAAGTCAGGAGATATTGGTGCAAGTCTGGAGATATTGGTGCACGGATGGGTGTATTGGCGATGGTCAGGAGATATTGGTGCAAGTCTGGAGATATTGTGCAAGTTGGAGAATGGTGCAAGTCTGGGAGATATTGGTGCAAGTCAGGAGATATTGGTGCAAGTCAGGAGATATTGGTGCAAGTCAGGAGATATTGGTGCAAGTCAGGAGATATTGGTGCAAGTCTGGAGATATTGGTGCAGACAGGAGGTATTGGAGCAAAGTCAGGAGATATTGGCGTGCAAGTCGGGAGATATTGGTGCACAAGTCAGGAGATATTGGTTGCAAGTCAGGAGATATTGGTGCAAGTCTGGAGGGAGATTATTGGTGGTGCAAGTCATGTCTGGAGATATTGGTGCAAGTCAGGAGATATTGGTGCAAGTCTGGAGATATTGGTGCAAGTCTGGAGATATTGGTGCAAGTCTGGAGATATTGGTGCAAGTCTGGAGATATTGGTGCAAGTCTGGAGATATTGGTGCAAGTCAGGAGATATTGGTGCAAGTCTGGAGATATTGGTGCAAGTCTGGAGATATTGGTGCAAGTCTGGAGATATTGGTGCAAGTCAGGAGATATTGGTGCAAGTCTGGAGATATTGGTGCAAGTCAGGAGATATTGGTGCAAGTCAGGAGATATTGGTGCAAGTCTGGAGATATTGGTGCAAGTCTGGAGATATTGGTTGAAGTCTGGAGATATTGGTGCAAGTCTGGAGATATTGGTGCAAGTCTGGAGATATTGGTGCAAGTCTGGAGATATTGGTGCAAGTCAGGAGATATTGGTGCAAGTCTGGAGATATTGGTGCAAGTCTGGAGATATTGGTGCAAGTCAGGAGATATTGGTGCAAGTCTGGAGATATTGGTGCAAGTCTGGAGATATTGGTGCAAGTCAGGAGATATTGGTGCAAGTCAGGAGATATTGGTGCAAGTCAGGAGATATTGGTGCAAGTCAGGAGATATTGGTGCAAGTCTGGAGATATTGGTGCAAGTCTGGAGATATTGGTGCAAGTCAGGAGATATTGGTGCAAGTCTGGAGATATTGGTGCAAGTCTGGAGATATTGGTGCAAGTCTGGAGATATTGGTGCAAGTCTGGAGATATTGGTGCAAGTCAGGAGATATTGGTGCAAGTCTGGAGATATTGGTGCAAGTCTGGAGATATTGGTGCAAGTCTGGAGATATTGGTGCAAGTCAGGAGATATTGGTGCAAGTCAGGAGATATTGGTGCAAGTCTGGAGATATTGGTGCAAGTCTGGAGATATTGGTGCAAGTCAGGAGATATTGGTGCAAGTCTGGAGATATTGGTGCAAGTCAGGAGATATTGGTGCAAGTCTGGAGATATTGGTGCAAGTCTGGAGATATTGGTGCAAGTCTGGAGATATTGGTGCAAGTCAGGAGATATTGGTGCAAGTCAGGAGATATTGGTGCAAGTCTGGAGATATTGGTGCAAGTCTGGAGATATTGGTGCAAGTCTGGAGATATTGGTGCAAGTCTGGAGATATTGGTGCAAGTCTGGAGATATTGGTGCAAGTCTGGAGATATTGGTGCAAGTCAGGAGATATTGGTGCAAGTCTGGAGATATTGGTGCAAGTCTGGAGATATTGGTGCAAGTCTGGAGATATTGGTGCAAGTCTGGAGATATTGGTGCAAGTCTGGAGATATTGGTGCAAGTCTGGAGATATTGGTGCAAGTCTGGAGATATTGGTGCAAGTCTGGAGATATTGGTGCAAGTCTGGAGATATTGGTGCAAGTCTGGAGATATTGGTGCAAGTCAGGAGATATTGGTGCAAGTCAGGAGAAATGGTGCAAGTCTGGAGATATTGGTGCAAGTCTGGAGATATTGGTGCAAGTCTGGAGATATTGGTGCAAGTCTGGAGATATTGGTGCAAGTCTGGAGATATTGGTGCAAGTCTGGAGATATTGGTGCAAGTCTGGAGATATTGGTGCAAGTCTGGAGATATTGGTGCAAGTCTGGAGATATTGGTGCAAGTCTGGAGATATTGGTGCAAGTCTGGAGATATTGGTGCAAGTCTGGAGATATTGGTGCAAGTCTGGAGATATTGGTGCAAGTCTGGAGATATTGGTGCAAGTCTGGAGATATTGGTGCAAGTCTGGAGATATTGGTGCAAGTCTGGAGATATTGGTGCAAGTCAGGAGATATTGGTGCAAGTCTGGAGATATTGGTGCAAGTCTGGAGATATTGGTGCAAGTCTGGAGATATTGGTGCAAGTCTGGAGATATTGGTGCAAGTCAGGAGATATTGGTGCAAGTCAGGAGATATTGGTGCAAGTCTGGAGATATTGGTGCAAGTCTGGAGATATTGGTGCAAGTCAGGAGATATTGGTGCAAGTCTGGAGATATTGGTGCAAGTCTGGAGATATTGGTGCAAGTCTGGAGATATTGGTGCAAGTCTGGAGATATTGGTGCAAGTCTGGAGATATTGGTGCAAGTCTGGAGATATTGGTGCAAGTCAGGAGATATTGGTGCAAGTCAGGAGATATTGGTGCAAGTCTGGAGATATTGGTGCAAGTCTGGAGATATTGGTGCAAGTCTGGAGATATTGGTGCAAGTCAGGAGATATTGGTGCAAGTCTGGAGATATTGGTGCAAGTCTGGAGATATTGGTGCAAGTCTGGAGATATTGGTGCAAGTCTGGAGATATTGGTGCAAGTCAGGAGATATTGGTGCAAGTCTGGAGATATTGGTGCAAGTCAGGAGATATTGGTGCAAGTCTGGAGATATTGGTGCAAGTCAGGAGATATTGGTGCAAGTCTGGAGATATTGGTGCAAGTCAGGAGATATTGGTGCAAGTCTGGAGATATTGGTGCAAGTCTGGAGATATTGGTGCAAGTCTGGAGATATTGGTGCAAGTCACATTGGTGCAAGTCAGGAGATATTGGTGCAAGTCTGGAGATATTGGTGCAAGTCACATTGGTGCAAGTCAGGAGATATTGGTGCAAGTCTGGAGATATTGGTGCAAGTCTGGAGATATTGGTGCAAGTCTGGAGATATTGGTGCAAGTCTGGAGATATTGGTGCAAGTCTGGAGATATTGGTGCAAGTCAGGAGATATTGGTGCAAGTCTGGAGATATTGGTGCAAGTCTGGAGATATTGGTGCAAGTCACATTGGTGCAAGTCAGGAGATATTGGTGCAAGTCTGGAGATATTGGTGCAAGTCAGGAGATATTGGTGCAAGTCTGGAGATATTGGTGCAAGTCTGGAGATATTGGTGCAAGTCTGGAGATATTGGTGCAAGTCTGGAGATATTGGTGCAAGTCTGGAGATATTGGTGCAAGTCAGGAGATATTGGTGCAAGTCTGGAGATATTGGTGCAAGTCACATTGGTGCAAGTCAGGAGATATTGGTGCAAGTCTGGAGATATTGGTGCAAGTCAGGAGATATTGGTGCAAGTCTGGAGATATTGGTGCAAGTCTGGAGATATTGGTGCAAGTCTGGAGATATTGGTGCAAGTCTGGAGATATTGGTGCAAGTCACATTGGTGCAAGTCAGGAGATATTGGTGCAAGTCTGGAGATATTGGTGCAAGTCACATTGGTGCAAGTCAGGAGATATTGGTGCAAGTCTGGAGATATTGGTGCAAGTCTGGAGATATTGGTGCAAGTCTGGAGATATTGGTGCAAGTCTGGAGATATTGGTGCAAGTCTGGAGATATTGGTGCAAGTCTGGAGATATTGGTGCAAGTCAGGAGATATTGGTGCAAGTCTGGAGATATTGATATTGCAAGTCAGCATTGGTGCAAGTCAGGAGATATTGGTGCAAGTCTGGTGTTATAGGTGCAAGTCAGGAGATATTGGTGCAAGTCTGGAGATATTGGTGCAAGTCTGGAGATATTGGTGCAAGTCTGGAGATATTGGTGCAAGTCAGGAGATATTGGTGCAAGTCTGGAGATATTGGTGCAAGTCTGGAGATATTGGTGCAAGTCTGGAGATATTGGTGCAAGTCTGGAGATATTGGTGCAAGTCACATTGGTGCAAGTCAGGAGATATTGGTGCAAGTCTGGAGATATTGGTGCAAGTCACATTGGTGCAAGTCAGGAGATATTGGTGCAAGTCGGGAGATATTGGTGCAAGTCAGGAGATATTGGTGCAAGTCTGGAGATATTGGTGCAAGTCTGGAGATATTGGTGCAAGTCTGGAGATATTGGTGCAAGTCTGGAGATATTGGTGCAAGTCTGGAGATATTGGTGCAAGTCTGGAGATATTGGTGCAAGTCAAGTCTGGAGATATATTGGTGCAAGTCTGGAGATATTGGTGCAAGTCTGGAGATATTGGTGCAAGTCAGGAGATATTGGTGCAAGTCTGGAGATATTGGTGCAAGTCTGGAGATATTGGTGCAAGTCAGGAGATATTGGTGCAAGTCAGGAGATATTGGTGCAAGTCTGGAGATATTGGTGCAGGTCTGGAGATATTGGTGCAAGTCTGGAGATATTGGTGCAAGTCTGGAGATATTGGTGCAAGTCTGGAGATATTGGTGCAAGTCTGGAGATATTGGTGCAAGTCTGGAGATATTGGTGCAAGTCTGGAGATATTGGTGCAAGTCTGGAGATATTGGTGCAAGTCACATTGGTGCAAGTCAGGAGATATTGGTGCAAGTCTGGAGATATTGGTGCAAGTCACATTGGTGCAAGTCAGGAGATATTGGTGCAAGTCGGGAGATATTGGTGCAAGTCAGGAGATATTGGTGCAACTTTATTCAACCTCTATGCTCCACAGGGAGATAGGTAGTAATGATCGTGGATGAGAACTAGAAAAAATGGCTGCATTAGTACTCGTAATAACAAAACATATGTGTCAAATTTGGATTCTTAATCATAGTTGGAAAATACATTCCTTCTATTCTAAACGACACAACCACGCTCAGGGATGGCAACAGTAACACATAACACAAACTACTACATAAACTAACGCAGCAAGATAACTTTAGTGAAGGCTTCCTGTCACGTGTCCAGCTGTTGTAGTGGCTCCATGCTCCATCTAATAAATGTTGGGCCAAGCTCCATAAGGAACGAACTGAGAATAGTGCATCCATATTGCATGGTCTGTCGCAGCTGGGACTTCAGAGTGGGATAATATGGAGACAACTATAAATATAATACATTGCTCCTACAACTACATCATCATCATCATCATCACTATACAGCTTCTCAATGAGCTAAGGCCTTCACCAAGAACTTCCTGTCACGTGCCATCCGCTCAAGGTCTTTCCATGTCTTCCTCACTTTTTCCATTTTTGTCTCCAGTTCTCTTCTCCGTGTGATTTTTAATTTCTCTCTACACCTCCTACACCTCTACACCTCCTACCCCTCTACCCCTCTACACCTCTACACCTCCTACACCTCTACACCTCCTACACCTCTACACCTCCTACACCTCCTACACCTCTTACACCTCCTACACCTCTACACCTCCTACACCTCTACACCTCCTACACCTCTACACCTCCTACACCTCTACACCTCCTACACCTCTACACCTCCTACACCTCTACACCTCCTACCCCTCTACACCTCCTACACCTCTACACCTCCCACCCCTCCTATCCTCCACTCCTCTACAACCCCTACCCCTCTACACCTCCTACACCTCCTACACCTCCTACACCTTCCTCCTACACCTCCTACACCTCTACACCTCCTACACCTCTACACCTCCTACACCTCTACACCTCTACACCTCTACACCTCCTACACCTCTACACCTCCTACACCTCTACACCTCTACACCTCCTACACCTCCTACACCTCTACACCTCCTACACCTCCTACACCTCTACACCTCCTACACCTCTACACCTCCTACACCTTTACACCTCCAACACCTCTACACCTCTACACCTCCTACGCCTCTACACCTCCTACACCTCTACACCTCCTTCACCTTTACACCTCCTACACCTCCACACCTCTACACCTCCTACACCTCTACACCTCCTACACCTCCTACACCTCTACACCTCCTACACCTCTACACCTCCTACACCTTCACACCTCCTACACCTCTACACCTCTACACCTCCTACACCTCCTACACCTTCACACCTCCTACACCTCTACACCTCCTACACCTCTACACCTCCTACACCTCCTACACCTCCTACACCTCCACACCTCTACACCTCTTACACTTCCTACACCTCTACACCTCCTACACTGGGGATTCCAGAACGAGGACTGTCTTGTAGTACTATCAACAAGTTTCCTCAATGTGTGTCCTATCAACAAGTTTCCTCAATGTGTGTCCTATCAACAAGTTTCCTCAATGTGTGTCCTATCAACAAGTTTTTTCAATGTGTGTCCTATCAACAAGTTTCCTCAATGTGTGTCCTATCAACAAGTTTCCTCAATGTGTGTCCTATCAACAAGTTTCCTCAATGTGTGTCCTATCAACAAGTTTCCTCAATGTGTGTCCTATCAACAAGTTTCCTCAATGTGTGTCCTATCAACAAGTTTCCTCAATGTGTGTCCTATCAACGAGTTTCCTCAATGTGTGTCCTATCAATAAGTTTCCTCAATGTGTGTCCTATCAACAAGTTTCCTCAATGTGTGTCCTATCAACAAGTTTCCTCAATGTGTGTCCTATCAACAAGTTTCCTCAATGTGTGTTGTCGTGAAACGAGTGTAACCCACTACTTTGTTAATCACTATGTCGAGATACAGATTTGCTTCAACCAATCAACGAGCAACGTACGAGCAACGTTCACCAGTCTCTGAGACAGAATAAATTAACGGCCATCTTGTTCACGCAAGATGGCGGATGAAAACTGAATAAAATTAGGCTGTACAGCGCTTGAGACTAAACCGGAGGAAACCAATCATTTTGCTCCGCCAGGAACCAACCAAACGCTTTCCTTAAGCATTTACCTACCTATATAATCGGGCGGATTTTATGCATAATCACACATCACCGACACGACGCCAGAGATACCGACCGACTGAAGAGGAGAAGCTGTCACCTTGATTTATAGCTTACCTGGAGTGCAATGACCTGCAGCTTGCTTTGCTAAGTCGAGTCAAAATCTGGCCGGTTTGAATCTTAGAGGGTAAATATATTTACGATAACCTTTAGGAAAATAGGCTTTCAGCAGGTCTATAATGTTGGTATTTGTTGTGTGTCATTTATATTACCTATCAGGTTGCTGATTGTATCTTGGGGGAAATTAAGTATAATGATTGTATTTCCTATTATGATTGAATAGACAAAGACTAATAGGACTCATACCTCAATCTATTGTCTCCTATAACTCAATCTATTGTCTCACATGACTTCAGTCTATTATCTCCGATAAGACCAACTGCCATATAACCAAAAACAGTCCTTGTTAGGACTCAACCTATTGTCTCCTATACTTCAATCTGTTATCTCAGACCAACTGCAATATAACCAAAACAGTCCTTGTTAGGACTCAATCTATTGTCTCCTATAACTTCAGTCTATTATCTCAGATAAAACCAACTGAAATATAACCAAAACAGTCCTTGTTAGGACTCAATCTCTTGTCTCATCTAACTCCAATCTATTGTCTCCTATAACTCCCACCTGATATATCACCAAACAGTCCTCGTCTCACATACTCCTATCATAAGAACATAACGTTATTGTTAGGATATATTATAGCACTTGTCAGAGAGGGCCTGGTATATTATAGGGTGAAGGACATTGTTGTATCACACCTAGGTGTACATAGTATTGGATGTATTCATGTATTGAACTTATATTATGGGATGTATTCATGTATTGAATGTATTCATGTATTGAATTTATATTATTGAATGTATTCACGCATTGAATTTATATTATTTAATGATATCCATGTATTAGTTTATCAGAAAGAATGTTTTGCAAGTAGACACCTGTCTTGTCTCGCTATTGCTAAATCATACTAAGCCATGTTGTCATTCATCCTACATGCAGACACTGAGGCACGCTCATATCATATACAATAGAAATAGGTGGGCTTGAGGACAGAAATTAGCCCCTTTTTTTCCTTGTTACAGGTTTTATTCGTGTCCTAAAACCTGAAATCGAGGGTCGTCAATCCAGCTGCCTGGAACTCCGCAGGAGCAAAGAGGTTGTCCTGACTCTACATCTTTGGTCCCCCTCAGTCTTGGGTGGGCTAAAGGAACGATACTCAGCCGATGTTGTGTGAACCAACCAAAGAAGAACAGACCTTAGAGAGATGAGTACACATTAGTACCATTTCTGTCAGCATTGTGAGCATAGAAACTGTCAGTGATGAGAAAGTGAAGTAGCATAGCAAGAGACAAAAATAACAGCATAGCTGATAAGTGTTATATCCTTAATTAACAGCACAGCTGATACATGTACTATAATTGAATAACCGCACAGCTGATATAATTTTTTGTTCCTATAATTGGAAAACTTGTTGTAATATTTATTTACATATCTATATAAATATAAATATTTGTAAATCATATTACAAATTCATTACATTCCATTTTTCAACATTCACCCTTCAGCACAAGAGTAGATAGTGTATATACTAAATAAATAATAAGGAAATTGTATTTGAACGACTTGTCAATTTTATCAGTGTTAAGTAAAATCTGTTTCCTTGGTTTTTTTAATATCACAGTTAGTTACACAGCAGAGGTGGCACTTTATGTCGGTCTCCTCTCTACTATTGTTTCGAGATCAGATCATTCACAGCCGTAACTAATTTGTGATACCAGTAGTTCTCTCAGACACTGGGACTTCACCATTTTCTGCAGAAATTCTATTTCTGTAATTGTCAGTACTATACTGATCTTAAAGCCAAATAAAACCTCTCGCCACATGTGTCCTATCAACAAGTTTCCTCAATGTGTGTCCTATCCATCGCCAACATCTTCTTATTATCTCTTGCTCCACTGGCACTTGTCTGGTTCTTGTCATCAGTTCTACTGGCACTTGTCTGGTTCTTGTCATCAGTTCCACATTAGTGATCTAGTCGTACAATTTCAGTCCTTAATTTTTACACCAGCACCCAAATTATTGAAAATGTTTACCTTTCAGGCACAATCATATCCAAGTACTATATAAAAAAAAGCCGGTGTAACCATTACGAGTCTAATTTCAAACATTGAATGTTTCTTGACAAAGTTCAATGTCCGTACTCCTGCCTACTTTTCTGTCTCTCACCATTCCTTTTTTCCCCAGATTTTCTTCCGTTCACGTAATTCTAGCCAGACCATATTATTTCCCTGTTCAGCCCTTCGCATATCCGAACACTATCAGAGCCAAAATCGTTTGGAGAGCGCTTCACTGAGATTTTCTTCCGAATTCAAATTGGCAACTGGATCAGAACAACCCGGCACCAGTAACAGCGAACAGGTCTATGTTTCTTCTAATGTGATTTCGATAAAGCGATTCCGGACTCTGCCAGGAGACAGACAAAAGCACTCTTGACATCCGGGTCAGTCATTTCTGTTTTCTGCTGTCGTCTGTCGGCTTATTCTCTAAGACACGCCCCTACCTCATGTGGTGAATCTCGTTTTTTTGCTGCATTGCAAAATCAAATTAATCATAGGTTATTGTGAGTGACATGCCAAAATAAAATATATCTTTGAGCCGCTAAAATACTGCACCGTATTGTGTACATATCACATAAAATCTATTTAAAACAAAACAAAAACTTCGTGACAAGTACATTTTTCTAATTTTGATTATGCAATACAAGAGTTCATAAGGACTGAACGGTGAGGGACGCTGAAGATTCTGAAAAGATCAACGGCTCAAGAATCGGAGGAACAAAGTTTGTGGCACGAAAGAAGTCTTTCAGGCAGTATAGAAAGATCACGACTTGTGATCTTGAAGAGACTGAGTGTTTATGATGTATATATATCCCAATAAAAACAATGTTTTAAAGTCTAGAAAAGCTAGGAATAACGAATTAATTCTTCAGTATCTAAATTAAACTGACAAAATAATTTGGACATAAAAGAAGATGCAACGGTGTTGAAAAATGCAGTGTAAATAACAGTTGACGTCAAACAAGAAGGAGCACGACAAACGTACAGGTGGGGAAAGTATTCGTGACATCCAGAGATGGACAGGACAGAGTCTATCAGAGTGTACAATCAAGACAAGATGGTGGAGCTCTGTTGCAGCTGACCTTCAGTGCAGTGATGGCAACTAATGTGATCTGTTCAAGAGTTTATTTTGCAAATCATGGGATTCAAGACACCAGAGAACATAGGAAATGGAGAGACATGACCACAAAGCTAGTTGACATGGCGCACAATGAGTGCATGTATTTCCACTCTTATGACTGTCTCCACCTTTCTTTTATTTTTTAAGTAATAGTATATTTTAATCTTTCTGTTCTTGTTTATTTTATTCTCTCGTGTCTAAGAATCTGCTCTTTAAATCATTCTATTCTGTATTCTTTCATTTATTTTCCTTTTAACCCCTTACGGAGCACGGAGCCATCTCCGTAGTTGGTCCCTTTGCAGGAAGCCTGCACCAAGCTTTCCCATGCTCTTGAAGCCGCGGTTTCTGTTGCAATGTGGCTTACATGATAAGGTTGCCAACTGAATGTATTTTTCTGTCCATTACATTTTTTTTCTCGTTCAGTTTTTGTTAATACTTTGCTTCTGTCTGTCACAGAACGTCATTTATCCGATTCATTTTACTATCCATCTTTTAGCTACACTCCTCTACGTAAATACTCTGCTGGTGATCAATTTTGTAGAAATGCATTCCCCTAAGATAAACACCCACCAATTTTAGTGTTGACCGCTCCTGACATGTTTATCTATCTAATCATGAAACGTCTGCTCTGTGTGGCAACTAAAATAACGGAAAACTGCTGCTGGAAAGCAATCCTGGTGGATTTGTGTACATAAACCCAGACGTTAATCTATGAGCATTGTTATCAGCAGTTAATTTGTCTGAACACCACATTCGTATTACGTAGCTGCTTCTGCTCATGTGAATAGAAGCAACGGACAATGTTGTCGGATTAGTGTAAGATGGTCAATTAAAAGATGGATAATGTTTAATTTTGTGGGCATGACTTGCAGAAAAAATGTCACTTCAAAATTTTTATTGATTACAACAAGATTGAAGTAATAGGAGAGGAGATATGACATAATTGTCTCCGACAAGGGTAACAATAAGTTACACTTCCATATATGGCTATGTCAATAATTATGATGATGGGTAGGGGGACAATTTATTAAAATAAGATGTTCTAAAAGGTTACTGGCTTTAAATTGAAAAAAATTAACGAGCCTAAACTGTGATTGATTTTAGCAAAAATGAACTAGCGAAATTAAATTTCGTGTAGGCGAAATTTTTACTATAAAACAACGAGCGATTAAAACTCGTGACTAATTTTCCAATTCTCATCAGAGATACCAAACGTCAGGAAGAGATAGCACAAGGATTCCATGACAGGACGTGCCAAAGCAATTAGAAGTAACTTGTAAAATTAAAAGTATAAAACTTCTTTTATAATACTTAGAGTCACAAGTCCGAGACAATTCTTCTCATATGTTAAAGTTAGGAATTGTGAATTTACTATTACCATTAACTCAAATAGAAGACCACACCTTAACGGCTGCAGTGAAGTGCTATAGGTAACTATGTACAAAACGTCATCTTTCCATTCATATTGAAGGGGTAAGTTTTAACATGTACATTTTCTTATTTTATATGTGTCTTTTACATTGATGCAATGTTTATTACTGTGGACGCCCGCCGCAGTAGTGTTTTCTTAATGCACCGATATCAACAATTATTTCTGCACACTCAAGCATGTCCTATATGACGACTGAAGAAACTGGAAATCTCATCATATGAAACGCATTGCTACAGAACAAAACCACTGCAATAGCATATGAATGCTTCGTGCAGGCTTCATGTGGGGACCAGCTGCAGTGGCACTCACATGCTCCGTAAGGAGCGAACAAAGAACCGCTTATATCTCAAAGTGCCATATACACTAGGAGGGACATCATGCATCAAGAAATTTAAATTACTAAAACTATATACATAACCGGCTGTAACTATTCTAATCTCAAAGCAACCAAAACACAATATACAGTAAATTACAGCGGGTCACAATAAAACAAACTATCTTCGCATCAATGAAGAAAATTATATTAAGTTTGTATTATATTAATAGCACATCTTATAATCAGCCAAAATCTGCCAGCCTGGTGTCATCCACGTGTCGAATTGCCAAATATTATAATAACTTAACACAATTTACCCACCACCCACGTGGTATACCAGCTGGGTTGGCCATGTCCTCAGAAGAGACCCCGATGCCATCACAGGAACAGCTATGCTATGGACCCCTGAAAGAAAACGAAAGAGGGGCCGACTAAAAACAACTTGGTGGAGGACTGTGGAGGCTGAGATGCAAAGAATGAACCAGAGTTGGGGCACTGTACGAAGTATGGCCACCGACCAAGAAAAGTGGAATCCATTTGTTGTTGCCCTACAAGACGCCACCAGGCGTGATGGCCACTGACTGCTTTGACGGTCGGCGGCTAAGGATCAAAGAAGAAGAAGAGACGTGGATACCATACCGGCTTCCAGACGTCATATTGCCAAAAAGCTAATTTCAGTTCCATTTCAGTATCCGATAGGATTTCTGTCTAATTCCACGTAAGAAATATGTACCAACTATATTCTTACAGCAGTAAACTGGACTTACTAACACCATGAATAAAATATATCCACATTCCTTCCACTAATCT
The DNA here is from genome assembly GCA_024509875.1 of Oreohelix idahoensis. Lineage (NCBI taxonomy): Eukaryota > Metazoa > Mollusca > Gastropoda > Stylommatophora > Oreohelicidae > Oreohelix > Oreohelix idahoensis. Next base: position 7,055 of record JAMPIV010011775.1, on the reverse strand, counting down.
ATAACACTATCACGAATTATAACCTACTAGTCGAAATCTCCTCGTTAAATTATAGTTAGCTAATTTATCCAACACCATACTCGGGCCATACTGAAACTAATTTTAAAACTACAGAATAATGCTAATGGCAATATAAAATTATCTAAAAATTATAAACTCACGTATCCACATGTATATGCAGGCTACTTCTGACAACTCTGTGTGGCTTTCTTCGATATCTGCTGCCAGCATGTGCTAATATAATGCGTTGACCTTTGCTGCTGGGAATATTCCTTCTATGGTCTCCGTCAACAGATTGCCATTCTTTCTCGTTCGTATGATGAGCATTAACCCAAGATTCGTCCAAATACACTATATCATAGCCGTCTTGCCTTTTCTCACGAATCTGCCTAAGATATTTGCTTCGAGCTGCAACCAGATGTGGTTTTTCACATAACAAATTCCTTCCGCTAGACGTTTTTCTAAAAGTGAAGCCGACACTTCTGACAAGTTGCCAAAGAGTTGTTTTTGAGACGTTAATATCGCATTCTGCTTGCAGCCGACTTTTCAGCATGCGGAGAGTAACAAGTTGATTGGCATTAAACATCTTCAAAATCAAACGTCTAATGACATCCTTGTCAAAATCATCAATTTTTTTCTTCCTTCCTTGCTTAACCGCAGCCTCTGTACAATCACCGTCCTGTTGTATCCAACGTCGAAAAGATCTTCTATCCATACCCAGGGCCTTTCGTGTTCTCCTACCTGGTTCTTGGATGTCGTGGTGTAATTAATATATTGTGGCCGGGCAGGGTAGTGGGGGTTGCTGTTTAACTCGAGAGTATTAGATTTTGATTACTAGCTAGCCTGCTAGAGGTGATGATTTCTCTCTACAGACTTACAGGAATTTACCAGGTTCGGGGACAATCCTCTATGATGTTTTATTTTTAGAGCATATGGTTATTATTTGTGTTGCACCTGCAACGATTAGCTTTGGCATGATCCTTTAATAATTGGTATGATGGCTAACTGCAAACATATGATTCGTCAACAGCATTTGTGTTCAATGAAACAAATGTTTATTCAATTTCCAACAAGAACTGGGTTAAGTCAAATGGTAACCACACCAAATTTGCATAATAGCATGTTGACATTTAATAAACAAGCATAAAAAGTCAATGCATTATTTTAATGATGCAATATTCCTTATTGCATCTCGTAATCTTTTCAAGTTGCTAAAACATGGCGTGGCTCCTCTATCCTTCTAGTGTTCCTTCGTTTATTTGTTAATGTGGTCTAGATTTCACGTTTTTCTTATCTCTTCATTTCAATGAAGAGCCAAACTTTCTCTTATTCATTAGTATTCCTTAGTTTGACTTTCTCTCAGCTTAAGGACCTTCATTCTTGGTAAAAGGTTCAGATATATGCCTGGGTTTACAATTCTTTACCCAGTTTTCGAGCGTAGCTCCGTTTCAGTTATGACTGTGGGCTCTAACAGTTATTGCATTCAGTATTTAGCAATACTTACAGTTTTCATGAATTCACAAACAAATTATTCTACGTTTCGAAATTACACAGTTGCTTTAATTGTGCGAAGTCAATCTCCTCTATAGATTATCTCACTGAGCAAAGAGAATTACGTCTTGTCTCGACCGCTCTAAATTCATTACTGACTAAAAAAATGGCTTCGTCTCTTGTTCATTCCGGGGAAAAAAGACTCAGCCTAACCATTGGTGGGAAAATCACGTGACCAATGCTTGGCGTAAGCGAAGCTACCCTAATTAATGCTTGGCATTACGAAGCGAAGCTTAGCCTAAAATAATGCGTGGCTTTTCGAAGCTAACCTGGTTTAATTAAACATCTGCGCCAAGACTTTTTTAATCTTCTGTTTCTATAAAAATTTATTTTATATGTTAATATAGCCTGTATCTGAAAACTTACGGTATACGCGGTTACATACAGATCCCGGGGCCCTGCAAATGTATCCCGTAGGGAGACATTTGAGTACTATCAATAACAAAAATCCATCCCCAAAAATTTCTAAGTTCAAAAAAATTTTCAGAAAAATTTAAAGTTCAAAAATTTTTCTAAGTCCAAAAATATTTCCAAAAAATTTAATTTAATTCCTATACTGGGGTCCTATGTCTATATGAGGTCGTCTGCTATGTAAAAAAAAACTAGTAGTGGACATCAACTTCAAAAAGTGTAACTTATTCATCACATCATAATATTTTTCACCAAATTTACAAATTGGCAACACTGCCTAACAAAATCTGCAAAACACTCATAAGGTCATCACTAAAAAAATGTGACGAGTGGCAACACTGGGGAATGAACAATAAACTATCTTATTTGCAGAACTTGGCTGGATTATCATAATCTATTACATTTCATTCAAAAATATAGTTGATTACATTCTCTTGGATGTGGTGGGGGTGTTATCTCTTTTCTGTACTGTTATTTGCTCCATATTAAAAGCCTGCAAGTACTAAAAAAATCTTTTTTTTTTTTTTTTTTTTTTTTTGAATGAGCCACTTGCTCATTATTACATGTAGAAAACATCTCTAAACATAATATGCATATTTATCATACGATAATACAACCAGCATCATTTTTATAAGTAATCATTTTTCACAATAAAAGCATTAAAACCTCATGGCTTATCCTTATTTATTTATTTGTATGTTTCCTTGTTATAGACATTTTCCAAATGGTAAGTGTATAAACTCGTTCTAAGTCCGTCACTGTAGAAAATGTTCTATATTACATTTTTTTTTTTTTTTCAAAATATGTGATGTTTGTCTCTAATATCCGTACGTCTGGTGGTGATCCTGTCCATTAGTCAGTTATTTCTAATCATTCCTTCTTTTCTGTCAATACAGTATTTTTTTTTTTTTTTTTTTTTTTTGTGAACTCTTCCCTAGAAATATTATTTTATATATATATTTATTCTTCAACGATCTTCTTTGACTTACCATACATCAATTTTCAAACATCAAATTATTCAGCAACCAACAGACGAATGTGTTACTATCATTTTATGAAATATAAGGGAAAAGAAAAATATAGTTTCCAAATCATCATGAATTTTCTACATTGGGTTCCGTATTACTTTATTTTCTCTTTTAAGACAACTGCTTATACTTTTGACAATATGTATCCATGTTGTCACTCTCGAGGCATCCTTGTATACAATTTATATTTGTCTCCTTTTTTTTTTTTTTTTTTTTCATAACACCAATGTATCATTTATGGTGTACCAATATCATTGTATCTATTCTAGTCCTCCTGTTATCTTGAGAATTCATCCTTAGTAACTCCCTATGTACCTTATCTAGCAATACATTTATGCAAAACACATCAAACAATTATTTATGGAAACATTTAACTGAGATGTAAGAACTTTTGACAATATGAGATGAAAAAAAAAAAATTTGGGGTCATCACTCAAAAAATGTGACATAGAAAGGAAGAAAAAAATGTTCAATTGATCGTGAGGAATCTACAATATTCTTATAAGACAAAGTTCCTTGCACTCTGACTACTATTTAACCATATTATTTCTGGTTATCCTTGCATACAGTGTACCATTTCCATTTCCTTTATAAGTCCAATTCATCGCTCATGGTGCTCCAATATTTTAAAATGTGGATCCTTCCTATTCCTCTTATTCTGTACTGGAAATATATCCTTATTAATTGTCCATGTACTATATCTGTGACATGTCTGTCCTTGGGATAACGTTATTTTCTTATCCAATATCCTCGGGGTGAGCAAATCTCAGTATGTCCAATTTCATCAACCATTTATTTATTTTCTCTCCTGTAATTCTGGGTATGTTATGAGTATAGTACATTGTCAATTTATTCTAACTATCTTACAACATTCTGTAATTCGTGATAAGGAATAGTCATTTGTTATACAACAATGTTCATATTACAAAGGCAATGAGCAAAAATCAAAAAAAAAAAAAGATATCTTCTCCAAAAATGCGGATGTATCTCTATTTCCTTTACCTCTGGGTGTAGCAATTATTCAGTCATTATTTTTTTTTTCTCCATTATTTAATCTCCATTTTGTGTCCTTAGTACCTGTGGTTCCATGGGATTATCATAATTCATTTATGTCTCTTGTCTACTGATAATCCTTCAATAATGACTTCAAATATGGTCCTCATATGTGCAACAATCATCTGCTCTGATTTGTTCCATGGTATTCATCAAATATTCTATTATATCCTTGTCTTATCTCGTAACCACGAAAGACTAAGATTATTCCTCCTCCAATGTTAATGTGGGGGATTTTGTGCATCAACATTTCAACAAAATCTCAGCTGTGACAACATAAAGTTTCACCTTAATATAAAATGTCATCTTCATCATACATAACCTGTTGCTTCTTCATCTCATGTGTCATTAGTGGTTATCATGCGGTAATGGGGTATTTCATTTGCTAGGTCAGCATGTGCAAATGCTATTTCTTTAACATGGGCAAAGGCATCATCAACAAATAGGTGCAATTTGTTCAATCTGGGGTTAGCATATACTAATGCTCTCAAGGGATTCTTCATTTGCAGAAATTCAGCATGCGCAAATGTCATTGGGGTATTTGTGATAGGCAGTAAAATTTTTGACAGTACTAATATACATCTGGGTCTAAAATAATAATGTACATTTGAAATAATCCTGTGGAGAAAAATAGCATAACCTACAATACTAGTTTTGGGTATGAATTATGTGCTGTTGAGAGATGTCATAGTATGAACAGTATGATTGATCAAGGTGATAGATATAAAGGAGTTTAGCATAATATAGATCAAAGAAATATTAGTATGGGGTAAGAAAACAAAACTACTGGTGTACAGTGTCTGCATGAAAATACAGGACTCTGGATCTGCAAGGACAAGAAGTCTGGTGAATGAAACATGGAATATGATTCGTTTCAAAAGTAGAGAGAAATGTTACAACAGAATAGTATGACACATGTGTTATAGGTAAAGTTGTGTAACATTCTGAATATCAAAAACTGTCTGACTAATAAGGGTGTCTGTAAACAAAGAACATTGTATCATCTGTGTCATCTTTATTTCAATAATCCAAATAAAATGTCTAACTAGAATCCTCCGTGGGCTGGTCTTGATTTCTTTCTGGGCATCATTATTCTAAGGCTGGAAAAAATAACTTTCTCAGTGAGGCTTTGACATCTTAGTCTGTAAGCAAGTCATTTGAACTGTCCAAGACTGAAAATAGAGTACATGGGGAGAGTTAGTACATTGTTAAAAAATTAAGTGCACATTCGCGGTGACGGTACATGGGATGGCATGTACATTGAAGACTTGAGGGGCGTGTCTCAGCAAAGTTTTAGTAGTTCCTTCAGTTTCTCTGCCATCTCTAACCTTGCAATGTCCCGACTGCTTAGGCGAGCATCATACTGAGTAGCAGTGGTGACGGGTGTGATAGGCGACGACACTGCATTTGCTGATTGTTGGGTTGGGACACTGAGGACATTGACGAATGCGGTGATGGCTAACATCTTTTGATTGCGGTGATGGTTTCACTGTGGTAGGGGTTTGTATGGCTGGAACATCTGTTGGTTTTGAGGCAGGTATATGTTTCGCCTTGATTTTTCTTCTGACCTGGTTGTGCTGAACGTTAGCACCGGTTACAATGGGCACAGTAATTTGCACACTGTTGTTTTTGACTAGTTGAGATGAGGCTAACACTTCTCGGCTTGGTTTTGGAACATGATTGCGTTTCTTCAGAATCTTTCGTCTGATATAGTTGTGCTGTATACGCGGAATTTTGTTGCTAGGGATTGAGTCATCAGATTCTGTTTTATAGGCGCGTTTGACGCTGGAGCTGACTGGTACAAGTAATGTACTATCCGCATCACTGGTTTCAATGGAACTAGCTGTATCAATGTCTGTTTCTTGTTGGTATAATTCTACCCATTTTTCTGTCATTATGTTCGTTGGGGGTCTGACAAAGCTATGCTGCTGTCTTGTTCTGTTTCGTCTCCATAAAGATCGCTGGGATATGGTTCAACACTCTGCTTGGGTATAGTTTCTTCAGGCTCTGATTGTTTTGCACGAGCTATCTTGGTCTTGTGGTATAGCAGTGTTTGGTTTTCACTAGTGTTAAAACGAGAACTGCCTGAACTGGGGGTGTGATAGGTATCAGCTGATGATTTATCACTGCGGGAGTAAGTTTGAGTGTGGATATAAGTTGTTTTCGTGTTGTCATCGTGTGACGTCTGAGGCATTATTTCTTCATTTCTAATGCGCAGGTCTCTGTCCTGGAGTCGATTACGCAATTCAAGTGGTGGGATATCTTCTTCGCTTTCGGACGAGTCTCGTTGTTGTCTTGCTCGATGTATTTCATCTGTGGGTGGTCTGGGTATGTGGTCGTCTTGGTAAAATTCAGAGTCTGTCGTCTCTGACTCTGATATGTCAGACGAATCTGTGCTGGATGGATTATAATTTAGGGTGGCTTTTCTGACTGGTCTTGTATTTGTCGTCAGAGGCGGAATGGGCCGGTGATTATCAATTTTTATTTGTTTTACGTGAGCTTTTGTTTGGTGTTGTTTCTCTTCATTCCAAATAATGAAGTTACAGGCGTAGTTTGTTTCATGATTTTGTAGCCATCTAACCATCGGTCATCGAATTTTGAACTGCGTACATGTTTCTTGTAGTATACTCTGTCTCCTATTTTGTACGTTGGTAGCTTGGCTGATTTATCATGTTGTTTCTGTTTCTTGTGAAATGCCTTCTGCGTATTTCGTTGTGCAATCTGGTGAGCTTTATACTTTTCTTGAAGGATTATTTCGATGGGGTCTTCTCCCATGTATTTTCTTTGTGGGCGAAGTAGGTTGTCTAGCGGAAAGTTTGGTTCTCTTCCGTATAGCATGAGAAAGGGTGACATTCCTGTGGTATCGTTCACGTTTACTCGGATGGCTTCAAGAGATTGGTTAATGTATATGTCCCAGTATTGGTGGTTCCCCTTGATATATTTGCTAATAATATCATGTAGGGTGGCGTGCATGCGTTCATTTCTGCCATTTGCATTTGGGCAATAATAAGT
>JAMPIV010011774.1:0-193220 GCA_024509875.1 Oreohelix idahoensis | reverse complement strand
AGCGCCACTTTAGTCAATACAGCTGTCGCTGATAGTGAACACACTGTCTTTTTTGTCATTTTCTTCAATATTAATCTATCCCGTACATGAACAAACACCTTAAGAACAAATTAAGTGTCACTGCTTTTTTAAATTTTTGTAATATTTCGAACATCTGCGTTTAGCCGCTGAATTCAAATCAAGGGCTTGGTATCGCAAAAGCGTCCATTCCGTACTTCGTGTCAATTTGGGGGACGTGAATTTTTACTTTCCTCCACCCCCCCCCCCCCAATTGCGTCTCCTTAGCCTTTCCAGTCTCACGCAATCTTTCCAGTCATATTTTTTTTCCTTTTTGATCCGCCGTTCCCCTCCTGTCTAGCAAGTCAATTTTTATGGAGGATGATGACCCGCGGTCTAGGCGATCATGTACTATTCGCAGCCTACGCATTATGTTTTTATCCTTAAATGTTATCTTTGGAGGTATTTTACCGTTGTATCTCTGTCAATTTCACTACACATCTCCCCACTTGAAAACATGCCTATGGCAAGTTTCAAAACCAGCGATACACATAGGTAAAATTACTCCTCACGTCTGCCACTACTCTAATTTTGATCACAGGGGTGCCGACTGAGGAAATCTGCACCGACATTCAATTTGCCTGGGATATATTGGATACTAAACTGATAAGGTTGAAGCAACAAAGACCACCTCAGCAATCTTGCGTTTTCATGCTTAGCCTGAGACAAGAACACGAGAGGCTGATGGTCCGTCTCCACCACAAAAGTCCTACCATACAGATAGATTTGAAACTTCTTTATTGCCCAGATTAATGCTAAACATTCTTTTTCGCTTGTGGAGTATCCTTGTTCCGCCTTATTCAATTTGCGGCTTGCATAAGCGACTGGTTTAAGTTCCCCATCAGGTGAAGATGATCTTTGCAACAAAGCCCCTCCGAGTCCCACATTACTTGCATCGGTTCTTAAGACAAAGTCCTGTGTCAAATCAGGCAGTTTGAGAATAGGCTTGCTAGTGAGTTTTTCCTTTAACTCTTGGAACGCTAGTTCACATTGTGCAGTCCAAATAATTTTATCTGGAAGTCCCTTGCGAGTCAGATCAGTCAGAGGAGCACAAATAGCGTTAAAATTTTTGATGTATTTCTGATAAAATCCGCATAACGACACGAATGATCGCACGTCCTTTTTTGTTTGTGGCCAAGGTGCTCTCTGCAGTTTTTCCAAGTTCTTAGGATCAGGGGTCATATTACCCTGATATAGAGTGTGCCCCAAGAATTCCAACTCTTTACATCCAATACAACATTTTGTTGGCCTAGCAGTCAAATTCGCCTCCCGAAGTCTATCAAACAACATCTCCAGAGCTTCAATGTGTTCTTCAAATGTCTCTGTGGCGACGAGAATATCATCCATGAAATTCGTGATACATGGGTTATTCAGGGGATCCAACAATTTTCGCATCATCCTTGAAAACACACTCGGAGCATTTTTCAGTCCGAATGGTAGCATATTGAATTCATAATGTCCATCCGAAGTGCTAAAAGCCAAATAAGGTCTCACTTCAGGCTTCACTGGGATCTGGTAATAGCCTTTACTAAGATCCACCTTTGAAAAGTATTTTGCCTTGTTCAGTCTGGCAAATAACTGTTTTGTGTCTGGTAATGGATCCACTTGTCCTTCTGTGACAGCATTCAGTTTCCTGTAATCTATGCACAGTCTGTGTTCCCCAGACGGTTTCCTCAACAAAACGACACTAGAACTAAAAGATGATTCACTGTGCGAAATAATCCCCTCCTTCATCAAATACTCTATTTCTTCCTTCAATGCCTTCTCTTTCGCGAACGGAATAGAATAGGCTCTCATACAGATTGGGTTTGAGTCTACCAGTTTCATGTCATACTGTAGCAAATTTGTATGGCCTGGTTTATCTGTTAATACATCTGTATATTCCTCCAGAACCTGTTGAACTCTCTCCCTCTGGTTTTTAGTCAGGTGCTTACTGACTTTTACCTGTGCTGCTGTTTCACAAGGATGTAATGGGTATTCATGTGAGGTGAGTGGTTCTTTTTGCATCTGGGTTGCAATAGCCAAGGTCAATAAGGGGGTGCTTTCCTGGAGTGGTCTGTCCAGATACTTCTTTAACAGGTTTACATGATAAACTTTTTCCTTCCCCTTTTTGTCAATTTTATAGTTTGTTCTAGACACCTTCTCTAGAACCGTATATGGACCTTGCCAACCAATTTGTAATTTATTCTGGCTTCCCGGTAGTAGAAGCAGCACCTTCTCTCCGACTGCCAGTTCCCTGTCCTTTGCCTTCCTATTAAAATATGCTGCATGTTTCTTCCTGGCTTGTTTCAAATTATCATTTGCCAGTTTCCATCCAGCTTTCAAACGAGTGGTCAGTTCGTTCACATATTGATACGATGAGGTAACAGTCTCTTCCGCCTTCTCATCTGTCCAGGTCCTTAATAAAGTTACATCTGGATCTTTTATTGGCCTCCCAAATAGCAGAGTTGCGGGAGCCATCCCGGTTGAACTATGTGGTACCTCCCGGTACGCAAACAATGCGGCAGGCAGGAATTGATCCCACATATCCGGTTTTTCGTGTGCCAGCTTTCTCAGGATAGAAATGAGAGTCCCGTTGAACCTCTCTACCTGGCCGTTCCCTTGTGGATGGTACGGACTACAATGAAAGTGCCTGGCTTGAAATAGCTTAAAAACTTCTTCCGTTAGTTTCCCCTTGAACTGAGAACCATTATCCGTCAAGATTTGATGCGGGAATCCTAATCGGGTAAATATTGTAAGTAGTGCCTCTGCTACATGTTTTGAATCAATTGATGGCAGGGCTACCGCCTCTCCCCACATAGAACAAGTGTCCACCAGAGTAAGGATGTAACTGTTCCTCCTCTTGGTCCGAGTGAGAGGTCCTACAATATCCACTGCAACCCTCTCAAAAGGTGTTCCCACTATGGGCATTTCCCCTAGAGTTGCAGGAGCAGTCCAGTGCTTTGGAGCTACCCTTTGACATTCTGGGCAGGATTTGACATATCTTTTTATATCCTCCGTTATCCCTGGCCAGAAGTAATGACAAGCTATACGCTGTCCTGTGGCGCTGATCCCCATGTGACCACTGAAGGGAATCGCATGCCCGAGTTCCATCACTTTATCTCTATATGAAGTGGGAAGAACCAGCTGGTTATGACCATTTGTTCCAGTTCCGGCCTTCCTGTATAAGAGTTTGTTCTTCATGAAATATTCCCCCTTGCTCGGGGTGTGTGGCATTTGGGCAATTTTTTAAAACAGGGCTTGAGTGTCCTATCCTCAGCCTGCGCCTTCCTCATCTCCTCTGGATGAGCATTTATAGGTTCACCTTCTTCCTCCTTCTTCTGTGACCTGGTCTGCACTGTCGCCATGATCACAGGTTTCTCGGGATTCCCCAAGAAGACGTATCTACACCCCAATATCAGAGGGTAGATTGGTTCATCTATCACTGCTGCTCTGATTTCTCCTTCCACATAGCGAGTTTTCACCGTTATCCTTGCGATGGGAAGTGTCATGAGTGGTATGTCCTTAGTTGCCCCTTGTATTTCCACTGTTTCTGTGGTATACTGACTTGGGTCCACTAGGCTAGACTTCACAACTGAATCATAATCCAAACCTGTATCATAAAGGCACCTTATGGTGACCCCATTACAAATAACATCCTCACAAACTGGGGGGTGATAAGGTTCCTGTTGTCCCTTAGGATTAACCTTTAATCTTTGCGTCCCCGACTTCATTGCAGCAATGTTTGAAGGTTTCCTTCTACAAAATTCGGTGTTATGGTTATCCTTCTTGCACCATTTACACCATCTTTTCCCTTGGTTCAACGGTTTTCTTTCATTGAACTTTTGGTCATTGAACTGTGAGTTTCTGTCGCGATAGTCATTTCTTGGCCGCTCAAAGTTTGCCCTACCTTTATTTCCCTGCTCTCTATTATCAAATTTATTAAATTGCTGTGGAGCTTTAAAATTGTCTATGTGCTTCTTCTTAGCACCACTTACCTCTGCCTGGGCTGCCTGATACCTCTCAGCAACATTTAAAATTTCCCCCAACTTCTCTGCACCTTGTTCCATGAGAAATTTTCTCATGTCTGGAGCCATGGACTCTCTCAATTGCTCAATCATGATCATTTCCTTAAGATCTTGGGTCTTCCCCAGAGCCGTCCATTTCTCCAAATAGGTTTCTAGTCTAGCAGAGAATTGGTGGTATGTCTCCCCAGACAACAGTTTGGCATTTCTAAATTTCTTACGATAAAATTCACCATTCTTCTCGTACCTTAATAACAAAGCCTGCTTTAACATGTCATAATTGTCTTGGTCTTCCCTGTTCATTTTGGCAAATACTTCATAAGAAGTACCTCTCAATCCCTGTGATAGCTTTAAGCTCCACCTCTCTCTCTCTAACCCATATGTAGTAGCTAATAACTCAAAACGTCCTAGGTACCCCTCTATGTCATCGTCTTTTTCAACAAAATGGTCTAAATGAAACCCCATAGCTGAGTTTGAGGCTCCCAGACTGGGCGTAGCATCTGAGGCAAAAGGGCTGGCACCATTTTCAGGAGCCTGGCCTTGTAATTCCAGCTCCCTTAGTCGTAATTCGTGCTCCCTTTGCAACCTTCTATCTTCTGCCTCCCTTTCGGCAGTCAACCTTTTTTCTTCTGCCTCCCTTTGCTGTCGTTTTTCTTCTCCCTCCCTTTGCTGTCGTTTTTCTTCTGCCTCAATCTGCAGCCTCTTAATTTCTCTATCAGCCTCAATTTGTAACCTCTTCTCTTCAGCTACTTTTCTATCTTCCCTTTCAATATATTTATCACATTCAGCCGTTACGTATTGAATTAAAATCTGACCATCCATTCCCATCTCCTTCGCGGTGAGCACAGCAGCTGATCTAAATTTTGCCAGCTCCGCCATACTTTTTAGACAATATAATAATATACAAGATAAATCTCTAACCAGTAAATACACTAAGTACTTCTTATGACTATAGTCTAACTAATTCTAACTAACCAGTTAACTAATTAATTATTACTGGCTGTGAAGATTCACCAACTTTTATCTGCAGGGACACTTTTAATTTTAAAGGAAATTTTACAATTTATTTCCCTACTTTTATTTCTCCCACCAGGAGATCCTAATATTACTGTTGGGCTAATTATCCCTGGACAAGACCCCAATATATGTAGTGGTGTTTGATGGTATTGTATGATGGTGATGTTACTAAATGTAATGTATGAGGCCAGCTGTGAAGGCTCCTGAGATAAAATGTAGTTGTGAATTGTCAGAAGGCCTTTCTTGCTACCACTACGACCTCACACTTAATTTTTTTCTTAATGAATGTGGCTACGTAAAGTGTCTAGGGTTATGATATGTAATGTGGTGTGATAGATGTAGATATACCCACAGATATTTAAGTAGACTAATAATATTTAACAAATATTACAACACACTGAACTAACTCAATAGTGTAAAATTTTTTGATAGAATTATATTACATTTATTTTGTTCTGGATCAATTTTTTAGGTTGACCAGAACTTAAAAGGATTTAGAGATTATGAAAGAAATGCATGGAATATTATATCATAAATGCAATAGTGTACATATATATGTACTATACTAGTTAGTTTTATTAAAATGTTCTAGTAGTCATCTACTTGGGAGGATAGTTAATGTTTGTGCTGTTGGGGTGGCCTCATCACACCTGTCTATATTGACTACACAGTGTCCAGAAAATGGTGGGAATTTTTATGGGGATATTAGTAACTACAAAGCGTTGGTGAATGTCCAGCAGACCAGAGGCTCACTCATCTTGTAGTTGTAGCTCTGGTGCTGAAATCTGGTGGTCCCACCTCTCCGTGCTGGCGGGCAATAATGGTGGTCTCTGTCACAAGAACTGCACAGATACACTCGAGTAAGTCACCAACTGAATAGACACTGCTTTGTTGACAACAGAAACTCACAGCTCTGCAATCAAAGTATGGGCCATGTGTCAAAATCTATTCTCTACCCACGTCTGGACACAACACTGACACAACAACCACATCATACAGACAGGTCAGATCTCTCTGACCAAACAGCACATTTACCATGGTGGTTTTACATCAGATAGATCCTCCCAGACTATAGGTTCTGAAAAATATTTATTAGTTGTCTGCCCTAAAAGAGGATAGGTAATATGTTTCATTATTCTCAACACTTGATCTGTCTTGCCTAACCCTTGCTGGAGTTTATGTACATTGTTGGTCCCTAGACCCTGACTAGGGCGGGGGGTCTAGAGCAAATCCCTACTTGTTTGTAAGGCTAGATTTCGATAAGGCAGTATCAAATCACTCGAACATGAAACAATATTCAAAATATATAAGGAAATAATTTCAATCTTACCAGATTATGAATAAATAACACAGAATTGCTAGCAAAACTCAGCTGAGCTGCTGGCTATAGTATGGCGTCCCTAAACTTCTTTCACTTTCTTTCATATGGAAATCACCACACTTTAAAATCTGTGTCTATCACTGAACAACTATTGAAGAATGGCCCCACTTGCGCGACTGAGCGCTAATAATATGATTGTTTGTAGCCAATCACTGCCTAGGTTTATTTTAAATTCAAATTTCCTACCCTAAAGTCATTTCAGTCATGCTTCAGTCAAGTATGGATGGTTATCTGTTAGTCTGTCCGTCTCTACTTGTGTTTCTACAAAAATGTACTTGATTTTTGAACCAACCTTTCTCTCCCCTCCAAAATTTTGTCGTTAAAAGTTATATTTAGACACAGCTACCACCAATGTCCCTCTCTTCCATACTACGTAGATTTGAACACCTGCGTCCCAAGGTCGTGTTTTTTTGTGCAAATAGCGACACTTTTTATTCAATACAGTCTGTCGCTGATGTGAACAACACTGTCTTTTGTCATTATCTTCAATATTATCTATCCGTTTGTAAAATTAAGAACATATTAGTTCACTGCTCAGAATGGGCCATCCGGCCAACTAATTTTTATATTCCTAACATTAATATTAAGAAAAAAGTACTTTTTAAATTTTGTAATATTTCGAACATCTGCGTTTAGCCGCTGAATTCAAATCAAAAGCTTGGTATCGCGCAAAAGCGTCCAATAAATGACTGTACATATCTTCCCTTCTGTCGAGTTGCTTACTTTTATGTCAATTTGGGAACGTGAATTTTTACCGTTTCCCCCCCCCCCCCCCCCCCCCCCCCCCCCCCCCCCCCCCCCCCCATTCCCCCCCCCCCCCCCCCCCCCCCCGTCTCCTTAGCCTTTCCAGTCTCACGCAATCTTTCCAGTCATATTTTTTTCCTTTTTGATCCGCCGTTCCCCTCCTGTCTAGCAAGTCAATTTTTATGGAGGATGATGACCCGCGGTCTAGGCGATCATGTACTATTCGCAGCCTACGCATTATGTTTTTATCCTTAAATGTTATCTTTGGAGGTATTTTACCGTTGTATCTCTGTCAATTTCACTACACATCTCCCCACTTGAAAACATGCCTATGGCAAGTTTCAAAACCAGCGATACACATAGGTAAAATTACTCCTCACGTCTGCCACTACTCTAATTTTGATCACAGGGGTGCCGACTGAGGAAATCTGCACCGACATTCAATTTGCCTGGGATATATTGGATACTAAACTGATAAGGTTGAAGCAACAAAGACCACCTCAGCAATCTTGCGTTTTCATGCTTAGCCTGAGACAAGAACACGAGAGGCTGATGGTCCGTCTCCACCACAAAAAAAGTCCTACCATACAGATAGATTTGAAACTTCTTTATTGCCCAGATTAATGCTAAACATTCTTTTTCGCTTGTGGAGTATCCTTGTTCCGCCTTATTCAATTTGCGGCTTGCATAAGCGACTGGTTTAAGTTCCCCATCAGGTGAAGATGATCTTTGCAACAAAGCCCCTCCGAGTCCCACATTACTTGCATCGGTTCTTAAGACAAAGTCCTGTGTCAAATCAGGCAGTTTGAGAATAGGCTTGCTAGTGAGTTTTTCCTTTAACTCTTGGAACGCTAGTTCACATTGTGCAGTCCAAATAATTTTATCTGGAAGTCCCTTGCGAGTCAGATCAGTCAGAGGAGCACAAATAGCGTAAAATTTTTGATGTATTTCTGATAAAATCCGCATAACGACACGAATGATCGCACGTCCTTTTTTGTTTGTGGCCTAGGTGCTCTCTGCAGTTTTTCCAAGTTCTTAGGATCAGGGGTCATATTACCCTGATATACAGTGTGCCCCAAGAATTCCAACTCTTTACATCCAATACAACATTTTGTTGGCCTAGCAGTCAAATTCGCCTCCCGAAGTCTATCAAACAACATCTCCAGAGCTTCAATGTGTTCTTCAAATGTCTCTGTGGCGACGAGAATATCATCCATGAAATTCGTGATACATGGGTTATTCAGGGGATCCAACAATTTTCGCATCATCCTTGAAAACACACTCGGAGCATTTTTCAGTCCGAATGGTAGCATATTGAATTCATAATGTCCATCCGAAGTGCTAAAAGCCAAATAAGGTCTCACTTCAGGCTTCACTGGGATCTGGTAATAGCCTTTACTAAGATCCACCTTTGAAAAGTATTTTGCCTTGTTCAGTCTGGCAAATAACTGTTTTGTGTCTGGTAATGGATCCACTTGTCCTTCTGTGACAGCATTCAGTTTCCTGTAATCTATGCACAGTCTGTGTTCCCCAGACGGTTTCCTCAACAAAACGACACTAGAACTAAAAGATGATTCACTGTGCGAAATAATCCCCTCCTTCATCAAATACTCTATTTCTTCCTTCAATGCCTTCTCTTTCGCGAACGGAATAGAATAGGCTCTCATACAGATTGGGTTTGAGTCTACCAGTTTCATGTCATACTGTAGCAAATTTGTATGGCCTGGTTTATCTGTTAATACATCTGTATGTTCCTCCAGAACCTGTTGAACTCTCTCCCTCTGGTTTTTAGTCAGGTGCTTACTGACTTTTACCTGTGCTGCTGTTTCACAAGGATGTAATGGGTATTCATGTGAGGTGAGTGGTTCTTTTTGCATCTGGGTTGCAATAGCCAAGGTCAATAAGGGGGTGCTTTCCTGGAGTGGTCTGTCCAGATACTTCTTTAACAGGTTTACATGATAAACTTTTTCCTTCCCCTTTTTGTCAATTTTATAGTTTGTTCTAGACACCTTCTCTAGAACCGTATATGGACCTTGCCAACCAATTTGTAATTTATTCTGGCTTCCCGGTAGTAGAAGCAGCACCTTCTCTCCGACTGCCAGTTCCCTGTCCTTTGCCTTCCTATTAAAATATGCTGCATGTTTCTTCCTGGCTTGTTTCAAATTATCATTTGCCAGTTTCCATCCAGCTTTCAAACGAGTGGTCAGTTCGTTCACATATTGATACGATGAGGTAACAGTCTCTTCCGCCTTCTCATCTGTCCAGGTCCTTAATAAAGTTACAGCTGGACCTTTTATTGGCCTCCCAAATAGCAGAGTTGCGGGAGCCATCCCGGTTGAACTATGTGGTACCTCCCGGTACGCAAACAATGCGGCGGGCAGGAATTGATCCCACAGATCCGGTTTTTCGTGTGCCAGCTTTCTCAGGATAGAAATGAGAGTCCCGTTGAACCTCTCTACCTGGCCGTTCCCTTGTGGATGGTACGGACTACAATGAAAGTGCCTGGCTTGAAATAGCTTAAAAACTTCTTCCGTTAGTTTCCCCTTGAACTGAGAACCATTATCCGTCAAGATTTGATGCGGGAATCCTAATCGGGTAAATATTGTAAGTAGTGCCTCTGCTACATGTTTTGAATCAATTGATGGCAGGGCTACCGCCTCTCCCCACATAGAACAAGTGTCCACCAGAGTAAGGATGTAACTGTTCCTCCTCTTGGTCCGAGTGAGAGGTCCTACAATATCCACTGCAACCCTCTCAAAAGGTGTTCCCACTATGGGCATTTCCCCTAGAGTTGCAGGAGCAGTCCAGTGCTTTGGAGCTACCCTTTGACATTCTGGGCAGGATTTGACATATCTTTTTATATCCTCCGTTATCCCTGGCCAGAAGTAATGACAAGCTATACGCTGTCCTGTGGCGCTGATCCCCATGTGACCACTGAAGGGAATCGCATGCCCGAGTTCCATCACTTTATCTCTATATGAAGTGGGAAGAACCAGCTGGTTATGACCATTTGTTCCAGTTCCGGCCTCCTGTATAAGAGTTTGTTCTTCATGAAATATTCCCCCTTGCTCGGAGGGGTGTGGCATTTGGGCAATTTTTTAAAACAGGGCTTGAGTGTCCTATCCTCAGCCTGCGCCTTCCTCATCTCCTCTGGATGAGCATTTATAGGTTCACCTTCTTCCTCCTTCTTCTGTGACCTGGTCTGCACTGTCGCCATGATCACAGGTTTCTCGGGATTCCCCAAGAAGACGTATCTACACCCCAATATCAGAGGGTAGATTGGTTCATCTATCACTGCTGCTCTGATTTCTCCTTCCACATAGCGAGTTTTCACCGTTATCCTTGCGATGGGAAGTGTCATGAGTGGTATGTCCTTAGTTGCCCCTTGTATTTCCACTGTTTCTGTGGTATACTGACTTGGGTCCACTAGGCTAGACTTCACAACTGAATCATAATCCAAACCTGTATCATAAAGGCACCTTATGGTGACCCCATTACAAATAACATCCTCACAAACTGGGGGGTGATAAGGTTCCTGTTGTCCCTTAGGATTAACCTTTAATCTTTGCGTCCCCGACTTCATTGCAGCAATGTTTGAAGGTTTCCTTCTACAAAATTCGGTGTTATGGTTATCCTTCTTGCACCATTTACACCATCTTTTCCCTTGGTTCAACGGTTTTCTTTCATTGAACTTTTGGTCATTGAACTGTGAGTTTCTGTCGCGATAGTCATTTCTTGGCCGCTCAAAGTTTGCCCTACCTTTATTTCCCTGCTCTCTATTATCAAATTTATTAAATTGCTGTGGAGCTTTAAAATTGTCTATGTGCTTCTTCTTAGCACCACTTACCTCTGCCTGGGCTGCCTGATACCTCTCAGCAACATTTAAAATTTCCCCCAACTTCTCTGCACCTTGTTCCATGAGAAATTTTCTCATGTCTGGAGCCATGGACTCTCTCAATTGCTCAATCATGATCATTTCCTTAAGATCTTGGGTCTTCCCCAGAGCCGTCCATTTCTCCAAATAGGTTTCTAGTCTAGCAGAGAATTGGTGGTATGTCTCCCCAGACAACAGTTTGGCATTTCTAAATTTCTTACGATAAAATTCACCATTCTTCTCGTACCTTAATAACAAAGCCTGCTTTAACATGTCATAATTGTCTTGGTCTTCCCTGTTCATTTTGGCAAATACTTCATAAGAAGTACCTCTCAATCCCTGTGATAGCTTTAAGCTCCACCTCTCTCTCTCTAACCCATATGTAGTAGCTAATAACTCAAAACGTCCTAGGTACCCCTCTATGTCATCGTCTTTTTCAACAAAATGGTCTAAATGAAACCCCATAGCTGAGTTTGAGGCTCCCAGACTGGGCGTAGCATCTGAGGCAAAAGGGCTGGCACCATTTTCAGGAGCCTGGCCTTGTAATTCCAGCTCCCTTAGTCGTAATTCGTGCTCCCTTTGCAACCTTCTATCTTCTGCCTCCCTTTCGGCAGTCAACCTTTTTTCTTCTGCCTCCCTTTGCTGTCGTTTTTCTTCTGCCTCCCTTTGCTGTCGTTTTTCTTCTGCCTCAATCTGCAGCCTCTTAATTTCTCTATCAGCCTCAATTTGTAACCTCTTCTCTTCAGCTACCTTTTCTATCTTCCCTTTCAATATATTTATCACATTCAGCCGTTACGTATTGAATTAAAATCTGACCATCCATTCCCATCTCCTTCGCGGTGAGCACAGCAGCTGATCTAAATTTTGCCAGCTCCGCCATACTTTTTAGACAATATAATAATATACAAGATAAATCTCTAACCAGTAAATACACTAAGTACTTCTTATGACTATAGTCTAACTAATTCTAACTAACCAGTTAACTAATTAATTATTACTGGCTGTGAAGATTCACCAACTTTTATCTGCAGGGACACTTTTAATTTTAAAGGAAATTTTACAATTTATTTCCCTACTTTTATTTCTCCCACCAGGAGATCCTAATATTACTGTTGGGCTAATTATCCCTGGACAAGACCCCAATATATGTAGTGGTGTTTGATGGTATTGTATGATGGTGATGTTACTAAATGTAATGTATGAGGCCAGCTGTGAAGGCTCCTGAGATAAAATGTAGTTGTGAATTGTCAGAAGGCCTTTCTTGCTACCACTACGACCTCACACTTAATTTTTTTCTTAATGAATGTGGCTACGTAAAGTGTCTAGGGTTATGATATGTAATGTGGTGTGATAGATGTAGATATACCCACAGATATTTAAGTAGACTAATAATATTTAACAAATATTACAACACACTGAACTAACTCAATAGTGTAAAATTTTTTGATAGAATTATATTACATTTATTTTGTTCTGGATCAATTTTTTTGGTTGACCAGAACTTAAAAGGATTTAGAGATTATGAAAGAAATGCATGGAATATTATATCATAAATGCAATAGTGTACATATATATGTACTATACTAGTTAGTTTTATTAAAATGTTCTAGTAGTCATCTACTTGGGAGGATAGTTAATGTTTGTGCTGTTGGGGTGGCCTCATCACACCTGTCTATATTGACTACACAGTGTCCAGAAAATGGTGGGAATTTTTATGGGGATATTAGTAACTACAAAGCGTTGGTGAATGTCCAGCAGACCAGAGGCTCACTCATCTTGTAGTTGTAGCTCTGGTGCTGAAATCTGGTGGTCCCACCTCTCCGTGCTGGCGGGCAATAATGGTGGTCTCTGTCACAAGAACTGCACAGATACACTCGAGTAAGTCACCAACTGAATAGACACTGCTTTGTTGACAACAGAAACTCACAGCTCTGCAATCAAAGTATGGGCCATGTGTCAAAATCTATTCTCTACCCACGTCTGGACACAACACTGACACAACAACCACATCATACAGACAGGTCAGATCTCTCTGACCAAACAGCACATTTACCATGGTGGTTTTACATCAGATAGATCCTCCCAGACTATAGGTTCTGAAAAATATTTATTAGTTGTCTGCCCTAAAAGAGGATAGGTAATATGTTTCATTATTCTCAACACTTGATCTGTCTTGCCTAACCCTTGCTGGAGTTTATGTACATTGTTGGTCCCTAGACCCTGACTAGGGCGGGGGGTCTAGAGCAAATCCCTACTTGTTTGTAAGGCTAGATTTCGATAAGGCAGTATCAAATCACTCGAACATGAAACAATATTCAAAATATATAAGGAAATAATTTCAATCTTACCAGATTATGAATAAATAACACAGAATTGCTAGCAAAACTCAGCTGAGCTGCTGGCTATAGTATGGCGTCCCTAAACTTCTTTCACTTTCTTTCATATGGAAATCACCACACTTTAAAATCTGTGTCTATCACTGAACAACTATTGAAGAATGGCCCCACTTGCGCGACTGAGCGCTAATAATATGATTGTTTGTAGCCAATCACTGCCTAGGTTTATTTTAAATTCAAATTTCCTACCCTAAAGTCATTTCAGTCATGCTTCAGTCAAGTATGGATGGTTATCTGTTAGTCTGTCCGTCTCTACTTGTGTTTCTACAAAAATGTACTTGATTTTTGAACCAACCTTTCTCTCCCCTCCAAAATTTTGTCGTTAAAAGTTATATTTAGACACAGCTACCACCAATGTCCCTCTCTTCCATACTACGTAGATTTGAACACCTGCGTCCCAAGGTCGTGTTTTTTTGTGCAAATAGCGACACTTTTTATTCAATACAGTCTGTCGCTGATGTGAACAACACTGTCTTTTGTCATTATCTTCAATATTATCTATCCGTTTGTAAAATTAAGAACATATTAGTTCACTGCTCAGAATGGGCCATCCGGCCAACTAATTTTTATATTCCTAACATTAATATTAAGAAAAAAGTACTTTTTAAATTTTGTAATATTTCGAACATCTGCGTTTAGCCGCTGAATTCAAATCAAGGGCTTGGTATCGCAAAAGCGTCCATTCCGTACTTCGTGTCAATTTGGGGGACGTGAATTTTTAATTTCCTCCACCCCCCCCCCCAATTGCGTCTCCTTAGCCTTTCCAGTCTCACGCAATCTTTCCAGTCATATTTTTTTCCTTTTTGATCCGCCGTTCCCCTCCTGTCTAGCAAGTCAATTTTTATGGAGGATGATGACCCGCGGTCTAGGCGATCATGTACTATTCGCAGCCTACGCATTATGTTTTTATCCTTAAATGTTATCTTTGGAGGTATTTTACCGTTGTATCTCTGTCAATTTCACTACAGCCGCGCGTCTAAGCAATAGTCCAAGGGGGCATGTCTGACGATTATTTACACAGGGACTAGTTATCAAAGAATGTTTTCTTAAGTCCAAGCTGGGGTTTCACAAGATTAGGATAAACCCAGATGTGTTTAATAAGGTGGGGAAACTGAATCAAAAGACCACCGATGTAAGAACAAATGTGGTTCTTTAGATACCAGATGCGAGTAATCAAAAACGATGAAATAGCAACGGTGGGATGAAAGAGCACAATGTTTGATAAAATAAAATAAGAAAGATGTAGGAAAAGATTGGGCGATAAGGCTTTGGCGCTCGCTTGTCGCAGAGATGTTTACGTTTTCCAACAGCTACCAACAGACACAGCTCGGGCGTTGGCGTAGCTGGTGAGTCCATTTTAAGGCTTTATGCTAGCAGATAGATAATGTTAGTCCTTTTCAGGATATGAGTATCTACCAACGCTGATCGGGTTAGCAGCCAACAGAGTTGACTTTTTTTGGATGGTAAATGCACTCTGATATAACCAAATAGGTTGAAAGGCACGCGCCTCGCCAGAAGAAGGCAAAAACCGAACCAAATAAAATATCTACACATTCTTTGACACATGCGCAATATGCATACGGCACTAACTCTGTTTTTTTTCTTCTAAAAAGTGACGTCTGGTTTTTTTCAATGAGGTCTTCATATATATATATATATATATATATATATATATATATATATATATATATATATATATATATATATATATATATATATATATATATATATATATATATATATATATATATATATATATATGATTGTATAATAAATATGTACACCATGATATCACCATCCACTATCTTCTCTCTATATAGCCTGGGGCCATTTCTGCTGAGCAGTCACCAGCTCTTGCAGTGGTGGTTCATGTGTCAAGTTATTTGCATTGAGGTTGCCAGTCTCATATGCAACTGTACATCCACAAGAAAATTATATATGTCAAAATGCAAACATAAAAGGATAAAATGTACATATTACAACTTACTTCAATATCGGGCGAAGTAATACACAGAATTGATGCACAGAATTGCCGGAATTAACTGTAACTAGTTTAAGATGCACTAATCCCTCAGATGAAGTTATGAAGTTACAGCGTACTGAATCCTTCTACTATTTCCACTCGAGGAGAATCTTAAGGCTTGGGCTTACAGTATTATTATGGGAGTTTTACACTCTCTAATTTTAGCAGTTATTACTAATCCTGTGGCCGGTCCTATAGGGTGTCCTGGTTACGAGTTCTTTTGTGACTGTCTATGATCTCTCCTTGACAAAGCTGGAAGTCAGTAAAGTAGTCCTACAAGCGGTATGTTATAAGCGAAATTTTCGCCCACACACCTATGTTGCTTCGTTGAGGAGGGATCCAATCAGTAGCAGTCTACCTTAGCATCTCAAATGCCAAACCAATTGCAAATAAGTGTCTGATTTTGGTAGGGGTCTCCCACTACCCTCTTGTAGAACATTACTACATGACAACATAAGATATTGCCCTTTACATGAAATTTTCAAACTCCATGAGCATATAAGGTCTTGCTACTTCCGTTTCGCTTGCTATGTTAAGTAACTCACTACTGCACATATCTATCGTTGATAATCTCCTCCAAGATGTTACTTTTTAGTTGATTATTACAACGAATTCAATTTCTTTAAGTGTAACATCTTTTTCCGTGCCTTAATTTTTAACAAGCTTGTCATCTTCCGACGTCCCAGTGAAACTGGCCACATTATCAACGGTTGTTATTAACCTTCCCCCGTCAGAAGTCTGGGTTTTCGCCTCTGTCATCTTGTGCAAAGGTGATCCCAGCTGACCTTTCAATCTTCCATCTAGTGTTGACAATACGACTATCCCCGTAATCTAACAAACACGTTGATTGGTCATGTAAAACCGAGATGGTGAGTGACGAAGTGTGACAAGCTATGTTAAGATAACCGTGAACGATGAAAGCGGAAACAATAGAAAATAAAAAGGTGTGCTTAGAAAAGATGGTTCGAGTAAGTAAGGCCGGGGAGAATTAGAGATCAGAAAAAGAGAACGAACGTATTTTGCCACAACCCCATCTCCCGATGCTGGACCTAGTGTAGTGAAGTCTCTAACCCTTCACTTCCCAATGGCAGTATCTGTTATGGGACTACCATAACTTTTTTTTTTTTTTTTTTGTAAACTGTTTTTGAAATAGATACCCGCATATTGTATTCGACCTCCAGTTTGTTCCTTGCTTTGTGTTTTATTGAGAATAAGAAATGTAAAATTTATGATTCAAAATTCACGAAAAAGAATAATTTAAATAATTAAACTTTCAAATGGGAGACCCGTGGTTCTGTGTTTTGTGAACCAATAGTTTTATTCTCGGTACTGTTTTTTTTTCCTTGAGAGATTTTCCGTTTGCTTTGGATTGTATTGACAACTCGCCGTTCTCTCTCACTCTCTCTACAATTTACATCTTTTTTTTTTTTAAACGAATACTACTACTTATGAAATGTTTCAAAAAAGGATTCTAGTTATTTACCATCCTACCCCTATGAGAAACTTCTCGTAAACCCTCCCTTTCCATTGGTACACTTATCCCAGGGTTGGAACCCCTGCTATAGACATTTCGATTGATGGGTATGACACCAAAAAAAAAAACGAAAACAGGTGATTCGTCTTACGATGACTTTGTTTTTTGTCCTCGTAAGACGAATCACCTTTTTTCGATTTTTTTTTTTCATACCCATCCATTGTACTCCACGTCTTGCCGCAGTTACCCCTCATCTTCCTCGACTAAAGACATTTCGCGAGAGTGAGACGTTAAGTCCAGACGTCATTTTAGAAGGCCGCTGTGTAAGAAACAATATACAGTACTACGCACCACACACACGCGCGCGCGCGCACATACACACTGTAACGTATGTTTGTTGACATTTATGCAGCATCATCATCCTCAGCATCGCCTGTCAGCAGCCCAATGTGCCAAGGCCTTCAACAAACTCATTTGCACGTGCTCTTGTCACGTGCCATCTGCTCCAGGTCTTTTCATGTCTTCCTCAACCCTTTAATTTATGTCTCCGGTTCTCTTGTCCGTGTGTGTGTTTGTGTGTCTCCCTCTACCCCCCCCCCCCTTCCGTGCGAATTCCAGAACAAGGACTGTCCTGTAATGCTATCAAAAGGATTCCTCCATCTCCAGCGTCTTCTTCTCATCTACGTGTTCCACTGGGCATGTGTCTGGTTCTTGTTATCAGTTCCCACAATGGTGACCTTTGTCATACCATTTCAATCAATCTGTTTCTGTGCCAGCGCCTATTTATAAAAGCCTGTAACTTCTTGGTTAGATTAATTTGTTGTTGTCCATGTTGCAGAGCCATACGCTAGACCAGCGGTTCTCAACCTGTATTTGCTCATGGCCCCCTTCTGAACCTCATTTACCTCTGTGGACGGCCCCCCCCCCCCCCCTAGAAATATGGCATGGCCTCCTATAGGGCCATATGGCACGCACTGAGAACCAATGCAGTAGACGGCCTTGACATTTGAGTGGAAGATTCTGGATTTTATGTTTGACTTGATTTCTTTTGATCTCTATATACTGTATTTCCTAATGCAATGACAGTTCTTGCCATATATACAGTATATATATAAAGTTATGAGCGTCCGATTCACAGAGTGATTAGAACGCTGGTCGACTCACGGTACCGACACGCTCCAGTCTACCCAGCTGTAAATGGGTACCTGACTTTGAATTAGTGAAGGGAACTGGTCACCCCACCTCTCGATGCTGGACTTAGTATGGTGAAGTCTCTAACACTTCACTCCCCTACGGCAGTATATGCTATGGTGACAACCTTTGACCTTTTATAAAGTTATGCATATTGTCAACATATAATCTCATGTTTATACCAATGCACTTGTCTCAACAAGATAGTATATTCTGACAAGAGTAGACCCGTTACTCGTTCATCCTCTTCTCACTCCTTATTGAGCATGGAACTACCACTGCAGGTGGCCCGCTTACCGAAAGCCTGCATTAAAGCAAGTGCTCTTGCAACGGTGGTTTATATATAGCAGTTTTACACGATGAAGTTGCCAGGCCTCATGTACAGCCTGACGTTAGTCACCTTTTAGCACTCGCCTGGGGGAGGGTCTGTTACATATTTGTCTCCTCGGAGATCCCTGGAAACTATCTGGCGCTAGACCCCATAATCCGAGTCTTCAATTCATTGAAGTCAGTAAAATTAGGTCACCCACATTTGATTAAAAGAGTGTGTGTGTGAGCGTGTGAACTGAGGCTGTGGAAAAATGTAGCGTTCATGAGCGAGTGCAGTTCGGCCAACGCGGGGCATAAAACATGTGACTTTTTAAATGACCGAAACATGAAGATGTCTGTCTGTTCCTCTTTAACACACGAGATTTTACAAGTTCTGTTTAGCAGCCTTTGTGGTAAGATACACTTTGCTATCACGGAGGTGTCTTCTGACAGGTGAGTGGCTTTTATTTGTTTGTGCATCCGTACGTGAAAATGAAAATTCAGTGTTTCTTTATTGGAGTATAATCTGTTACATTTTGTTCATCTTAGCTGTCTGCCATTTTCAGGAAACCCTTTATCAGGGGATTCACCATTCTGGCTGATGGAAACTAGTAGTTTTCAAGGCTGAGTATTTATCAGCGCTGCAAGTGCCAGCAGTCCCTGTCGTGATGAACCCTTATCAGGGCTTTATAATTTCTGGCTGATGGAAACTAGTTGTCCTTTTCAGGGTTGAATATTTATCAACACTGTACTAAAGTTGACAGCTCGCTTATTTTGTAATTCTATTGCATTCGTTTATAACCGACGGGCGTTGGTCCAGGTTGAATGGGACGTGGCTCGCCACAATACGGCAAACCGTGAGTGGAAATAAAAAATAACTGATTGAACTCATCATCATCAGTTGCCATCTCCACAACGAAGGTTTGCTGTAATGGATCTCCAACGTCTTCTGTCTCTTGTCTTGGTGGTGCACTCTGATAGACTCTTTCCTGTCCATCTCTTGATGTTATCTTCCCACTTATAGCGCTGTCTTCCCCTTGCACGTTTGCCTTCAACTCTCCCTTCTGTTATGGTCTTCTGCAAGGTGTTATGCCTTTTTATGTGGCCAAAGTATTTTAGCTGCCGAACTTTGACCTCTCTCATTAGTTCTCTTTTCATACCTAGATTTTCTTGGACCTCCTTATTTGTTTTCATCTCTTTCCATGAGATACGCCCCATTCTTCTATATATCCACATTTCAAGAGCCTCAATTCTTTCTTCCAAATGCTTATTCATCGTCCATGTTTCTGCACCATACAGAAATGCAGAATATATATAACACTTTATGATTCTCAGTTTTAATTTGTGAGATAACTGTTTGGATGTCAGTATATGTTTCATGTTGTTGAATGTAGCTTTGGCCATTCCTAGTCTCTTCTTGACTTCTGTTTCACATCTGCCATCTTCTGTTATTATATGACCAAGATATACGTAGCTCTTGACTTGTTCCAGGATTTTCCCATTTACGCTTATCTTTAATGTGGGTTTATCGTCTGTTTTGCTAATTATCATAGTTTTTGTTTTCTCAATATTAATGTCGAGTCCATATTCATGACTTATACTGTTCACTTGCTTCACTAGTTCTTGTAACTCCTGTTCGCTTTCAGCTAACAACACGGTATCATCTGCATATCTAAGGTTGTTTATTGACCTTCCACTGATGTTCAGTCCTGGTATTTCCTGTATCTGTTTGAAAATTTTTTTCGGTGTATAAATTAAATAGGCAGGGGGACAGCACACAACCTTGTCTGACACCTCTTTTTATGTCTATGTATGGTGAATAAATCCTTCCAGATCTTACTGTGGCAGTTTGCTCCCAATAAAGGTTACTGAGTATTCTTATATCTTTTCCATCAATACTTATGTCTTTGAGGCATTCAATTATTTTCTCATGATGGACTCTGTCAAAAGCCTTCTTATATCTTATAGTCAATGAAGCACATATACATACTTTTTTGGACCTCTGTATATTTTTCTGCTAATATTCTTAGGCAAAATATTGCCTCTCTTGTTCCACTGTTCCGTCTAAAACCAAACTGTTCTTCTTGGATTTCGCTGTCTACTTTACTTTTTATTCTTTCCTGTATGATTTTGAGCAGTATCTTAATTGCATGACCAGCTTCCTCCTTGTGCAAACCGCGACCGATTTGATAATTTCTTTATTTCTTCATGCATATCTCTTGTCATGTGCTTTGCTTCCAAGTCTTCTATTTCCTTGCATTTTGTTTCTATCCACCGTTCTTTTGCTTCTCTACACATAGTACGTATGTCATTGTCTATTGTTTTATATTCTGGAGTGTTTTTTGCTTTCTTTCTTTCTGCCATTTTATTCAAGATGTCATCTGTCATCCAAATTTGATTTTTCTTAGACTCCTTTTTAGGTAAATTTGCATTTGCTGATTGTATGCTTGTTTTTAAGCATTCCCATTTTGCGGTTGCTTTTTCTTCTGGGTTTTCTCTTCTATACTGCTCCATGCTTTCTGTCAATAACTGTTGATATTTATTTTTGACGTCGATTAAATATTTCTGTTTTATATCTGGTTGTTTCAGCGCTGATATTTCTGTCTGGGGTTCCTCCTGTCTTCTGTTTCCTGCTCTTTTCAGCTTTATATTTACTTTGATGATGACTGGATTGTGATCTGAATTTATGTCGGCGCCAGGATGTGTCTTTGCACTTGTGACACTGTTCTTAAATCTATGTTTTATCATGATATAGTCGATTTGATTTCGTGTTACATCTCCTGGGCTTTTCCATGTGTATAATTTCCTTGGGTGGTGTTAAAAAAAGGTGTTACATATGACCAGCTGGTTTTCTTCACAGAACTGGATAAGTCTGTCTCCTCTATCATTTCTTGTCCCTAATCCATACTGTCCTACTATTTTCTTGTATTTTCCTTTTCCTACTTTTGCATTCATATCACCCATTACTATCAACACATCTGTAGATTTGACTGGTTTAAGTGTGTGTTGTAGCTCTTCATAGTATTCTTCTATTTCTTCCTCGCTGTGATCTTTAGTTGGTGCATAAGTTTGTAAGATCGATATGTCGAATGGCTTTGCTCTCATCTTTAGTAACATCATTCTGTCATTGTGTGTCCAGTATCCACATACGTATTTTTCTAACTCCTTCTTTATCAGCATTCCTACCCCTCTTTCATGTTTTTCTCCTCCTGAGTGTATAAGCGTGTACTGGTCTCTTGTTATGTAGCCTGTATCCAAAAGTCTTGCCTCTGCAACTCCCAGTATATCGAGTTTCATGTCTGTTGCCTCTAATATAAGATTGTCAAGCTTTCCTTCTCCGTTTAGAGTTCTAACATTCCATGTTCCTATTTTTAGGCTTCTCCTACTTCTCCTACAAGAAGCAATAAATAATTTGTGTCATCTCTCGGTTAAAATAGGTCTCCAAATAAATGCCTCTAAAACTAAAGCTATGTACTTTTCTAACGAGACCTTTGATATCATCTTGAACGGGGAAAAACTACAGAAAGTTGAAAGTTTCAATTATTTAGGCAGTAAAATGACTCAGGATGGTGACACAACAAGAGAAATCCATACTAGAATTGCTTTGGCAGCTAGCGCCTTCAATAGATTATCTAACATTTGGAAATTACGATCATTGAATATACATACCAAGCTTCGTCTGTTTAATTCAAATGTTATCTCAGTGTTAACATACGGCTGTGAGAGTTGGAAAATAACAAAATCATTGGAGAACAAGCTGAATACATTCGAGAACAAATGTCTTAGAAAACTCATGAACATCAGTTGGAAAGAATTCAAGACTAATCGACAAATAAGAGAAGACTCTAGGCAGAAATATGTCTCCGACTATATAAGGAAAAGACGATGGTCATATATCGGTCATGTCCTACGAATGCAAAACAACAGAATACCACTACAGGCGCTCACTTGGGTTCCTGAGGGTAAGAGGAAAAAAGGAAGACCAAAAGAAACACTCAGAAGAACAATAATAAGAGAAGGAAGAACGTTGGGCCTAAATAATGTGCAAGAGCTACGAGGAGTGGCGTCACAACGAACAACCTGGAGAGAACTGGTTTCTGCCTTATGCGCCGTGTTTGGTGCTTAAAGAATTTATTATTATTATTATTATTACTAGTTTTTAGGTGGTCTTTCTCAGAATGCTCCCTTTCAACAGAATTTAAGGAACACTCGTCATTATGTACTTCCTTACTCATTAGAGGAGTTGTCTCTTCCCTGGTTTTTTTTTTTTTTTTTTTTTGCGTACGCCCGCTAATACTCGAGGCGAAATCTCAGGTTATTACTTATGTCTAACCTGACATTGATTTTACGTGAGTATCCCTTTATTTCTTGTACAGAGACAGGTGTCCCTCGCCATTCAGGCAAATACTCGCCGATTTCGGAGGTACCCATTGCAGCTGGGTCGGCTCAGGAGCCGCCAATCCCTGGTCGACGACACTCCTTCAAATGTCCTCGCCAGGTCTCGAGTTAATCCAGTCCAAATCCCGGTCGACGAAAAATCCTCAAATGCCGTCGCCCGGGTTTGATCCTGTATCACCCGGTCGCCAGAGCGGTGTTGTAACCACTACGCTAGCGCGGCTCCTCTTCCCTGTTAATTTGTACAGTAGATTCTTCCCCAGGGGACAAAGAGTTCTCTACATATCGGTTCTTATCTTGTTGTTGTGATCCCATTACGTTCTGTAGGAAGTACGTGGTAAGGCCCCAATCTCTTCCACGGTGGCTAGCCATTGTCTTTTTCTGTGTCCAACACGCCTCTAGTGCGCCACACACTTTGCTGTTTCGCTTTGCGAGCCGTTGATCATCTCAGATTCCTCCGCCTCACTCACCGTCTCAGTCTTTGTGTACTAGGGATGAACATTCCCTTGAGTAAGATTGCTCCTACTCCACCCATGTAGTTTAGCCAGTCAGCCAAGACTGTTGCCCGGGATGTGGTCACCGCCGTACACAAGCGGTATTTATTGAACTAGGCTGCAGTAAAAATCAGGACTACGTTTTTAATTTTGAAAATTATGTTGCATTTTCTCGTTACTTGTAATCGATCCATTCATAGACGTGTGTGTGTGTTGCAGTTCATTTGACGGGCAATTTTTTGGACAGAAGTGGAACCTGAGTCAGTACAGTGCATGATTCAGATAATGTCCTCAGATTCACGTTTGGTGCCGACATAATCCTGATTAACACTAGTGGTTGATTATGTGTGGTTTACCTCAATTTGTTGTAGCGCTACGTTGGCGGATCCAAGGAGGTGACGATGGAGTGATAGCCTCTCTCTTGGGACTTTGAAAACCTTTATTTTATATCAGCCGCCCCAGTATTTTTTTTCCCTCACTTGGAACACCGATGTAAGTAATCGTTAGGTCCAACGACGGACGAATTAAAACATGTCTGGTAATGAACAATGGTAAGTACCCTAAAGGTTACAAACGTAGTGTGCAAATAATTATATGTGACGGGACAGTGAAAGATAATAAAGCCAACCACCATACAACAGTGAGACAAAAGACGGCGCCAGGCAAACGACACAAGGGGACTTCACTCGAGCCGCAAAAAAAAACAGAGGACTTTGTGACAAGAGGTGAATAATTTCTGTTTCCGGCGGCTAATCACAAATAAATAAAAAATATGTTAAACTATAAGTTAAGTATGAATTTTTATCAAATTCTGTCTCTTTGTAGTCGTACCTTACTTTTATATTTATGGTATAAATAGTTATATATTTTTTATAACAAATGAATATTTTTGAGTTACAGTGTAATAAAACTATCAAGTTGTCAGATTTGTTCAAATTTCGTTATTTGTTCTTTTATAGTCTAAAAAATATATGTAAATAAGGAGGAAGGGGGGTGGGGGGGGTGGGGGGGGGTGGGGAGGGTAGCCTTATAATTCTGATGTATCACCCCTTCCTTGGACAATTCCGAGATAAGTCAGTGTAGTGGTCAGTCCTTGTTCTTGCTTACATATACAGCGGCGAGCGTCCCTTCCCACCACTACTTTCTGGGGCCCACTTTGTGACGGGGCCCCCGGGAACTGCTAGGTCCATCCAGGTGGTAGTTACGCCACTGCCCACACATCCAATATTACAACAGAACAACCCACATCAACACGACCGTGTGTCATCGAGGAAGGGTCGGTGTCGTAGATTTTTTGATAGGAGAATTAAGACTTGGGTTGGTCCCTTCTGAATAGGTTTGAATAGGTGATAGACACAGTGAGAGTTAGAAAAAAAAATAGAATTTCCACAAGTGAGATGATAGACTGTGATATAGAGGCTGTCTCTGAAAAAAAAAAAATCGAGGAAATCTTTTCTCTTTCACCTATCTTCTACGACGGCTTTTAAGGCGTCAGACAGTCTACACACAGATATATATATATATATATATATATATATATATATATATATATATATATATATATATATATATATATATATATATATATATATATATATATATATATATATTACATATATCTCTATCTACTCACGGGCACGCACATACACGTGACGACAGTTAAACACACAGACGTGGGAAATCTATAACACTGAATATATATATCAGAACGAGCTGACCAACGCACTGATTTAGTTCAAGAGAGATTTTAATTATCATAAAAAAATCTTCTCACAACACCTAAAAGAAATACATCAAGGAAAACATATCCAAATAGTCATACAATTCAGGAAAAAAATGCTACAAGGATGATAGCCCCGTTATGATCTTAACTCTAGGTTTAGCCCACAGCCCCGTTATGAGACAGATGATGGCCCAAAGAGTCATAAATACATATGATTAGGGTCTAATATTGTCCTTCAAAAAGGAACAATTTAATCAAGCAGCCAATCTTCCGTAAGGAGATTATAACGTGGGGTGAATCAATAGTTATCAAAAAAAACTCACTCAGTCCACTTTCACTCGATTCTTTCATCAGGGATCCCTGACACACGTGCTTACCTAAAAACTTGATGTTGTTCACAGTCTGGCTCAACCTTAGGACACTTCTCTATACAGTGAATCTGTATTCTTTGGATAAAGCGAATCCCAGCTCTACAATTACAGGTTTCTTCCACTGTTTTCGGGGAGCGTTCACTTCACCAGTTAAATTTTGATTACTGTTAATGTCACTTGAATCAGTTTGGATAAGCAAGTTTAAACGGGCACACAGAGTCAAAAAACACGAGGGTTCCCTTAATTTGGAAAGATGACCAGTGGACAACTTCTTTCAACAGATAGCCTTGTTTCACTATTCACTCTTTCGACAAAATAAATGTCGGGAAATGTTAATGTTATTGATTGTAATTATTCTCGCCGCCAGGCAGCAATTTTACATTAGAGTTCAGGAAGAAATAATATCTGGCTCAAAGGCCCAGAAATTGACACTCAGTCTTTAGAAACCCGTTAGTGGGATTGGTATCTCTGTCTATCTCTGATGGCACATGCACTGTCAGACCAGTGTTACTTGAAACCCCACGTGGGTAAAGCTAAGAAATGTCTAATACTTCTCAAGTCTGAAAACTCTTTATTACTAAACGCCGGCAAGTTGGGTTCATCCCAGTATTCACTGCATAAAATGGAAAAAGCAGATATAAAATAATTATACATACTATGTATAAGGATATAACTTATATTTTAAACTGGAAGCGTAGAGCTTATCATTTAACACTTCCCGTGAAATAAGTTATATTATAAAATCAATCATCATGAATTTGAAACACATATAAATATATTTCGTCAACACTCATGAGACATCTTAGCAGTTATAGTTTGTTTAGCAAATGTACTCGACTGAGTAGTTAGCAGTTAAATTAAATTGTTTTAATAGCCGAATGGGTTTAGCGAGAAATTTATAATTTATCTTGCTTTCCACAGTAACTCGTCGACTAAAGAAATAACAAACTATTAAAATAATCACTCTGCACACAGAACTAGTTTAAAATGAAATCGGCGATTTAACACTTAATCACTTTCCAAAATACTAGATATCTATTATATTAATCTCACCACAGAACTACGGTAACACCACGACTAGGATAATTCACTAGATAGGTAGTTAGAAGCTCATCACAAATCTGACGAGAACTATGAAATTCGCTATAAAGCTTCATTCGCTAGCACGCGTGTTCTGTCTACTGAAGATGTTGGAGACTGAAATGAAATCAGATTTCAGCTCCTGGGTGGATATTTGAAAACAGGGGCAAACACTCCCACATTTCCTCAAACTCCGAAATCATCTCCCCTTTTACGTGTAAAACACCTACGTCAGCTTAACGCGTGTCGTAACTGCCATCAGTGACCGAGAGCGCGCGTGAGTTGCAACTCTCAGACAGTCCGTCTCCAGTGCGGAGCGATTTTTCACGCTAAGCCGGAGCTATTTTGACGAAACGCTCGCGGTTTACCGAAAAATGCAGACACTCCGTCTGCCTGCCATGTCCGGTGGAGTGAATTATCACACTACAGGCCCAGAACTCAGCCGCAGAAAACACTGTCCCAGGGGGAACTGCAGACAACTGTCGGCTCTCCGGTCTGACGGAATGCATTATAACGCTTCTCGTCTGACTGACATCTATGCAATAGAATGCTAGTGCGATTCTCAGTTTTGAGAAAAGACAGGTAAAGTTTGCGAATTAGGAAGGAAATATATTTCGCAAACGAATGATGCGAAAAATACCGGAAAAAGGTAAAGACAGATAATAAATTAAAAGGATCCGGGTGAGAGAATAGGAAGAAGATCTAGGCAATTTAATGATCATAAGACCTACGTGACAGTCGGCTAGTGTCAGTTTTTTTTTTTTTCTATAACCAGCGGCACTCGAGCTTTCCAGCTCTTTCGGCCCAATGACATGTCATTGCGAGGCTGGGGGGTCAGTGGACTTTCCTTCCAACCCGGTCAGGAGCTTCGCTCCTTCCCATCCACACGGGATTTATGTGCAGGAGCCGTTCAGATTATTCAGTCAAATTTCCGGTCGTAAACATTTCTTCAAACGCCGACGGCCGGGT
The DNA here is from genome assembly GCA_024509875.1 of Oreohelix idahoensis. Lineage (NCBI taxonomy): Eukaryota > Metazoa > Mollusca > Gastropoda > Stylommatophora > Oreohelicidae > Oreohelix > Oreohelix idahoensis. Next base: position 165,718 of record JAMPIV010011774.1, on the reverse strand, counting down.
TTGAACCATGAACACCTGGTCGCCAGTACAACGTTGTAGCCATTACACCAGCGCGGCTCCCGCTAGTGTCAGTAAAACTGAAAGCAAATTGATGTACAGTACATAGAAGAGAATTGCGAACAGACTTACATACTGATTTGTCTGTCGTCTCCATATTGGTGTCACCATGAGTGAATTGCCGATGTGTGTGTGTGTGTGTGTGTATATATATATATATATATATATATATATATATATATATATATATATATATATATATATATATGTACACACACACACAATTACATATACATACAAACACATGTACATACACACACATTCATACGCATTTTTGTAAGGTCACAGGTTCAGTTCTGCTTCAGTTCTGCATTGAAAGGTCACGGGGTCAGTTCTTCACTGTAAAAGGTCACAGCACAAGTAACTATCTAAGACGGGTGGGGAAAAAAATATGGGGAAGGGAGACTTCAGCCGCTCATTCGACCGTGATCTACCAGTCATCGCGGGCGTAGATTTGATCGATCTCGAGGTGACTGAAGGGGGAAAAGAAAGAAAGCATATTTAAGCGAAAGGAAATTTCAGGCTTGCCCTCTCCCGTCCCACATTTAACAGCACACTAAAGTTACGTTTTCCGCGGAGGAGGAGCTTGACAGAATTCACTGTATTCGTAAACTGCGTAAGATAAGGAAAATGATGATGATGAAAATTGACAGTTTTTTTTACTATTGCCTCTGCCTGCCTGTCTATCTGTCTTCCTTCCTCCCTTCCTTCCTTCCTGTCTATCTGTCTTCCTTCCTTCCTTCCTGCCTTCCTTCCTTTCTATGTGACTGTCCTGTATGTCATACACATATAGTTTTGTCTGTCATACACATATAGTTTTGCCTGTCATACACATATAGTTTTCTTTGTCATACACATAGTTTTGTCTGTCATACACATATAGTCAAACCGATAGGTGCTCAGTCTCCCTCAGCAAATGTGGAAGAGTATGAATGCTAATTGTACCTGTAGCACGCAAGGTTGTACATACGACGGATGCATCCTCTCTCACATCCATCTCTGTTAGTCCCACGTTTGATGCCAAACTCCAACAGTCTTAGCCTTGTTGATTCATCTATTGCAGTATCATTATCTAGCAGACGATTATTAATTGCCCTTAGTATCTCTCCGTTATCCATGTCCAGTGTCCCCACTATGGGTGCTCTCGAGGCCAGTCTGTCAGCTCTCTCATTGCCACATACTCTGCATGACCAGAACAGTAGATCCACACCAGTTCTTGAAGACTTGAGGATTCTATTGATGTTTTTGATTCCTGCCGCAGTCATTTGTTTTGAACTTTCCGATCTGAGATGGTACAAAGAAGAAGTATAAATCTGAGTTCGAGACAATCGACTCAAGTCTACAACACTCTTCATAAGAAAGAAAGTAGGCACGGCTGTTTGTGCCCTATACCACCAGTGCGCTCTTTTAGTTTCGGTGACAGGAATTCTGACACCGGGTATAAAATTTTGTGTGCACCGTAAAAGACTATATTAGTTTTTGGCGGGGAAAATCAGCTGATGTGTGAGTAAAATCAGTAAAATATAAATCATTACACACTCGTTCTGGATAAGCACAGCGCTAAAATTCTTTTGTGTACTATAACTTTGTTCTGTGTTCTATTTTTGATTGCATTTTTATTTCTTTGAAATTAGTTTTGACGGAGTTACAGACTTTTGAAAACAGCGTCATCTTTTAAGGAAATTCATAAAATAAGTAATCTTTTTATTAATTTAATATCTAAAAATCGGCCCATTCGTTTGAGTTTATAATTATAAAGACTTCTCGAAGTCTAAAGATTATTTCCACATACTTTTTTTTTTGGTTTCATATCTTGAGAATGTGTGGTAGTCAGTTTTGTGAGTGTGGCATTACAAGAACAAGCATATTGTCACCAGATTTTATAGCATTTAAATCCCTTTAAACGCATTCCTGATACCCACAAATCTTAAATAAGGTAGTAAAAAAATAACTTTTTGTAAAGCACCATCTGTTTTTGCATTTTCATTCATTTATAATGATATTTAGCTACGTATATAAGCGTCAGAAAACATGTAAAGCTATAGATAGATTACTTCCACATAATTTGATCTATCTTTCAAGTCTTGTTAATCTTCTATTTATAATATGAATTTTTTTTTAAATTGTGTGTGAGATAAGGACTGTTCCATTGGTGTTCTTTGGTAGACAATCCTGTGCACATGACGGCTGCCAGCGAATTCTAAGTAACTGTTTGTATATCTTCTTTCATTCAAAGTTACAATGCAGGTAGTAAATTTAGAGAAACCAAATTCTAAATCTAATACCATCCTTTTATCAATGGCTAGAGTCAGAGATACATATGATAATTTAGAAATATTTATGAATGGCATGAAAGCTCAGATAGAGTCACTAAAATATTTAGAGTGGGATGGTAAACAAGTTGTTGTTGTTTTCTTATTCGGGGATTATTTCCTTGTTTTGCTGGAGACACCACAGACATGGGTATATTCCTTGAGCTCCAGACAAACCAAACATTTTCATCAAAGACATCCAGAGAGCATACAACTTGCAAACCAAGAAGTTTGGCCATGTTGATAAGAGATTACAATAGATATATGAAATATGGGAAAGGGAATAAAAGGCAAGTGGCACATTACCATAATTGTTTACACAAACCAATGTTAGAGATTGAAATTGAAAATGTAGCTCCTCCTTACCTTCATATTTTATTAGGCATTGTTTTGAAACACCACAGACTTCTAGAACAGGTAGCTGATACAAAGACGCAAAGATATTTGAGAATTCGCAAGAGATACATGCAAACATTAGTACTTTTAAGAACTTGAAGAGATTTAGTAGGAACTGGAAATAGGCAGAAGAATTAGGAGCTAAAATTGAATTTTTCAGGTAGGTATTGAACTTTGTGAGGATAAGGAGGAGACAGATAATTTTAAAGTTAGACTTGAAAATGCACAAGATGCGCTGGCCAAACTTCAGTTTCAAGATCTGTGTACTAGGTCTGGTCCAGTTTGCTCACACATGGACAAGGTACTAGCCAAACACAAAATCATACAACAGGCTTATAATAGCAGAGCATTTATAGGGAATCACTGCCACAGATATCTCACACAAAAAGTTTATAAAGATCTTACAAGAGCAATCATTACACAAACACTGAAAATTACAGACAAACAAGATATAACTAACATAGCTTTTATTGCCCAAGAACAATTCAACTCACTGAAAGAAGCATTTGAGAAAGTACACAACAAAATATCACACAGTAAACCAATTAGTAAAGAATCAATAACAGCATCGATAGAGACTTATATGTCTTTGTTCAGAAAGCTATTCCCTAGTAAGACAATTCATAAACAGCACATATTAGAAAAACATTGCGCAGACTGGATCAGAACTCATGATGTATGATTGAGATAATTGTTAGCTCTCGTGTTCTGGGGACAATTGGGTGTGTTATTTTAAGGTTATAAATGTGGACATGCAATTTAAACTTTCAATAATTAATGTTTGACGCATGAAACCAAAACAAAACTTTGATATCCATTTTCTGCAGGTTTTCTACTTTTGATTTCTGTAATTTGTTATGCATGTTGATTGTGACCGTTTTAGTGTAAATTGAATTAGAAACAAACCATAACAAAATGTAAAAAAAAAAAAACGTAAATTTTACACTATTTCAGACTATTATATCTTCTGTTCTAATTGTGATAAAATGTTTGTTCTTGTTCTAAAATTTACTCTAACATTTCTAGTCTAGCTTTACGCAAAATTAAAGCCGGTATTTATAATAATAAAGTAGCATAAAAGCAATTCAAACATGTTTTGGGGACAATTGGGTGTGTTATTTTAAGGTAATAAATGTGGACTTGCAATTTAAACTTTCAATAATTAATGTTTGACGCATGAAACCAAAACAAATCTTTGATATCCATTTTCTGCAGGTTTTCTACTTTTGATTTCTGTAATTCGTTATGCATGTTGATTGTGACCGATTTAGTGAAAATTGCATTATAAACAAACCATAACAGAATATAAAAAAAACGTAAATTTTACACTATTTCAGACTATTATATCTTCTGTTCTAATTGTGATAAAATGTTTGTTCTTGTTCTAAAATTTACTCTAACATTTCTAGTCTAGCTTTACGCAAAATTAAAGCCGGTATTTATAATAAAAAAGTAGACTAAAAGCATTAATTAAGCCCTATCAAAAGTAAACATCGCCACATGTTTTTCCCATTAGGAAGCTGACCACGTGACCTATGTCAAGTGGGCTATAAATAGCGCAGTCGGGGAAAAAGGGGAAATAACTAAAAGATCGCTCGCAAACAGCCGTGTAGGACACAAGACAACAAAAAAAGTAAGAGAAGTATTCGATCCAGGCCCATCCACATAACACCAGCACCTTGCTGCTTTAGCCTGATACAGTAAACTAAAAAATTAAAGAGAAATATCTCTGCAGAAAACAAAATGAAAGAGCCATCAGACTTTGGACTTTCAAGATACTGGAAAGAAACAGTCTGACGGCATAGTCATCATCATCTTCCTTGAAGTAGAAACAGTGTCGCAATCAGAGGTGTGAGGCAGACTTCAATTATTTTGTTTTAGATAAGGACCAATAAAAGATTTACCAAAAATATTATTAACACTACAGAACTTGAAAAATATTAACAACAAGGTTGTAATATCCCAGATTGGCAAAGAGCTATGGAAATGTAGGAGATTCACAATGTGAAGAGACACGATTTGCTCTAGCTGTCGACGTAACCATTGGATTACACATCATATTATAATGTCTCATAACCTGGCTTCAGAATAACTCATGAACTTAAATGTAGGTTATGGTAACGTAAAGTATTAGGAACCATAATTCACATCTGTTATACCTCTCTGCCCTTTTGTTCATTTTTCTGTGACGCAACCATACTTGAAGGATTACAGACTTTATTTTCCGTAAGCAAAATGTGAACATGATTTCTCAAGGAAGTTTGTGGTGACCTTTTTTCTCATCTAGCGCTTCGAATAGTGAAACGTTTTTGACATATGCAGTGATGTGCCAGCCAGAAATATAAATATTGTTTTTAAAATGCAGTCTGTATGGTTGTTGGTACTTGTAATTATTTTACATAGGAGTTAATGTTTCAGTGCAACATCGGCATAAAGGTCATGATTTTTGACAGTTGCTGATCTGAGGTAGATATTCTACAGTTTACTCTGTGTTATGTTTCATGTTAAACTAGAGATGTTTTGTGTTATTCATGTATTGTCTCTGTGGGGTCTATAGATTAGAAGATGCACTGGTCGCTGTTCATGTTTTTTCCTGGCAGTTGTAGCAACATTATTTCTCTGTAATTTGTGCACACCTGCAAGTCCCCTTTTTTGAGCAGTTTGAACCAGTATCCTTCCTATCATTCTGCAGCTATATCCTCTCTCTCCCAGACTGGACCAAGTAATTGTATAATATCTCCTCAGAGGTGTTAATATCTGCTCTGGTCGCCTCAGAATACTATCTGGGTCTGCAGATTTCCAATCTCTTTGAAGCTTTACGGCTTTTTTTGATTTCTTCCTTATTTGCTTTTTCACAATGTACTAGCAGGTCCTTAAAATGCTGGCTGAATGTCTCAGTCAGGTGATTGGTATCTGTATTTATTTACATTTTTTTTTCAGACATTGAGGAAAATGGAGATTGCATCCCTGTTAGACGAAGCACCTCAGTTTCTGCGATCGAATCCCAGTGCTGAGGTATGATTTATTTATTCAAAAATATTGTTTATCAGCGTTGTCATTTTCTTCGCAGTCTTCTGTCGCCATCATGTTTCTTTTGATTTCTGAATAATAACCACAGGTCCTATATCTTTTGAATTTTAATTAAGCATTTTTCATAGTAGAGTCTATTATGGTTAGTTCCCCAGGGGTCTTTGAGTAGGCAGAGAAAGAAAAGGACTACTCCTCCCTCAGGTAAATCGTTAGAGGTGACTGATGTGAAGATGCACATGAGGCATCCTGATCATGTAAAACAAATTGCCTCAAAAATCACCACTGTAAGAGCTTTGGTGCAGACTTTCTACAAAGAGCCAGCCTTCACTGGTGGCTCCATGCTCCATAGGAAGTGAAAAAAGGAAATGATGATGATTATAGAGTCTCAGTATGCTTGTTGACCTGGTTGGTTTCTCACTCAGTTATAAATATTCATATATTTCTGTAGCAACTGTCCTTCCCTATGTTGATTGGGGAGCATCCACTTCTGATTTCCAAAACTGCAGACGGAAGTGCCATGGTGACCAACTTCCGGTTTTGTGCCTGTGAGCGCCGGTCATTTATCAACATTCCGCTCATGATGGTAGGAGAGTTGCTTGTGATTGAAGCTGCCAAACGATTGAGGATTGGCTGTAAGGATGGGGCCACTTACAGGTCAGTAGCTGATTAGTTTGAGAATGCATTTTTCAAACCATAGTTACTTAAGAGCACTTTATTTGTATGTGTTTTTTTTAAAGACTAGGTTGTATCTCTCTCTTTTTAATGTTATATTATAAGTTGAAGTAAGTTTAAGTTGAAGCAAGTTTAAGTTGAAGTAAGTTTAAGTTCATGGGAACTCCATAATGCCTTTTTAATTTCCAAAGTGATTCTCAATCTACACTGTCAAATGCCTTTTCATAGTCCACGAATCCGATGTATAGCAGTGAATTCCATTCCAGACTTTGTTCAACTATTATTCTCAATGTGGCTAACTGGTCTGTACAGGATCTGTTTTGTCAAAAACCTGCTTCTTAATCTCTTTATAAACACATAAACATATAAGGAGGGGAAACCCGAGGCCTGTAAACAGTAAATAAATAAACAAACAACACACAAAGGTATGTTATCAGGCACTCAGTGAGAAATAAAGAAGTAGAAGACCAGACAACAGAAAAACAACAGAAGTGATAGGCTTACCAGGATCGAACCAGGACCTTCCGAACGGCACCCAACCGCCTAGCCACGGTAGCGAATCGCCACTTATCCACTCTGCCAGCTCCGCAGAAAAATGCTTCACTGACAGAGGTCTAGCGCGAACACTTTATTTCTCACTGAGTGCCTGATAACTACCTTTGTGTGTTGTTTGTTTATTTATTTACTTCTTAATCTCTCAGTTGCTTGTTTATGGACTCTTTTAATCTCTCAAAGATGATTCTGTTTAATACTTTTCCTGGCACTGATAGTAACATTATTCCTCTATAATTTCTGCACTCTTGTAAATTTCCCTTCTTAGGCAACTTGACCAGATAACCTTCCTTCCATTCTACTGGTATTTCCTCTCTCTCCCAGACTTTGCCAAGTAGTTTGTATAATATCTCTGTAGAGGAATCAATATCTGTTTTGATGGCCTCTGCTGGAATTCCATCTGGACCAGCTGCTTTTCCATCTTTCAGAAGCTTTATGGCTTTCTTTATTTCTTCTCTACTTGGTCGTTCACAGCTGATTAGTACCTCCTCTTCTGCTGGCTGGATATCTGGGGGATTAGTTGGAGCTGGTCTATTGAGAAGTTCCTCAAAATGTTCTGTCCATCTCTTCATTCTGTCCATCTCTGCAGTCACCCGTGTGTTACTGGGGCCCAAAAGGGGAGCAAAGAATGGTAATACTGTACACTACCAGGCATGTCGAAAAAAGCGCCTAAGGAGGGTTGGGCATGGGGCTGGTTACCCCATCCCGTAAAAAACTTTTTACCAAAAAACTTCAACAAACATGGACAAGTCAAATACAGAATATAAATAAACTCAGCCGCCCAAGACAGAAGAAGGTCCTCTGGAAAGGAGGAGCATGAAGCAACCCAGAGAAAGCCGAAAGGGGTCTGGGTTGCCGACTAATCTTTTTTCGTCTAGGAAAATCTCCAGGATTGGCACCTGGAATGTTCGCACTCTATGTGAACAAGGGAAAACTGCACAGGTAGCAGTGGAAATGAAAAATTACAGGATTGATATCCTGGGTCTCTGCGAGACACGGTGGAAGGGCATAGAGAGGAGATTGATCACAGGAAAAATTGTGTTGTCCTCAGGACATGAGGAAAGCGCCCACCACAATGAAGGGATGGCTATAATGCTGTCTAGGGAAGCACAGAAGGCACTTATAGAATGGGAAGCAATGCGAATTATAACAGCAAGGTCTAAATCAGCCAAAAAGAAAGTAAATATAAACATCCATTGTTATCCACCACCAAATGATAAAGAAGAATCTGAAAAAGAAGACTTTTACACCAGACTACAAAATGTCTTGGACAAAAAGAAAATAAAGGACATCACACTTTTGATGGGGGACCTAAACGTGAAAATAGGAACAGACAACACCGGCTTTGAAGAAATCATGGGAAAGCATGGATTAGGTATGATGAACGAGAATGGAGAACTATTAGCTAACTTCTGTGCTTCAAATCAACTAGCTATAGGAGGAAGCATATTTCCACATAAAAGAATACATAAAGCAACATGGATATCACCAGACCACAGAACTGAGAATCAGATTGATCACATATGCATAAGTAAGAAGTTTAGGTCATCATTGCATGATGTAAAAGTATGTAGAAGAGCAGATGTGGTATCAGACCACCATCTTCTGTTGACTAAAACAAAATTAAAACTCAAGAAATTTACAACAGTATAATGTGGGATATCTAAGAATTCAGGAAATAAGAGAAAAATTTTCAATCACAGTATCCAACAAATAGCAAGTACTCCAACAGCTGGAAGATGAAGCAGATACGGAAGACCACTGGCAACAAGTAAAAAATATATGGAACGAGACATGTGAAAAAGTACTGAGAAAAAGAGAACACCAGCACAAAGCATGGATAACAACAGAAACCATTACCAAGATAGAAGACAGGAAAAACAAGAATGCAGATTTAAACAGAAGCAAAACCAGAAGCTCCAAAGCCAAGGCTCATGAAGTGTACATAGAAGCAAACAAAGAAGTAAGAAGAAACATCAAAAGAGACAAGAAGAAGTATATTGAAGAGTTGGCAAGGGAAGCAGAGGAAGCTGCAGCCAAAGGAAATATGAGGGACCTGTACAACAACACAAAGAAGCTAACAGGGAAATGTAAGCAAGCAAATGGCCTCAGAAAAGATAAGAATGGAAAATTGCATAGTAGTCCTCATTTCTGAGATTTGGATCTGGCTTTTGTGGGTTGTAGTCATTAACACCTTTAAATATCTCGGGTCCACTATATGTAGTGATGGAAGATCAAGTAAAGAAATCAAGACAAGACTTGAGATGGCCTCAGCTGCCATGACAAAGTTGAATGTGATCTGGAAAAGTAACATCAGTTTTCCTGTGAAGATCAAATTATACAAATCACTTGTATTATCTATTCTCTTGTATGGGTGTGAGAGCTGGACACTCACTGCAGATACGGAGCGAAGGATTCAGGCTTTCGAGCATAAATGTTATAGAAGAATTTTGCGCATTTGCTATAAAGAGCACAAAACAAATGTCTATGTTAGAGAGAAGATAAACACCTATGCAGGCCACCAAGAACCACTTTTGTCAATAGTGAAACATCGAAAGCTTGCCTGGTTTGGGCATGTAACTCGTCATGACTCCCTTTCGAAAACGATCCTTCAGGGGACAGTCGAAGGTAAACGGAGAAGAGGAAGGCAAAGAAAATCCTGGGCTGATAACATCAAAGAATGGGCAGGACACGGTTTTTCCACACTTGTACGCATTGCTGAGGATAGAGAGCAGTGGAGGACCCTGTCTGCTGATGCTTCCACCATGGCACCCCTACGACCCATGACGGGTTACGGGCTGAGATGATGAGATGATGATGAGTCATTGCCCATGACTCACATCCATACGTCAAGACTGGGGCATAGGTGGAGCGGTATACAGCCATCTTCATCTTCTTACCAACTTCTCTTTTGCTGAGGAATCCTCGATTTATGGCTTGAAAAAGTCTCCTAGCTGCTGCTCTTTGGGTAGCCAACTCTTCTTTGATGCTTCCCTTCCGGTCTATGACAGCTCCAAGGTATTTAAAGTGGTCGACCTGCTCCAGGACCTGTTCTCCCAGCTTAATCTGATGTCTTCTTTCCTCTCGTGATATCACCATGGTTTTTGTTTTTGAGCTGCTTATGATCATCCCTCTCTTCTCCAGCTCTTCTTTCCAGACTTTCAGGTTGGATTGAAGATGTGCCTCTGATTTAGCAATCAGGGCAACATCATCAGCAAATGCCAGCTCTGAAATACAAACCTGTCTCATCTTCCAGTATCCCACTGAATACTTTCCTGTCCTCTCCTTACATGCCTTGATGACATGTGTCCATGAGTAGTGTGAAAAGATAAGGTGACAGAATATCACCTTGTCTTACACCAGTGGTGGTCCTGAATTCTTCTGACATGGTTTGCCGTCCTCACATAATATCTGCAAGACTTGTAGTAGAAGCTCTGTATAGCATGAATCAGAGGTGATGTAATGTTCTTCCTTGCCAAACAGTCCCAGAGTTTGTTCCAAGGGACCTTGTCAAATGCCTTTTCTAGATCTAAGAAGCAAAGATGAATCTCACTCTTATACTCAAGAGCCTTTTCACTCAACTGTATGAGTGTGAAGATTAGGTCTTCGATTTGCTCAGAAGCCACACTGGACCTCATCCATTTGTGGCTCAGCTAGATGTCTGAACCTTATGAACATTATATCCCTTTTTTTTTAAAAATTGTTGTTTGAGCAAGATTCATTTCTTTTATTTATTTTTGTATTTCAATTCTTTTTAATAACAAAATATTTTTTCCATTGCTGGCTCTGATAAAGATTTGTTGCTCAGAATGCCTTAATTTTCTGGAGTGCTCTATTTGGGTTTTTTGTGTGTATGTGGAAGTGCAAACTAAACTTCCTTAAGCTTCTGTGAGGATTGAAATGTGAGTGATTTAATTCTAAGGGATGGAAATTATTTCATGGAAACTGAAAGAGATAAAGAAGTTTAGAAAACTGAGAATAACAAGAGATATAAGAAAACAGATTAAAATAACAAATAAAATATTTTGGATTTATCACAAATCTTTATTGAAATCCGTGTTACAGTCTCCTCACGGTAGAAGGGGAACGACTAAGTAAGTAAGTAAGTTACAGTCCTTGTTCTGGAATGCCCAGTGTAAGTTGAGGGAAACAGAAAAAAACACATGGAGAGGAGAGCTGGAGATAGACATTTTAGGGATAAAAAAAGCACAGGAAGATCTTGAGTAGGTGGTGCAGTACAGGAGGACCTAGCATACATGTGTTAAAGGCTTGTGATCTATGCGGAGCTGTAGGGTGATGGTGATGTATTGAGCTCCAAATTTTAAGAAATGGTTGAAGGTAAGTGGGCAAGAGTGATGTAAACCAAGTCATAAAGAAATGTGTCTAGAGCTTACTGCATAAAGTAAAATCTAAAATAAGTATATCATTTCCCACTCACAGCTGCACGTTTGCAACTGGTGAAGACTGCCGTGCCTGCACATCCAAGTTGAGAGAGACGACTGGTCTGCCTCAAAGCCTGAAGAACGTGTTTGCCTACAGGTTCTGTGCTTTCATGGACAAGCAGAACACGAGTACCAGCAAGACCAAGATTGAGGAGGATAATATACTTTATCAGCTAGGTAGCTATGAGTGTCAGCTTTCATTTCATTTGTGTGTGTTCTGTTAGTTTTTCTTCACAGTCTGATTCATTACAGTGAGTAATTTTGATAAGTTTTATGAACTATGGCAATGCAAAAAGCAAGCAAAAATCAACGGGACCTTCAGTTTTATGAACTATGGCAAAGCAAAAAGCAAGCAGAAATCAACAGTATCAAACGTTTTATGAACTATGGCAAAGCCAAAAGCAAGCAGAAATCAACAGTATCAGAGGTTTTATGAACTAAGGCAAAGCAAAAAGCAAGCAGAAATCAACAGTACCATAAGGCAATACAGATGCAGATGGATGGGATTTATCCTTTGCAGACAACAATCTAGCACCACTGGACGAGCTATGGATCAGAATCTGCAAGGTAAAAGACAAAGAGGAATATCGTTTACAATACTGTAGTGAACACCAGGTATTTAACTCAGATGCATTAAGTGATCTGCTAAATTTATGAAATAAAAATGTAATGAGATCCATAGAGGGCATGTTTGGAATATCAAGTGGTGGACATATGTAAATAACATGAAAGATGCTGAAGATTATAAGTGTTAATATCAAAAAGTGAAAAAGAGTCACAGGCAATGATTGACACAAGAATGACAGAAATTGTAAATAAAGGCCTTGGTCAAAATTGCAGAAAGACAGAAGTAAATGGTCATCTTGTAGAAAATGACTTCTCCAGAATGCACTATCCAAGTAAAAGGAACAGTTTTGAAAAATGTCCAATAGATTCTTCTAATCCCTAGGCTTGCAAATAACATCAGATGCATCTCAGAGGTGAAGAGCAGAATGGCCCAGGCAGAAGCAGCATTCCAAAAAGTGAAAAGTATTTTATGGAACAACTTTGTCATAATGGAAGTAAGAAAGAGAGTTTAAGCATAATATAGAGACACGCATAACATATAGAAGTGAGTCATGGACGTTTAGTAAACAAGCAGGAAAAGCCCTGGAGGCCACAGAGGTATGGTTTTACAGAAGTATGTTAAAAAGTCCATTGACAGCTAGACAGGATAATGAGGATGCCCTGAAAGAAGCCAGTGTGCACAGGAAGCTTATTACCAACATTAGAAGGAATCAATCCCCTTCCTAGGGCATGTTATGAGAAGAAGAGAACTGGAATATATTGTGACAACAGGTAAGATTGAAGGATTGTGACAACAGGTAAGATTGAAGGATTGTGACAACAGGGAAGATTGAAGGAAAAAGATATAGAGGAAGACAGAGAACAGACAATGGCTAGTTTAACGTCATGGCATAGACAGAAGTCAACAAGAGAATTTATAAACATTACTGGAGCGTCCAATTGACAGAGTAGTTAGAGCACTGGTCTCTAGCGGCATAGGTGCCGAGTTCGAATCATGGTGCCAACTCGCTCCAGCCTATGCATCTGTAAATGGGTGCCTGGCTTTGAGTTAGGGAAGGAAAAGGCAGCGAGGAAAGGAACTGGTCACCCCCACCTCTCGATGCTTGGCCTAGTAAGGTGAAGTCTCTAACACTTCACTCCCCTACGGTAATATCTGCTATGGGACAACCTTTACCTTTTTTTACTGGAGACAGGAAGTTTTGGAGTGTCTTGATCTCCAACACCACACGAAATAGCACACCAAGAAGCATTGAATAAAGTGTCAACACAAAATGTGCTCAAAACTGAAATGAGTATGGTATTGCATGAAGACCACCATACAGTGAGTGTGAGGAGTACCAGTGAAACCTGCCTACACCTTCATATCTCCCTTCCCCCGTCATTCTCTACAAATACATTCCCATCTTCCACTGTGTATGAATGTGTGTATGTTTACAGTAATGACACCACCATACTTTTGGTAGTGGAATCATACATATATCTTGCTAACAATATATTCAAATATATGGAGGAACATATAAGGTAAAGGTAAATGATCCCGTTACACGCCCATTGAGGCATATTGGGAATATGGTGTTAGGCCCATATTTTCTTGACCGTCGGCACACTAGGAGTGATGTGGTCAGCATCACGCCGGCCACCTTAACCTTCCCAGAGTTGCTCTGGTACCCATTTGGGGCTGGGTCAACCCAGGAGCCGTTTGCGGCCTAAAAAACTTGCACCTCATCTGAGGATCGAACCATAGACCACTGAGCTAGGAAGCCAGTGCACTAACCACTATGCTACCGCAGCTCCCAGAGGAACATATAATGATATAAAAATAGTTAGATTGTGTTGCCTAGACTAGTTTTAGACTGTTGCCCAGGCTAGTGTTAGACTTATGTTACCTAGGCTACTGTTAGACTTTAATTGCCTAGGATAGTGTTACACCTGTGTTGCCTATGCTAGTGTTAGACTCTGTTACCTAGGCTAATGTTAGACTTGTGTTGCCTATGCAAGTGTTAGACTCTGTTACCTAGGCTAATGTTAGACTTGTGTTGCCTAGGCAAGTGTTAGACTCTGTTACCTAGGCTAGTGTTAGACTTGTGTTGCCTATGCTAGTGTTAGAATAGGGAGCTAAGAGTTAAGTGATAGTGATATGACTTAATTGTCCCTGTATAGTTCTTGGGGAGATCTCTGAGAACACAAAGAACAAATAGAATTACTGCTCCCTTAGGCATTTAGTAAGAGGAAAATTATACAAGGCTAAAGTGTGGTTGGCAGCCTCTTCATGTAAAATGAATTGCTACAGAAACCACAAGTGTGAGAGCATGTGCTTTGATATAGACTTCCTCAAGTTGGCCATTTGCAGTGGTGTGTCCGTGCTCTATTAGGGGTGAAAAAAATAGAGATGATAATGATAATGACGATGATATTAATAAATTGTCAGTGACCTCTAATTCCCTTGTTTCCTTTGTTCTCCTCAGTGAATCCTGCATTTGCTTATAGCTTTGATAGGGAAGTTGAACGTCTGGGGTTTGACACGAGCAGGCGAAGAATCTGGCGGATGAGCCGCGCAAATGAAAACTTTGAGTATGTTTTATATTGTTCATGCTAAATTAATAGTTCTTTTAATTTTTCTTTTAAGGCATAAAAAAGAGGGGATGGGGTAATGGTGAGGATTAATGTGTTATCCTGATTTGAAATGCATGGAGGCATATCTGGAGTTATCCTTATATGACAACCAGCTATGCACAATGCTATAGTATATGTACGTGGAAGTGAACCTATGTCTGTGAGGCTAATTACATCCTCATTGACTCTTGAAAGCATCCGTATACTTTCATGGATTCCCCCTGTGGTGAAACTTGTTGAGAACCCAGCATTGCACACTAAGCTTGGAGAAGTCACTTGAGCCCCAGGTGTAATTCTTTGGCTTTGACTTGGTTGACTGCACGCAGAAGGATCTCACTGTGGCCCCAGTGATAGGCAGGGGAAGCTGAGAAGTGGCTTTATGCAGGACGTGACCATTCCTTGAGAGAGCCCAGAACCAGAGCCCAGTATTTTAGCTCTGCATAGTTGGAGAGCCCCCTTGGATGGCGGGGAATGCACAGTATGCCACGCACTTCTTCCTCCTAGCTTGGGATCAGATGTGATGATCCTTTAAATGCAAGCCAAGCTGGAGAAACTGGAGCTCATGATGTCAGCTTAACACATTTCGGAATGGCAGAAAAGCCACAGGAAAAGCCTAGATCTACAGTGTAGATAATACCAAGGAGTCTTCAACTTGGTATTGGCTGCTAAAGAGGGAGAAGCTCAGCAGCCCAAGTTAAACAACAACAACAACAAATCCTGATTTGAATATTCAGAATTCTTTGTCAAACAGTCCGATTGTGCCATTTCTCATTTCTCCTATTTACTTGTACTCCATATTTGTTTGCAGTAGTCTTCTCCTATATCATTTGGTTTGGTCTAGTTTGGTTTTAAGGACTATCTTCATTGCACACTGACAACTCCATCAGTGCTCCGATCTCCTCCCTTAGATCACACAAGGAGGATCTCAGCACAGTGCACAAACTCTATAGCACCGGCGAGAATCCCAATGTATGTATGTAGGAATCACACATTCTATAAATTATTTTGTAGTGGGTAGGTTTCTAATTTTTAAATTTTGCCAGGGCAGCGGCCTGATAAGCCTACTCTTTACGATTTCCAACTGCCGTGGGATTTTTAACGTGCGCAACTTGCACACGGGACCTCCTATTTTTTTCGCCCTTATCCGAGAAGGCAAGGAATCCGATCTCACTATGCAGGAGACCAGGGGGTGGGGTGGGGTGGGGAGTTGTATGACATCATTAGGACCAGTGGTTCTGAAAAAATTTCCATAAATTATATTCCCTCAACTGGGAATTGAACCTGGTATCTCTAGAACTCGAGGCGGACACCCCATACCTCTTAGTCACTCCGACCCGAACTATATCATTTAATAACATATACTTAAATAAGTAGGTAATACCTGATTGCGATTGAAAGAAATACGAGTAATTAAGGCCTTTGAAATTTAAGAATGGGGTGCATCTCATGGAACAAGAAGGAAACAAAGAAAGAAGGGGGTTCAAGAACAAGGACTGCCTAGTAGTGCTGTCAGCAGGTTTCCTCAAAGTGTATCCTATCCAACTCCAGCATGTTTTCCTCTTGTCTTTCCACTGGCACCTGTTTGGTTCTTCCATTGTTGATCATACCATGTCAGTCCTTCTGTTCTATACAAGCACACATTAGTGAAAGTCTGTCACTTCTTGGTTGTTGGTTGTTGTTTTTGTTGTTCTCCATGTTTCAGAGCCATACAATAGGCCAGACTTGACATTGGAGTTGAAGATTCTTATTTCTGTGTTGGACTTGATTTGCATATAGTTCTGAATGCATTGAAAGTTTTTTCCTTTTGCATTTTTTTTCTTAAAATATATCATTGTCTGTCCATCCTTCCAACAGAGTGGCTAAGAGCTATGGCCTTGGTAACGGCTTTGATTCCCAGTTGAGGGAATATAATTTATGGAAATTTTTTTCAGAACCAGTGGTCCTAATGATGTCATACTCCCCCCTGGTCTCCTGGGTAGTGAGATCAGATGCCTAGCCTTCTCGGATAAGGGCGAGAAAATTGGAGGTCATGTGTGCAAGTTGCGCACTTTAAAATTCCTTCAGCAGTTGGAAATTGTAAAGAGTAGGCCATAAGGCCGCTGCCCTGGCAAAATTTAAAAACTAGAAACCTACCCACCACAAAAATATTTATAGAATGTGTGATTCTTATATGCACACATTCAGATTCTTGCTGGTGCTGTGGAGATCATGCACTGTGCTGAGTTCCTCCTTGTGTGATCTAAGGGAGGAGATCAGAGCACTGATGGAGTTAGTATTACTGGTCATGAGAACAATTAGTTGCGGCACATGTTAAGTGCCATTATCACACATTGCTGTCCCGAGTCTTATGCTGATCATTTGAAATACATACTGGATGTTTCCAATTCACCCAGGATTAGCTTACTTATCTTGTAACAGATACAAGATAGACTAGAAGCAACACCAGATTCTCTTTTTCTGCCTGAGAACTGAACTGGGTGGACAGGTAGGGCCATAAAACTGCCATACATTTGCCTCGTTCACCAGACTGTTGGTCTGTACCTGTAGTAGAAGGCGCATAAAATAATTGTGCCTAGAGGATGCAAAATTTTAGCAAATAAATAACATGTTTTGACACACAGGGTGGTCATAAAGTCTTTCGCTGATTTCAAATTTTTACGAGATCCTCCAGATGTTAAAAGCATCAAAGCTTGGTATATAAAGTTTACGGACACTGGCAGCGTCGGTGACATGCCCAGAGCAGGTAGGCCTCGTGTGAGTGAAGAAACTGTGGACGCAGTGCGCACGGCGTTTCAACGCAGTCCTATGAAATCAACCTATCGTGCCTCAAGAGAACTTGCAATCCCTCGAATATTAGTGTTGAAAATCGCAAATGTTGAAATCTACAAATAGCATTAAAAAACTGTTTTAGTTCTGGAATAATTTCCAAAAAACCAAGTGTCTCTGCACAGAATACTTTTTTTTTTTAATTTTTGAAATCAGGGAAAGACTTTATGACCACCCTGTATTATTTATTTTGGCATCAAATGTAAGGCTAGCAGAGATGGCTGTATGAGAGGATGCAACCGTTGTGTATACAACCAGTGAGCTATAGGAACATTTAGCATTCACACTCTTTGACATGTACTGAGGGAGACTGAACACCTATGGGTTTGCCTGGAGTTGAGTGATGTCAATTCTGTTTTACAATAACAACAGCTTTGTTTTTAAAAGACCATAGATTTATGCAGCCTCTTCATTCTTGCTCTCCACGTCACAGGTTTTGCCCAACGTATCCAAAGTTCCACATCCTTCCAGCTGCAGTTGATGATGATAAACTCAAAGTTAGCCTGGATTTCAGGGCCTTGAAGAGATTCCCTTCTGTTGTTTGGAGGTATGGTGACACATTTCTTGGTTGGTTTGTTCCATTTCTAACTTGTGAAAGGTTATTCGAAACTTGAATGACAATGTATGGATCCAAAAATATGATACATGAATGCTAAAATTGACCATTGATTTGAAGACTTGGTAAATTCATGAAATTGAAGGTAATTCATGCCATGTAATGAAATATTTGACTAGTAAGTCATCCTGTTGATTAATCATCATCATCTTTTTGCTCCTTATGGGGCATGGAGTCATGACTGCAGCAGGTCCACCATGCAGGAATCCAACACTAAGCTCTTACAGCGGTGGTTTCTGTAGACAGTTTGTTGTACATGATGAGGTTGCCAGTGTCATACTCAACCTCATATTAGTTTCTTTGTATGCTGAGGGAGCAGTATTTAAAAAAAAAATTTTTTTTTTAAACACAACGTTTTGTTGCTAATGATAGTGGTTGGCTTTTTCACCAGACAGGACTTCTCGTCACTAGGAGTAATAAAAATATGGATATTACAGAAACTTTAGAATTATAGGAAACTCTATTCAGAGTTCAATCTGATCATCAGAAGCGGCCCCCTTATAGGAAGTTTGCAACCAAAGTTTTCATGTGCTCTTGCAGTGATTGCTTCTGCAGAAGTTTGTTTACACGAGGAGGTTGCCAGCCATAAGCACAACCTCATATTAGTCACCTCATACCGCACGCCACAGGAAGTTGTGGTCCTGTTCTTTCTTTGTCTCCTCAGAGACCTGCGGAAACCACTCAGGACAACTGAAAATGTACAACTGTATAAAACTTGCACTTAAAAGTTCTTACCCCTCAGAAAGTGCTTCTTACTTAAAGCGAAATTCGTTCACAAAATCTTGTCACAGAATGGTGCAACGTATCTGTGGCCATCTTCTAAAATACATTGAACGACGTAATCAGCGCTTAAACAAATTACAGGTACCCAAGCCCAGGCTAGACGTATTTAAGAAAAGCTTTACTTACTCAGCTGCTCGTCTTTGGAACAATCTTCCACATGACTTGTAAAACATGCACCGACTCTATTCATATAATCATAGACTGTTCAAATACTTTATGAGTGCTGATTATATACTGCCCTAACTGATTATGTTTCAATTTATTATCTAATATACTGTATGGATGGCCTGATGATCTAGTTTTTCATTTCATTATACTTTATTTTTTAACTGTTATCAGATGCTGTAAATGTATGTTGTTATACTACTTTATAATGTTGCATTGCCCTTAAATTAATACTTTAAATAAGGTGGAGAATGTCTGGATAAACAGTAATAAAATATGAGCGAGAGGAAGGGCAGAATGCAAGATGGGCCTGTGAGCCTGATTCTCAAACCTTGGAAAATTAAGTTCCTTCGTATCTGACTGTCTGTCTATCTACCTAGTCTAACTGCTTCTGCTTTTGAGGACAGCGAGGAAGGAAACTGATTACCAACCTCATAAAGCTGATCTCGTATAGTGGAGGCGTTAACAGTTCACTCCCTACGACAGTATCTGCTATGGGACTCAAAGCCGCTGACCTGTGGTAAAATCTTTGGCACACGCTGACATCTCACCAAGTTCTTAGTCATTCACTAGCAGACTGTTCAAATATTTCACGAGTTCTTATTATATGCAACCCTAATCTGCTTATGTTTCAAATCATTGTATAATTTACTGTATGGATACAGCTATGCACAATGCTACAATATATGTTCGTGGAAGTCAACCTATGTCTGTGAGGCTAATTACATCCTCATTGACTCTTGAAATCACCCACACATTTCCAGGGATTCCACCTGTGTTGAAACTTGTTGAGAACCCAGCATTGCACACTGAGCTTGGAGAAGTCACTTGAGCCACAGGCGTGATTCTTTAGCTTTGACCTGGTTGACTGCATGCAGACGGATCTCACTATGTACCCAGTGATAGGCAAGGGGAGCTGAGAAGTGGCTCTGTGCAGGACGTGACAATTCCTTGGGAGAGTCCAGAACCAGAGTACAGTATTTTTGCTCTGCATAGTCTCTACGGAGACAGAGTTTTCTTATACATTGAGAATGATTGACTTACACTCTATGGAGACAGAGTTTTCTTATACATTGAGAATGATTGACTTACACTCTACCGAGACAGAGTTTTCTTATACATTGAGAATGATTGACTTACACTCTACAGAGACAGAAAGACGGGGATGGTCCTAATTCGTAGCAGCCAGCCTCTCTCGAGCTTCCTTGGGGTGAGCTATTTCACAAACTATGCTGATGTTTCTCTGATTGAGGAGATTGTGAACGCTTGCAACAGGTGAGTCCCACTCTTAGTTATAGATGTTTCCAGTCTGTTATTCTAAAACAGGGATTCCCAACCTGTTTCTGTCCACATACCCCTTATTTAGTTTAAGAGGATATACATTTGAAGAGTTTACCATTCATATGCAAATATGAAGGTAAATAAATAAATTAAATTTTTCATATCTTCTTCTTCCTTCGTCCTGAAAAGGACGTTGATTGCGTTGTGTCCATTTACTGTGAAGCTGCGATATTTGCGCCTTTCGGCCAACACATCTGACTTCAGCACGGCGTTGTTGGGACCAGGTTAGCCTTCCCTCTTCGACCCCTACTCACTCAGCCAGACTGCAGTGATGCAGCCTGTTTCCTGGACCACCACTTGGAGGTGAAGTAGGGTCTTGGTCAGCTCTGGTCCACTGACCCTGACGAAAGCAGTCTAGCTATGGGTCGCTAACTGCATTCCTCACTGTTGACGTGTCTTAGGTCCCAAATTTTTTTTTTTTCATATATAAAACTTTATTAGGTACACATCATTTTAGTTTAGTGTCATAGAGTCGTTCAGTGTTTGTCAGAACACAGGCTAATATATTAGCAAGACCCTTTGTTCTGTTTCAACCAGCAGTTCTATTCTTGGTAGAGTTTTTGAAAGAGACAGCCTTCGTAGCATGTTCAGCCTTCAGCTTGTGCCTTCCTTTGGGTTTGATTGAGGACAGGAATTGCTGTTCTCTGTCCAGTCTACAACTTTATTCGCTAACACTACTTCTTATGAAATATTTCAATACAATAAAATAGTTACTCATCATTTTCCTGCACGCTCCTTACGGAGCATGTAGCCACCACTGTAGGTGGTCCCGCACAAACCAGTTAGAGGCTTTTGCAGTTGTAGTTTCTGTGGTAGTGTCTTTTAAATGATGAGGTTGCTAGCCCCTGTCACAAGGTCATATTAATGACCTTGTGTGACATGCCTGAGGGTACAATGGTCATATTCTTTCTTTGACTCTTCAGAGACACCCCCCCCCCCCCCCCAGGAACTGCACGGGGCAATAGTATAGTTATTCATCAAATATTCCGCGTACCCCAGTGACAGGCTTCTTATACCCCCAGTGGTATACTTCCCAGGTTGAGAATTCTTATTTGTGAGGCAAATAATTGATTGATACAATTTTTGTCCAGTTGATAGATAGTATGGAAAATAGCGGAGAGACACAGATAATATATTGAAAGAACTGGCTATTTCTGTTATTTAGATGAGGGGATTCTCACCCTTTTTTTGCAATCCCCTCCCCCCCCCCCC
This sequence comes from Oreohelix idahoensis, assembly GCA_024509875.1. Lineage (NCBI taxonomy): Eukaryota > Metazoa > Mollusca > Gastropoda > Stylommatophora > Oreohelicidae > Oreohelix > Oreohelix idahoensis. The sequence continues at coordinate 144,134 of JAMPIV010011774.1, read as the reverse complement.
CCCCCCCCCCCCCCCCCCCCCCCCCCCCCCCCCCCCGCCCCCCCCCCCCCCCCCCCCCCGCCCCCCCCCACGCACCCCTCCCCCCCCCCCCCCCCCCCCCCCTTACCCTTGCTTCCCCCCCCCCCCCCCCACCCCGCCCCCCCCGCCCCCCCCCGGTCCCCCCCCCCCCCCCCCCCCCCCCCGCCCCCCCCCCCCCCCCCCCCCCCCCCCCCCCCCCCCCCCCCCCCCCCCCGCCCCCCCCCCCCCCCCCCCCCCCCCCCCCCCCCCCACCCCCCCCCCCCCCCCCCCCCCCCCCCCCCCCCCCCAACACCTTTTGAGCCTCATTTACTTCTGTTCTCTCTTCTTCCCCCCCCCCACCCCCCCCCCCCCCCCCAACACTCTTTCGTAGTCCTTTTAGTTGGAAAAAAGGTACTTTACCATCTTATTGTGGCCCCCTAGAAATATTCCATGGGGCTAGGGCACATATGGCCCGGATGAGAACCACTGGTTTAGATCATTTCAGATATTTTTTGTATGCTGTTACTGTTATGATAAGGTGGAGGAACAGATAATGATATCACATTAAGGATACAAAGGGCAAAATGAGCATTAGTTCCATTGGGAAATTTATGCAAATCAAAATAAATCAAGTCCCAACACAATAATGAGAATCTTCAGCTCAGATGTCAAGTCTTTCCTGTTGTATGGTCGTGAAGCATGGACAGCAAAAAAAAAAGCAACCAAGAAGTTGTAGACTTTCATATGTGGGCGCTTGTGCAGAAAAGAAGGATTGAAGTGGTATGGAAAGATCACTAATGTAGAACTGATGACAAGATCACTAATGTAGAACTGATGACAAGATCACTAATGTAGAACTGATGACAAGATCACTAATGTAGAACTGATGACAAGATCACTAATGTAGAACTGATGACAAGAACCAGTGAAACGAGATGAGAAGAAGACGTTGGTGACGAATAGGACACACATTAAGGAAACCTGTTTATAGTGTTACGCGGCAGTCCTTGGTCTGGAGAATAGGACACACATTAAGGAAACCTGTTTATAGTGTTACGCGGCAGTCCTTGGTCTGGAGAATAGGACACACATTAAGGAAACCTGTTTATAGTGTTACGCGGCAGTCCTTGGTCTGGAGAATAGGACACACATTAAGGAAACCTGTTTGTAGTGTTACGCGGTAGTCCTTGGTCTGGAGAATAGGACACACATTAAGGAAACCTGTTTATAGTGTTACGCGGCAGTCCTTGGTCTGGAGAATAGGACACACATTAAGGAAACCTGTTTATAGTGTTACACGGCAGTCCTTGGTCTGGAGAATAGGACACACATTAAGGAAACCTGTTTACAGTGTTACGCGGCAGTCCTTGGTCTGGAGAATAGGACACACATTAAGGAAACCTGTTTATAGTGTTACACGGCAGTCCTTGGTCTGGAGAAGAGAACTGGAGACAGAAATTAAAGGGAGGATGAAGGCACACGGTCTCGAGGTCCTAACCTTGAGCTGATGGCACAGGGCTGGAGGAATTAGCATGAGTTTGTTGATGGTTTACGCTTCTCTGTGAGCTGAAGGGTACTCAATGAACAAATGAATATTTGTTAAGACCCACTTGTTACCCCGGGGCCTGAAAGGGGAGCAAAGAATAGTAACACTGTAGCCTTCTACGCATGTTGTTGTTGTTGTTGATTAACTAGAGCTGCTGAGCTCGTCACTCTTTAGCAGTCAATACCAAGTTGAAGAACCTGCATGTGTTCTGTAACTGTTGAGTGGTGCTGTATAGAGTGTTTGTGATTGTTGGGGAGCCCGGCAATAGCTGTCGTCTCTCTGTGGAGAGTCCTGGGCAAGTGAGCAGCACATGCTGAACTGTCTCATACGGATGACTACAGTTGCGGCAATTAGGCTCATGTGTGGGGGTTTGATTTGTTTAAGTGCTTGTTGAGTCTGGTGTGTTCTGTTCTTAGTTGGAAGATTGTGCTCTGCTCCTTACGTCGTAAGTTGTTAATGTTGTCATTTTTGTTGGGATGGGCCATTTCTTTATACAAGGCACGTCCAGTAGACCCTTTTGCCCATCGGTTCAGCCATTCCTCTTTGAAGTTGTTTTGGAGTATTTGTTTGGCTGTCTGTATGTTTGCTGGAGTGTTTGTTTGGATCATGCTTGCTCCTAGTTTTGCTAGTCTGTCTGCTTTATCGTTGCCTGGTATGTCTGTGTGTCCTGGTATCCACTGGAGAGTGACTCCGATGTCGTATTTTGTTAGCAGACTGTCAATTGTTTCGGCCAGCTGTATTATTTCTTCATTTTCAGTTTGGAGGTATTCTTCTAAAGCCTGAAGTGCTGATTTTGAATCAGTGAAGATTATGATATCTGATGGCATATGGACTTCTTGTTTGAATTGGCTGTCTATTGCTGTGAGTGTGGTGATTATTGCTGTAATCTCTGCTTGGTAGTTGGTACAGAATTCTCCACACGGTTCGTATATTTCTAGTGTGCTGCCATTTGGGTATTTCACATACACTCCAAGTCCAGCATTTATGGTGGCCTTGAATGCTGAGCCATCTGTGTATGCATGTATTGCAGCACTAGAATAGCTATCTATACTCTAAAGTAGCTGTTTTAAGTATTGTTGGGTTCGTGTCTCTTGTCAGTGTGCTATCCATGAGTGTGGTTTTTATTACTGGAAGTTTTAACTCCTTTCCGGATAAATGACTGGGTACTGTTCGATTATTTCTCGTGTCTGTGGGAGGTGGTGTTGTTCTGCTATAGTTGTTGCTACATGCAGTGGTGATTTTTGTTTTAGTCTGCCAATGGGCTTCCAGTTCTCAACCAGTTGTCTGTTTGGGTGGTCTTTTCTTATTCATCAATAGCGCTCTGTGGCTTCCAGAACAGCACGTTTACGTCGTAGGTCCATTGGTTCTACATTTGCATCAATTTCACAAGCAGCTGTTGGTGTGGTTCTCATTCCTCCACATATGAACCTTAGAGCTTGGTTTTGGACTTTGTCCAACTCTGCTTGTGTGGTTTTGCTCATTGCCGACTGCAGCAAAAGGTTGTTATCCATGACTGATCGGACATATCCCAGGTACAACTGTCTAAGATTTCCTTTGTCTGCTCCCCAGCTAGTGCTTGCAAGATGTTTAACTAGGTTTAATCATCTACTGGCCTTATCTTTCATTTTGTGCATGAAGGTATTGAGGAGTAGCTGTCTGTCAAGCTCCACTCCTAAGTAAGCTGGATTTTCTTCTCTGGACAGTAGTTGTCCATCAAGTTTTAGTTGGTACACCTTCTTGCTTTCCTTGATGCTCCTGGTGAAAGTTGTGTATACAGTTTTTTGGGTGTTTATTTTTAGTTTCCAGAGCCCCCAATACACATCCATTGTGGCTAGGGCTCTGTTTAGTTTTGCTTACGCCAGTTTTTTGTATTTTTCAACTGTCCAAATGAGCAGGTCATCTGCATAGAGCCTGCAATTAACCATTTTCTCTGCAAGTTTTCCAATTGCTGAGGTCAGTGAGACTGGTCTGTAGCTTCCAGGTTCTTCAGCTGGCTTGTTTTTCTTTAGAATTGGTTTGATATTTGCAGTCAGCCAAGCTTTAGGGAGTGTGCTTTCTTTCCATGTTCTGTTAATGAAGTTTAAGAGTACTAACTTTGCAACTGGGCCTAGGTTTAGTATCATTTCATTGGTAATTTTGTCTGGTCCTGGAGCTTTCTTGGTCTTTAATTTTTGTAGTGCGCTGTTCATTTCCTGGATAGTGTACTCAGTTTCAAATAGTGGAATGCTTGCGCTAGCAGCTCTCTGTTCTGTTTTTGTTATGTTCTTAATTGTTTTGTCTAGCTGTTTTCTGTGATTTGTTTTGCTGACATTTGCATAGTATTTGTTAAACGTTTCTGCCTTTTTCTTGTTGTTTGTTAAGATGTTTCCTCCAGTTCTTAGTGGTTTTGGGTTGCTCTTCTTTCCTTTTCCATCAAGACAGTGCAGGAGCTTCCATGCTTTGTGCCCTTCATTCTTTAAATCCAGACTTTCACATGTTTTTGTCCATGCTTCTTTCTTTGCTTTCTTAATGTGATATCTTACCTGTCCTGTGAGCTTGTTATAAATTATTTTGTTGGCTCTAGTGGGTTCTTTTTCCACCTTTCTTCTGGCTTGTCTGCGCTCTTTTACAATCTTTTCTAGTTCTGGAGTCCAGAAATGGCTGAAACGTTTGTGGCTGCCTTTTGGTATTGTTATGTTCGCTATTTCAAGTATTGTCATTGTGATATTGTTGTATGTATTCTCTACTGTATCTAATATGTCAATGTTGCTGAATCTGCTATCTGAAAGTGTTGTGTATGTTGTCCAGTTAGCCCTTTTGTAATTCCAGTAGGTCTTTCTCTTTTGTCTGGATTTATTCTGACTGTCTATAGTAATTAGTATTGGCCTGTGGTCACTCCCAATATCTTCCAGGACTGTGTAAGTGCAAATGTCTGCAATGTCAGCTGATACAATGGTAAAATCAGGTTTGCTGGCGGTGCCTGAAGCTCTGAGCAAATGAGTGGGTTTTGACCTTTTGTTCTGTTGTAGGATCAGGTTGGATGTGTTGCAGATTTCTACTTCCCTGCCTCTTTTGTTGTATGTTTTATATCCCCATGATGGTGAATGGGCGTTGAAGTCTCCAGCTATTATAGTTCTCTGATATGTGGTGTACTGGATATTGGTGTTTCCTGCAGATGCTGGGGGGCAGTAAACTTTATAGATGGTGTATTTGTTTCCTCTGAACCAGCAGTGAACTTGCTGCATGTCTATGTCACCACTGCTAGGGGTGTTTCGTACATCTGCTTGAATGTCATTTCTTATGAGTGTCATAAGTCCTTGACATTTCTTGCATGTGCAGCGATACTGGGTGTATCCAGGGATGTTAAGGGTTTTTCTGGATGGAATGATTTCCTGGAGTACTGCAATATGGATCTTGTTCTCATTTAATGTTTTGAGCAGTTCTTCTTTCTTGTTTTGTATGCCTGCAATGTTGATTTGTAATATGTTTATGTTCCCAGTAGTAGACTTTTCGCAAGCAGCCTGGGGTGTCGCTGCTCTGCGCGGACCTTGTTTACCGAGGCTGCGTCCGAGCTCATATGGTGAAAGTATGGTTGTGCTTGGCATTATCTTCAAAATAGACCTAGGTCTTTCCCGTTGCTTTTCTGCCATCCCGCAACATATTGAGTTGGGAGTTCTGAGCTCCAGTCTCTTTCCCAGGCATTTTATCCTGGCCTGGCATGCATCCAGAGGGCCCCACATCTGGTTTTAAGTTAGCAGTTGGGGATAGGTGGGGTGGCATACTGTGCATTCCCCGTCATCCAGGGGGGCTCTCCAATTATGCAGAGCTTACACGATGCTGTGCTCTGGTTCTGGGCTCTCCCAAGGAATTCTCACGTCCTGCACAGAGCCATTTCCCAGTACTCATCACCTGCCATCTCCCCAATGTAGAAATCTCCTGCATGCGGCCATCCAGTCAAGAGCCAGTATTAAGTCTGGAACTCATGTAATTCCCCCAAGCTTAGTGTGCAATGCTGGGTTCTCAACATGCTGTACCACAGGGGGGATTGTGATGCTGAGCCAATTTGTGTTGTTGTTGTTTGCATTCGTCCAGCCATCTCTCTCAACTCAGGCTGTTTTGAGTGTTAATTATGTTGTGCTGTAGTTTATAGCCATGCTGTGATATCTGTGCCTTTCGGCCCGACACATCCGATTTTCAGCAAAGAGTTTTTACGGGTTTGCTTCCCTGCCACTTCACATCTGTATGTATGCTATACCACATGTCCAATACAATAGTACAGTGAGGTGGCTGCACCAATGAGTGACATCGGAGACTTAGCTGTGCCTCAGTACTGGGAGGCCCCATTTACAGGTACACCACACACAGCCAATTGGGGCAGCAGTCGCTGTGGGCAGGCAGGCTTTAAATGATAGAGGACAAACAGTGAAGAGTGAGGAAAGAAAGCATTTAACCCATGAAGTAGGAGTGGATTGGTGCAGACCAGAGCATGTACCACTCGCTGGTGGGTTCTGCATCTACACCTATAGGGTTCCACCCACTCCTCAGCCCATTTAGTCTGACCCCTCACCAAGGACCTGTCCGGCTTGGGTGACCCTGCCAGGAGTAAAACTCTCGCCGGCATAGCTCCCAGGATCATTGGGGCACTCAAGCTCTCCAACCAACGGCAAGGTAGGCTTACATGTGGAGAGCATGCATGTTGTAAAAAGTGACCAAGGGCGGTTGGGCTTGAAGTCAGCTACCCCATCCGGTAGAAATTTTAAGCCACAAAAACTTCATCAGATTACTAACATGGAACTAGTGACAAGAACCAGGGCAAGTGAGCAATACATGCTGAACTGTCTCATATGGATGGGTACAGTTGTTGCAGTTAGGCTCATGTGAGGGTTTTATTTGTTTAAGTGCTTGTTGAGTCTGGTGTGTTCTGTTCTTAGTAACTGGCATTATAGTTGTATTAATGATGTGGAGTTTCATAGCAATCTTTGTAGATCTTGACACAAGGTTATATGTAATTTTACTCAGAGACTGGTTAGAATTTCAAGAGGAGCAAAGAAGGCCTGGAAATGCTCTACCAGGGGCTGAGGTCAACAACATTTGTGGTCAGGAAAATGGACTAAGGAGCAACTCTAACGCCAACTCTCCAAAAGAAGATGGGGCACAGGGCTCTCTTGTGTTTGACACCTCAGCTGTAGCCAACGGTCATGGTGCAAGTAATGGAACTTTTGACTGTGGTAAGGTTCATAATCTAATGTCTTCTCTCTGGTAATTGTCTGCCAAAGGTTTCCATTTCTCTTCCAATGGAGCAACTTTAAGCGTTGTTTTCATTTTAATTCTTTTATACGGGGAGAGATGCCTGGATATTAGCAACTGTAGAGATGTTTTAAAAACTACTTTTCACTACTACCACAGTGTCTTTAGCTTTGTCTGGTTATCTCCTTCTCTGTTTGCTCTTGGTGTGTCCTTTTCCATAAAACGGTTTTAGATGTAACGATCTTTTCTTTATACTTTTCTCCACGTAGTGTGAGGCCTAGCATTACATCATGCCCATTGACATGATTTTAGACTAAGATAGTGTTCTTGGTCCCAGTTTTTAAATAAGAGGTGAGTGGGGTACCTTAACTCTTAGTATACGAGCGGCCTTTTAGAAAGGCCGATGATCGATCTGCACTAAATAATTTATTTATAAAGATAACATAAAGTGTTATATATCAAAATGTGAAGAAATGAAACCCCTATATCATGCACATAACTAAATTGTTCAGTGGTTTTAAACATGCATTCACCTATACATTTTTGCTATTGACGGGGATCGATCATTGGCCTTTCTAAAAGGCCGCTCGTATACTAAGAGTTAAATGCCAAGGTACTTGACTTAACAGTTTTTAAATAAGAGATGTGAATGGGTACCTAAAACGCCAAGTAACTTGACTTAACAGAGTTTTTAAATAAGAGATGCTTTTCTGGAAACAATTAAATGTGTAACTTTAAGCTCTAGTGAATGTGCTCCATATTATAACAGTTTCAGGAAAACATAATAAGTTTTTATCTTTGACAAACCTTTGTGTAGTTTGTTTGTACCTATGTGTTGTTGGTATCCCTCAGGTAATTCTATGTTTCATGCTGCTTCAGGTGACGGTAGTGTACCCAAGAAGCTGGCCATAGTTGATTGTCGCAGTCTTGCTGGAGTTTGGGGAAACAGTTTTAAAGGTGGCGGCACTGAAGATGAAGGTAAGAAAGATAAATTTAAAGAGGGTAAGAATTTAGTTTCAGTTATATTAAGAAAACCTTCCTCGTTTTGCTAGTTACAATTTGGTGTAGGCAATCACTCATCTCCACAGCCTCCAGTCCCTTGTGTTTTCCAATAGCTGTCATTGACCTTGTCCACTGCCATGTTCCCACAGAGGAACCGACAGTGAGATCAAAATAAGAATATAAAAGGCAAGAAGAGCGTTCATTGTATTGGAAAATATTATGGATATCACAAGAAATCAAGTCCCAACACAAAAATAAGAATCTTCAACTCAGATGTCAAGTCATTCCAAATGTATGGAGACAGTGCCGTCTTAAGGCATGGGCACACTGGGCAGTGCCCAAGGGTCCCACGATTCTACGGGCCCCATGTTGGGATGCTGCCATATTGTTCATAAGACATCATTTTTATTCCCGTGGGTGGGTGGGGCTGGTAAGGACCCAGTGCATTGCTTTCTCCGGGGCCTACAATTCTGTTAAGACGGCCCTGTATGGAGAATAAGAAGACAAAAACAATGACCAAGAAGTCACAGATTTTGTAAACGGACGCTTGTGAGGAACAGAAGGATTGAAATGGTATGATAAAATCACCGCTGTGGAACTGATGATAAGAACCAGACAAATGCTATTGGAATAAGAGATAAGAAGAAGCAGCTGATGGGGATAGAACGTACGTTGAGGAAACCTGTTGACAGCATTACAATGTAGTCCTTGTTCTAAAAATCCCCAGGGTGTGAGAGTTAGTGGTGGGATTTAAAAAAAACACACATGAAGAGAACCGGAGACAGAAATGAAAGACATGAGGGGGACATGGAGAGAAATTGAGCTGATGGCACAGGACAGGAGGACTTGGCATAAGTTTATTGAAGGTCAAGGCTGATAAGTGACGATAAAGAGCTTCTTACTCAGATTTAGTCTTCATAACTACAAAAAAAAAAAGCTGTAATAGATTGAATATAGCATTAAAATCCAATATGGCTACCATTTCCATGACAAGCAATAGCATGATACTATCAATGTCTTTTTTTAAGAGGAGGAGAAATGATGGAATGCTGTTTTCATAAACAGTTGCAGGATTTCAATTAAAATACACATAGTTTACTTACAACAATAGTTGTGTATACCAAGGCATTTGATGATATAATCCTATTGGTTGCCTTAGAAATGGTGGCCATATTGGATTTGATTCCTATATTTCAACTCACTAAGGTTTTTTTTTTTTTTGTTGTTTTTGTTGTTGTTGAGATTTGAGCACCAAAGTTGGAAACTCATCATTGTATTTTAAAGGTTTTGTCAGATTTGATTTTTGATAACTGCATATCACAAGCTATAGAACTCTAAAGTTAGTATCTAAAAATGGTAACAAATTTTGCAGAACTTTACACAATTATTTTCAGTAAATCAAAATATTGAAAAGATGCAGTAATCTGATCTGACAAAAGTTTTATCATGCAGTGGAAAGTATAAGTGCTGAATCTCATGTTGATTGATAAATAAATAAGCAAGTTATAAGAAAACTAATAACATAAAACACGGTTCTGAGAAATTAATGGTGTTCTTCAAGAGAAAAGATTAATATCTTCAGAAAATTCAGTTTCAAAGTCAGACTAGAACTGTTTACAATGTGGTCTCATAACTGATTGTGGCATATTTAGGTTCAGAATATTATAAATTACCAGAAAATAGTCTTCACTGATTCAAAATCAACACGTCAGGTTTTAGAACAATACCTCCAAACTGAATATAAATAAATAATACACCTGGTGGAAATAATTGAGAGGCTGCTAACAACATGAAACATCAGGGTCACTCTCTGTTGGATACCAGGACACACAGACATATGAGGCAATGAAAAAGCAGACAGACTAGCAAAACTAGGAGCAAGCATCGTTCAAACAAACACTCCAGCCAACAAGCAGACATCTAAATGAATACTCTAAAACAACTTCAAAGAAGAAGGACTGAACCGAAAGGGCAAAAGGGTCTACTGGATGTGCCTTGTATAAAGAAAAGGCCCATCCTAACAAAAATGATAACATCAATAGCTTACGACGTGTGGAGCAGAGCACAATCTTCCAACTTAAAACAGACCACACTAGACAAGCAAATAAACAAATTAAACCCTACATAAGAGCCTAATTACAGCAACTGTACATATCTGTATGAGACTGTTCAGCATGTGCTGCTGACTTGCCCTGAATGGCTCCCCACAGAGAGACGACAACTGTTGCCTGGCTCCCCAACAATCATAAACACTCTATACAGCACCACTCAACAGCTTCAGAACACATGCAAATTCTTCAACTTTCCATTGGCTGTGAAAGAGCGACAGGCTCAGCAGTCCTAGTTAAACAACAACAACAATAATCAGAAATAGAGCAACCCTTCTTCATCTTCGTACACTCTCAGACTTCCACTTGAATGTTTCAAAGAAAGCTGTAGTCAGTTTGAGGCTATTTGAATCTCCATAGAGCTTTTCCATGAATGGTACTGGTGTTGGCCATATGCACTTTATCTGTTCCGCATATGTTGGGCAATTTTGTTCAGCAGTCATTTTATTAGTGCCACAGTTACACTGATCGGTAGTTCCTATCTTTAGCTTGTTGCATACATGGTATCTCAATCTGTTGTGGCCAGTGCGGAGTCTGAAGATTACCACTAGTTCTCTTCTTTTGATCTGATACAACTCTGTCTCCTCGAAAGTTATGCGTGCATCACGTTGAGGTAGCTTGCCACCTTCCTTTGCCAATCTGTCAGCCTCTTCATTGCTGGTGATGTTACAGTGAGATGGGATCCATTGGATCACAACACTGTTGACATAGTTTGTGGAGCAATCCTAATTTTTATATATTTTTTTATTTTGTCTTACATACACTGCCACTTATTCCCTTACATACATAACTATTTGTTGAAGCAGGTAACAATTAAATGCAGTTTAATTGAAATCTTGCAAATAGTTATGAAAATAGCATTTATATTTAGCTTCTCCCCTTTAAAAGCTAGTCTTGTTAGTTATTCTTGCAATAATTGCTGCCGTTTGCACCACATTGTAACGGCATTGATAAAAAAAAAAAAAAGAGCTAAAATAATGTCCAGTTGTACTCTCATGCTCCGCAGTTGTTTATAAATGCAACACTGTGCATCTTGACCTGGCTAACATCCATACTGTGAGAGACAGCTTCAACAAGTTGAGGGCATTATGTCATGCTTACGTGGAGGGAACGTAAGTTTAAAAGACGCAACTTAATCAGGTGCCCTATGTAAGCTGATACCTTTTATTGGTTATTACTTCTATCGTTGTGTTTTCTGTATTAGTTACTGATGGTTCAGTTCTGTAATTATTTTTATTACTTCGTGTGGCCTTCACAGAATATATCATCACCATTTTCCATTTTGTTCCCCGTGAAGCCATCATTGCTGCTGGTCCTTTTGCAGGAAACCTGCAGACGGTATTCATAAGCTCTAGCAGTGGTGATTTCTGTAGTACTTTGTTTTACATGATGAGGTTGTCAGCCCCATACACAACATCTTATTAGTCGCCTTGCTTGACATGGCCTGAGGGAGGAGTAGCCATGTTATTTCTGTGTCTCGTCAGAGACTCGAGGGCAACTATACAGACTTGCTTTTTTACTATTTAGTTCTACTGTCATAAATTTATTTCTCAAAGAAGAAGCAATCCACTTTTTTGGGGGTTATGAGACGAGGAAAGCTGGAATATATCACAACAACAGGTAAGATTAAAGGGAAAAGAGATAGAGGAAGACAAAAAGAGACAAAAACTGGACAGTTTGACATCGTGGCATAGAAAGGTCAACGGCAGAATTGATAAATTGTACTGAAGACAGGAAGTTGTGGAGAGACATGGTCTCCTACACCACTAGGCATGGTACTTGAAGAAGAAGTTAAGAAAACTGCATTTCTGCTTGTATCATTAGTGTGAAATGAGAGTGTGAGACCTTTGTTTGTTAAATTAGGAAGTGACAAGGTTCAAATGGACAGGAAAGCTAAGATCTCTGTGATATCACGCAGTTAACAAACTTTGATGATGTGAAAAATAACAGGAGAGGAGAATACAAATCTGATGATAACTAAGAAAAAAAGAATGTGTGATGCCACACATAGCTCCCTGTTCCATAACGAGTGAAAAAGGGGGTGAAAGAAAATGAAGTACTGGCTAAGTCAAATTTGAATTTGGTAAACAGTGTTACATTTGAATACATGCATGGAGGCATATGTAAGTCAGGCTGCTACTATCATTCATGTATTTAATTTATGAAAATCACTTTGTGCAAACTGAAATGCTTTAGAGCGATTATTTTGACCGAAAGAGACAGAATGAGAAGTGTTGGCATCAGAAAAACTGTAGGACCTACATCAGATGTACAGGGAGACAGAAAATAGTGGTTTGGCCATCAAATGAGAATGAAGCTCAATCTGTTACCACAGTACATCTTTAACAGTAGAAGATGTGGTTTTAGGACTCGGAGAAGACCAAGAAGTAGATGGATAGACAATATCACAGAAATCATGCAACATCATGGAATCAGTCCAACACATTTGGTGCTTTAAAATGAAAGAGAATTTCTGTTTTTGCTAGATATAGTCAGTTCATTTTTAAACTTTGTGTATGGCTTTAAATTTTTGAAACAGTCCCTTAAGATTGTATTGCACATTACTGAAATTATTAATACCATGTTTGACTCTTTAAGGTTTTACAAGAATCTCTCCAGCTGTATGTGGCTGACCTATATCTCATCTCTGCTGCGTGGGGCCAACATTGTGGTTGAGCTGATGCATGTGATGAAGCGACCGGTGCTTGTTCACTGCTCAGATGGATGGGACAGGACGTCCCAAATAGTGTCGCTGTCGGAACTCATGATGGACTCTTACTATAGGAAACTGGAAGTGAGTAGTGCAGGAAATGATGTCAAGGGAGTTTGAAATATAGACAACTAAGAAAATGATTGCTTTTCAGATTGTTAATGTGTAATGGAGTGTCAGAGTGATTATAGTGTTCACATCTGAAGGCAAAGGGACCAGGTTTGAAACCAGGCCACTGTGATGCAGTACTGTGGTTTTATTTTTCAACAGGCCCCATTTTTCTCCTCCTTGAATAATTTTTGTGTTTGGTCTTTTTCTGTAGGTAATTAATTGCGTTTTATAAGAGGGATGACTGTAGGGTTTAATTCTAAGACTTGCACCAGTCTTCCTTTCTAGTAATTAATTGCGATCACGTAGGCTTTTCTTTGTTAAAAGTAATCGCTGTAACTTTTATTGTGGTAAGCGCAGGAGTATTATTTAGGAAGGGTATATTGGCGGACGTTATAAAGCACCCACCTGCGGAAACGGGGGATGGGGGGAAAACACTACCCAGATAACGTCGAACTTACGTAAGAGCGAATCAAAGTTAATTTTGCTCACGCGGTCAGTATAACATTTAACTTTGACGTAATATGGATGCGCGGGCTGTAACATATTTGACTCACGAGTTGCTTTCAAATCTAATTGGCGGAGGTCATGGTTGTTAATTTTTGTCGTGATTTCATTGGTCTTAGAGGGACGCCAGCGATGACGTAGGGCATAGATCAGCGTAGTTTGTTTTATGATATGTACGCGCATCTATTCATTAGCGGGGTCCTTTGTCTGCAGAAATATACAGCCGTGAAATCGACGTCGTTATCAACTTGCTCTGATGAGAGATATTTGGTAACTGGGTATGTTGTTAAGTTAAATTAAAGTAGGAGATAGTCTGTAAGATCTTTGCTTTTGTAAAGTATAAGTTTTCTTCAGGAAGTTTTAGTTTTATTTCTTAAACAGTAGTGCCATCAATTGCTATCTGGTAGAAATAATAAATAAACTAGAAGTGCGCCTATATTATTTCCTGTGAATAATAGCAATATCATCCAATTGTATAACGAGGGTTGAATGTTACCTAGATAAGGTTAAGTCCTTAGGTTATATCAATAACTGTAATTGTGAGAGCCGATATATGTAACCTCGATTTAATTATAATTATTGCAGTGTAAATACGCTGGGTAGTTGTGTACGTTATTTTATTGTGTACGTAAATTGGTGGTGCAATTAAATATTATGGAGAGGGGATTTTAAGATACTTGATATATATATATGAGCGTATTGGTGTAAATTTTAATCACGGGTGTACTTGAATTTACTTGAGTATTATTTCGGCAAGGGAGCCCGGAGAAGAGGCGAAGTTAACCTTATTGAGAGTACAGGAATTCGGGTATTTGTCTACGGTGTTTAAATTATAACTTTTTGTGTCAGTAGAAGAGGGTCTAGATGGGATTTTATTAGTCCTAGAGGATATATATATATATATATATATACATAGAGATGTAATTTATAAGTGAATTTATATTTCATAGCGGGATGTAATTAATATTTATGAAATGGGAGTTCATCTTTCCTAGTTATATTGTGTAATCGATGGAGCGGTCCTGAGACCGCCTGTTAAATTAAGTAGGGCTTAGTATTGTAAGTACAGGAGTTCCGTTTCAGTGTATGAATGTTGTGACGGCAGACGGGCTAGCCAGCACAAAAAATTTAGGTCAGCTGTGTTTGGGGTTTCCTAAACAGAAAGGTTGAAGTGGGGTAGTTTTGACCTTTGATAGGAGTGTTGTCTATCGCTGTGCATAGTTGAGGAGGGGCAGATGGGAGTTGTATTTATTTAAGGGAGTTAGAGGTTAGAGATGATTATATTTGACATGTTGTATATCTGTTGTATTATTTGTTCCACAGCAGTCAGTTTCATGGCAAATTGGGAGGGTGTAACCGGCCTTCCAGTTTACAACTGAAAGTTGTTGTCTTGGGAGCCTAGTGCTCGAGATATCGGCAGAGGTGAAGAGCACTGGTGACGAGGTGGTTACTGGCGCCAAGTATGGCTGCCACAGAAAAAAAGAATCAGTTCCATTTTCAGTGAAGCATCATTCAGCGATTGGATTTCTTAAAATCCTGAGCTCTAAGCTCATATACACACACTGAAACAAAGGCACGTGGCCTGGTGTCGTCATTTAAAAGTCGGTCATTATAAAACCGACGGCCCTAAACCCAATGAGGGGTAACTGGGCAGGTGAAATATGTTTTGTCAGCAGTGAATCCTCTACATACTAAGTCAAGTACCTAGTCATTATTGTCAGAAGTCATCAGCAGCAGTGGTCCGGGCAGGAGAGAGGGTCAAAATTCCTTTCCCGACCAAAAACGAGAATAGTGGCGTAACAGAGACGCCACATCAGCAGAAGACGGCAGTGTCAGAGTAGACACTGAACAGAAACAGATAGGAGGCAGAGGGGTTAGAGGCAGATAGAAAGTGTGTTAGGACAGCCTCTGAGATAGCAAATGAAAAAGGTCATTTAGTGGATCAGTGCTTGTGAAGCAGTGGTTAACAGTGTAGGACACCAGTTAATGAAATTATAGAGTGTAGACACTTAGTACGTCTGCAGCCAGACCGTGTGTCGTGGAATATTCTAATCCACATATATAAATTAAAAGGTAAACATAAAGCCTAACAAATAAATCTAATAAAGAAAAGAGCAATGGTAAAATAACAGTGCTGTCACAAGGAATGTACTCGAAATCCCCTTTGTTTTATGCTTCGTCTGCAAATTGTAACGCTTTCACGTTGATAGTAAAAGCCTACTGTATTATTACCCGCTTTCTTCAATGAAACGTGTGCTGTATTTCTTGGAAAAACATTGAGATACCAAGCTGATCAATGACCTAATTTAAATATTTCATTCATTCCATTTTATACACGGCGTAACTAAAGACAGATGGACTAAAGGATAGAGAGAAGGGAGAGGCATAAAGCCGAACACGTGCAACACAAAACACGCGTCGCGCGATACACAATTACTACTATCACGCGTGTAAGGCCACATGCACTAACTTTTTCAGACGGACAGTGATAAATTCACTACCCTTCCCAGAGTTAGGTTTTAAAAAACCTGGGAAACGCTTATTAGAAAAGATAACATTATATGGGTTTACGTTTGAAAACATTACAGTACCCAGACAGCACATCTTCGAAACAGGAGGTAGAAGAAATTGCATATTTTGAACGCAGCCACTTAGCTCTATTAAATATATATATTTGGGTTCCTTAGGGTTTGCTGACAAAGAATATGTACAACGTTATGCAAATAGTCTAGGAATTAACAAGTTATAGCCAAAATAAAATGATGGTGCTGTCAGACAACACCCAAAATCAGAATCGCTCAGTGGTAGATTTTTTTACACCACCATTGTACGGGAAATGGGCCACAAGTTACATTTGAACTGATTGGCTGGAATGATATGTAAGGCTAAACACGATTAGTCGGGCTATAAATACTATCTTTGGTTGTTAGGGGAGACGTAGGAAGTTAAAATTTTTTCAAACACTTGTCGAAACGTGGCTCCATTGGCCAGACTCGCTGATATACTCACTTAGGAGCGTTAGTTCGAGACCACTAGTCAAATAAGCTTGATAAAGCAACAGTGCGTTGAAGCCAGCTCATATTTTTGCTAAATAAAAGCCTGGAACATAAGCAGATGGGAATTTGTGCCAGTAGTTGTGCCAGAATTCATTGCTAATCAACGTATCTGTGTTTGTTTCCATGAATTGTGGTAAGCTTGAAACATTCAGTATCTTTTAATGAAAATTGAATGTGAATTGTTAATTTATGCCTGTATATATGTGTAGTTCAGTAGCAAACATGATGTAAAGCCTATAATGCTCCAGCCTGAACAGAAGGTGTCGGAGGAAAGTAAAACTGCATGGAATGGCCAAACAGTACACTGACACCTAGATTATTGATTAGACAGAAATAATGCTGGAAGTGCAGAGGCGTAGTAACAATTAAGGAGGTAAATACTGGTATAAAGTATTTCAGATGAAGCTGACAGTTGGCCTAACGCTCTGAACTCAATGTTTGTGATGTATTGTGCTCAGTGTAAAAAGAGAGTAAAAATTAGTTATGAAGTAGAAGGTACATCCTTCTTGTTTTCAGGGACAGTGGTATTGATGGTATTGAGCAGCACCTGGTCAGAGCTTTGCTGAATCCAGAGTCGGACAGCATACTCCTTGGTCCATTTAGCTATCAGTGAGGTGTCTCCAGAGCCCAGGGGAGAAATCGAGCAGAGGAGTCTTTTCCTGCCGCCATCACGCAAGATAAGCTGATGTGGCCAGCTGAGCTCAAAATTATGTACCCCCAGCTTAAAATGACCTTGTAAAAATAACATTAAGAGGGGAATTAAATTGTTTTAATATCAGGAACTGAGAACATCTCCAATACTAGTCCCAATAAAGACAAACTATTGAAGTCATGATGACAAATACCAACAGAGCTTGAACAAAACAAAACCAGTATTACCTCATATTACTACTACACAACTGACACACATAGGATACTTTTAATAATATATGTCATTACCATATTCATATTGATAAATTCTGTACATATAACTTGTAAGTAAAATTGATTGTGATTCCTGGTTCCCTTTGTATTTGAATCAGGACACATATTCATTCATAACAGCAATGAATACATATTGTTATTTGAAAAGTTATCAGTGACTCCTTTAAGATATCCTTTAGAGTGTTATATGTATGTGAGTGTCACAGTGTTGTCAAGTGTGGTGGAATAAATTAAATTGTTTATCTGTCTGTTGTTGTTATGACTTACACTTCATCATACACATACCCTAGACATACAACGTAGTCATCACACTATTCCAGAATAATTCTGACTGAGGTATACATATGTGGCAGCAAGCAAGGTTATATATAATACACTACTCTTATTAGATATATATACCTTCACAGCTGATCTCAGTCAGTACACTAAGTCCCCTATAAATATTTATAACATCCCACTTCACCACATATATTGGGGTCTCGCTCTTGGGATTTTGAATCTTTCCCTATTAAAAAATATTGGGGGTAATTCACTTCAGGGAATATAAGAATTAAAAGGTATCCTTGGGTGGAATTAAATAAGGTTGAGCTCACGGTGCCTGTGTTGTCCATTAGATATATATTTAGAGACTAAATTGTTGGTTAGACATTGTATAAATTTACCTGATAGACAATGGCGGACCTGGCCAAATTTCGATCTGCTGCGGTTCAGACTGCAAAAGAGTTAGGATTAGATGGGCAAGTTATGGTTGCCTATGTCACTACGGAATGTGACAAATTTATTGAACGCGAAGAAAGAAGGTTTGAAGCCAAAAGAAAGTTAGAGGCTGAAAGGGAAATTAAGAAGTTACAATTTGAGGCTGAGGCTGAGACTAAGAGGTTGCAGATTGAGGCTGAGGCTAAGAAATTGGAGGCAGAAAGAGAAGACAAAAGATTGGCTGCAGAAAGGGAAGAGAAGAAATTAGCTGCAGAAAGGGAAGCAGAAGAAAGAAGATTGGCTGCAGAAAGGGAAGAGAAGAAATTAGCTGCAGAAAGGGAAGCAGAAGAAAGAAGATTGACTGCAGAGAGGGAAGCAGAAAAGGAGGAGAAGAGATTACAAAGGGAACATGAGTTACGACTAAGGGAGTTTGAGTTTCAGGGCCATGCTCCTGAAAATGGTGCCAGTCCCTTTGCCTCTGATGCCACTGCTAGCCAAGGAGCCTCAACCTCAGCTATGAATTTTCATTTAGATCATTTTGTTGAGAAAGACGATGATATAGAGAGCTACCTAAATAGGTATGAACTATTAGCTACCACGTATGGGTTAGAGAGAGAAAGGTGGAGCTTAAAGTTATCTCAAGGACTTCGTGGGGCAGCTTATGAAGTTTTTGCAAAAATGAGCAGAGGTGATCAGGAAAATTATGACATGCTAAAGCAGGCTCTTTTGTTAAGATATGAAAAGAATGCAGAATTCTATAGGAAAAAAATTTAGGAATGCTAAACTACTGTCAGGTGAAACCTATCACCAGTTCTCTGCACGAATAGAGACATACTTGGAGAAATGGACTTCTCTGGGGAAAACCCAAGATCTTAAGGAAATGGTCCTTATAGAGCAATTAAGAGAGTCCATGGCTCCAGACCTGAGAAAGTTTCTCATGGAACAAGGTGCAGAGAGGCTGGGTGAGTTGCTAAATGTTGCTGAAAGGTATCAAGCAGCTCAAGCAGAGGTAACAGGAAATAAAAAGAAACAAGTGGATAACTTTAGGGCACCACAGAACTTTAATAAATTTGATCCTAAGGATCAAAATAAAGGTAAGCACCAATTTGATAGGCCACGGTATGAAAATAAAAATAAAAACCCACAATTCGATGAAAGGAAATATGATGAAAGAAAATCTTTCAACCAAGGAAAAAGGTGGTGTAAAAATTGTCAGATGGACAATCATGACACTGACCGTTGCAGAAGGAAACCTGTGTATATGGCAACCCTTCAGGTCAGGTCGACCTCAAGACAGGAGGAGGATATTATGTTAGATACCACTCCAGAAGAGATGAGGAAGGCACAGGCTGGGGATAAAACACTCAAGCCTTGTTTCAGAAAATTGTCAACTTGTCATACAACTCCAGGCAAGGGAGATTTTTACATGAAAAACAAGTTGATGTATAGGAAGACTGGAGCTAGATCCAAAGGTCAGGGACAACTGGTACTTCCTAAAAGATATAGGGCAGACTTAATAAGGAGCCTACATGTGAAACCAGATGGGGACCATGAGAAGATAGGTACCATCATTCAAAAGGTGGCTCACAATTATTATTGGCCCAAAGCAAGATGGGACATTGAGAATTTTGTAGAAAGGTGTAGCATAGCACATGAGGGAACACCCACAAGTGGGAACATGGATCAGGACCTGGACACGCCACGGGGCAAAATTAGGCCTGATAATAAAAAGAAAAATAGATTTGATAAAGTGGACCAAATGGAATGGGAAGCCCCTTTTCACGGACAAGCTTCACTTAACTGTTTTACAATGGCCACTATGCGGAGAGTGCAAAAAGATGTCTTACCCCAGGATAAGCCGACAAGCCCTCAATCGGACTTAAACAAACTGGAGGAAGAGGATGTAGAGAGGAAATCTCTCATCAAGAATTTTAAGTGGGGAGAAAGCCCCAAAAGAAAAATTGGTAGCGGTCGTTTTGTGAATGATAATTCTGGGAAGAAAAATCATCACTATAAAGCTTCGAGTGGAAGAGACCATACCGGAGCACGGACAAATAGGTCCACACAATTAAAGGTCCATATGTAGCTTTGTTAAGAACGTGGACTGATGAAAAGGCAGAGGAAAACATTACATCTTCATACCAATATGTGAATGAGCTGACCACTCGTTTAAAAACGGGTTGGAAACTTGCCAATGAAAATTTGAAACAAGCCAGGAAGAAACATGCTGCCTATTATAACAGGAAGGCGAAAGACAGAAATTTGGCTGTGGGAGAGAAAGTACTGCTTCTTTTGCCCGGGAGTCAGAATAAGTTACAAATTGGATGGCAGGGTCCATATACAGTTTTAGAGAAGGTATCTAGAACAAATTATAAGATAGATAAGAAGGGGAAAGAAAAAATCTATCATGTGAATCTCCTGAAGAAATATTTGGAAAGAGAACATCAGGAAGAGACACACTTGTTGACCTTGTCCATCGCCATGGAGATGAAAAAGGAACCACTTTCATCATTTGAGTATCCATTACACCCCTGTGAGACAGCAGCACAGGTGAAAATCAGTACACATTTAACGAAAACTCAGAAAGAGAGAGTGCAACAGGTTCTAAATAATCATGCAGAGGTGTTAACAGACCGACCAGGGCATACAAACCTATTGGAATATGATATGAAACTGATAGACCCCACACCTGTCTGTATGAAACCATATTCGATTCCGTTTGCTAAGGAGAAAGCTTTGAAGGAAGAGATAGACTATCTGTTGAAGGAAGGAATTATTTCGCACAGTGAATCTTCGTATAGTTCCGGTGTTGTACTCTTAAGGAAGCCCTCTGGAGAACATAGACTCTGTATAGATTACAGGAGACTGAATGCTATTACAGAAGGACAGGTGGATCCATTGCCGGATACAAATCAGCTGTTTGCCAAACTAAATAAAGCTAAATATTTCTCCAAAGTGGATCTGAGTAAAGGATATTATCAGATTCCAGTAAAGCCTGAGGTTAGACCATACCTAGCTTTTAGTACTTCAGAAGGACACTATGAGTTTAATAGATTGCCATTTGGATTGAAGAATGCGCCTAGTGTCTTCTCTAGAATGATGAGAAAATTATTGGACCCTCTGAATAATCCATGTATAACAAATTTCATGGATGATATCCTGATAGCAACAGAAACATTTGAGGAACACATTGACTCTCTGAACATGCTGTTTAATCGACTTAGGGAGGCAAATTTAACAGCCCGACCAACCAAATGTTGCGTTGGATGTAAAGAATTGGAATTTTTGGGACACACAGTTTATCAGGGAAACATGACCCCTGACCCAAAGAATTTAGAGAAACTACAGAAAGCCCCGAGACCACAAACCAAGAAGGACGTGAGATCCTTTGTCTCATTATGTGGTTTCTACCAGAAGTATATCAAAGACTTTAATTCCATATGTGCACCGTTAACTGATTTGACACGTAAAGGACATCCAGATCGCATTACATGGACACCACAATGTGAAATGACTTACCAAGAATTGAAGGAAAAGCTCACAAGTAAACCCATTTTGAAATTACCTGACTTAAGTCAAGAATTCATAGTAAGGACGGATGCAAGTAATATTGGGTTAGGTGCAACTCTACTACAGAAATCCGATGCATTGGATGGGGAATTAAGCCCAGTGGCATATGCTAGCAGAAAATTGAATAAAGCTGAAATCAATTACTCAACTAGCGAAAAAGAATGTCTTGCAGTAATATGGGCAATAAAGAAATTCAATATCTATCTGTATGGGAAGGCCTTTAAGTTGCAAACAGACCACAAACCTTTATCGTTTCTAGCACAGGCTAGGCATGAGAACTCCAGGTTACTCCGATGGTCTTTACTTTTGGCTCCATATAATTTTAGCATTGAGTATATATCTGGAAAAACAAATTTGGGAGCGGATTTCTTAAGCCGCCATCCGTGTGATGAGAATCACCGTAAACCCCAGAACTAATAATAAATTTCTCTATGTGTATATAGAATAAAGGACTGACATATAATGTCTGTTTTAAGAGGGGAGATGTCGTGGAATATTCTAATCCACATATATAAATTAAAAGGTAAACATAAAGCCTAACAAATAAATCTAATAAAGAAAAGAGCAATGGTAAAATAACAGTGCTGTCACAAGGAATGTACTCGAAATCCCCTTTGTTTTATGCTTCGTCTGCAAATTGTAACGCTTTCACGTTGATAGTAAAAGCCTACTGTATTATTACCCGCTTTCTTCAATGAAACGTGTGCTGTATTTCTTGGAAAAACATTGAGATACCAAGCTGATCAATGACCTAATTTAAATATTTCATTCATTCCATTTTATACACGGCGTAACTAAAGACAGATGGACTAAAGGATAGAGAGAAGGGAGAGGCATAAAGCCGAACACGTGCAACACAAAACACGCGTCGCGCGATACACAATTACTACTATCACGCGTGTAAGGCCACATGCACTAACTTTTTCAGACGGACAGTGATAAATTCACTACCCTTCCCAGAGTTAGGTTTTAAAAAACCTGGGAAACGCTTATTAGAAAAGATAACATTATATGGGTTTACGTTTGAAAACATTACAGTACCCAGACAAAACATCTTCGAAACAGGAGGTAGAAGAAATTGCATATTTTGAACGCAGCCACTTAGCTCTATTAAATATATATATTTGGGTTCCTTAGGGTTTGCTGACAAAGAATATGTACAACGTTATGCAAATAATCTAGGAATTAACAAGTTATAGCCAAAATAAAATGATGGTGCTGTCAGACAACACCCAAAATCAGAATCGCTCAGTGGTAGATTTTTTTACACCACCATTGTACGGGAAATGGGCCACAAGTTACATTTGAATTGATTGGCTGGAATGATATGTAAGGCTAAACACGATTAGTCGGGCTATAAATACTATCTTTGGTTGTTAGGGGAGACGTAGGAAGTTAAAATTTTTTCAAACACTTGTCGAAACGTGGCTCCATTGGCCAGACTCGCTGATATACTCACTTAGGAGCGTTAGTTCGAGACCACTAGTCAAATAAGCTTGATAAAGCAACAGTGCGTTGAAGCCAGCTCATATTTTTGCTAAATAAAAGCCTGGAACATAAGCAGATGGGAATTTGTGCCAGTAGTTGTGCCAGAATTCATTGCTAATCAACGTATCTGTGTTTGTTTCCATGAATTGTGGTAAGCTTGAAACATTCAGTATCTTTTAATGAAAATTGAATGTGAATTGTTAATTTATGCCTGTATATATGTGTAGTTCAGTAGCAAACATGATGTAAAGCCTATAATGCTCCAGCCTGAACAGAAGGTGTCGGAGGAAAGTAAAACTGCATGGAATGGCCAAACAGTACACTGACACCTAGATTATTGATTAGACAGAAATAATGCTGGAAGTGCAGAGGCGTAGTAACCATTAAGGAGGTAAATACTGGTATAAAGTATTTCAGATGAAGCTGACAGTTGGCCTAACGCTCTGAACTCAATGTTTGTGATGTATTGTGCTCAGTGTAAAAAGAGAGTATAAATTAGTTATGAAGTAGAAGGTACATCCTTCTTGTTTTCAGGGACCGTGGTCTTGATGGTATTGAGCAGCACCTGGTCAGAGCTTTGCTGAATCCAGAGTCGGACAGCATACTCCTTGGTCCATTTAGCTATCAGTGAGGTGTCTCCAGAGCCCAGGGGAGAAATCGAGCAGAGGAGTCTTTTCCTGCCGCCATCACGCAAGATAAGCTGATGTGGCCAGCTGAGCTCAAAATTATGTACCCCCAGCTTAAAATGACCTTGTAAAAATAACATTAAGAGGGGAATTAAATTGTTTTAATATCAGGAACTGAGAACATCTCCAATACTAGTCCCAATAAAGACAAACTATTGAAGTCATGATGACAAATACCAACAGAGCTTGAACAAAACAAAACCAGTATTACCTCATATTACTACTACACAACTGACACACATAGGATACTTTTAATAATATATGTCATTACCATATTCATATTGATAAATTCTGTACATATAACTTGTAAGTAAAATTGATTGTGATTCCTGGTTCCCTTTGTATTTGAATCAGGACACATATTCATTCATAACAGCAATGAATACATATTGTTATTTGAAAAGTTATCAGTGACTCCTTTAAGATATCCTTTAGAGTGTTATATGTATGTGAGTGTCACAGTGTTGTCAAGTGTGGTGGAATAAATTAAATTGTTTATCTGTCTGTTGTTGTTATGACTTACACTTCATCATACACATACCCTAGACATACAACATAGTCATCACACTATTCCAGAATAATTCTGACTGAGGTATACATATGTGGCAGCAAGCAAGGTTATATATAATACACTACTCTTATTAGATATATATACCTTCACAGCTGATCTCAGTCAGTACACTAAGTCCCCTATAAATATTTATAACATCCCACTTCACCACACCGTGGTGTTATAGTTAATAGTTATGTTAGGCTAGTTAGGAGTGGTGGTACTTAAACTAGAGACCCCCACCTCATAGTTAGGTTCTGTTAATCCTTAACTTCCTTCCATACAGGTTGCAAGAGAGGGTGAAGGTGGTTGATGATAATATCAGTCCTTTTAATCGTTTATTCTTTTTTTCAGGTGTGCGACCCCGGACAGTATTTATTTCGATGTGTACTTTATTTTTATTGTGTAAATAAAACTATATAAACTGTACACTGGATCAGCGTCTACACTATACTGTACCTATATGTTGTCTGTATAGTTGTGTCTGTGGTCTTTATGTAAACCTTATCTCCTTTGTTTTAAAGGTAGTCAGAGGGGGTGAGTCTATAGCTATTATTGAAGTCACGAGTGGCGAGGGAGAGTCAATCTAGGTTCTCACCCTCGAGCCAATAGGCTTATCTTACCACATTCATTGTCACTTAAAATCAAAATCTATCTTCTCAGTCGTTTCTCATACTAGGGTCTTGTCTTACACTCAGGCATAACTCTATACTTAAATCCACTTCGTGACAGCCACATCACACACCATTCTGTTGTTGTTTAACTAGGGTTGCTGAGCTTCTTGCTCTTTTGCATCCAATACCAAGTTGAAGACTCCTTGCTATTATCTACACTGTAGATCTAGGCTTTTCCTGTGGGTTTTTTTGCAATTCCGAAACGTGTTGAGTTGAAGTCACAACCTCCAGTTTTTCCAGTCCTGCTTGCATTTAAAGATTGTCACATGTGGTCCCAAGCTAGCAGTAAGAAGCGCGTGGCATACTGTGCATTCCTCGCCATCCAAGGGGGCTATCCAACTATGCAGAGCTAAAATACTGTGCTCTGGTTCTGGGCTCTCCCAAGGAATTGTCACGTCCTGCACAGAGCCACTTTTCAGCTTCCCCTGCCAATCATTGGATCCACAGTGAGATCCTCCTGCAGGCAGTCAACCAGGTCTAAACCTGGGGTTCATGTGACTTCTCCAAGCTTAGTGTGCAAGTTTCACCAAAGGGTGGAATTCCTGGAAGTGTGTGGATGATTTTAAGAGTCATTGAGAGTGTAATTAGCCACACAGACAGAGATTCACTTCCACATAAGTATACTGCAGCATTGTGCATAGCTGGTGGTCATACAGAGATGACTCCACATATGCCTCCATGCATACACAAGTCTGTAAAAGTGGGTACCTAACTGTGCTCTTGACTTAGTGAAGGCAAAGTCAGAGGAAGGGAATAGGTCACCCTACCTCATAAAGCTGAGACCTAGCATGGTGAAGTCTCTAACACTTAACTCCCCTATGATAGTATTTGCTACAGGACTACCTTTATCCTACTGTGTAATGCCAGCTTGTACAAACTCTTGAAGCAGCTTAAAAAAATATGGGTTTGCTGTAGTTTTTGTTTTATAAATTGTGAACTTTCAGGAATGTTGTATAGTCTATACCAGGGGTTCTTAACCCATTTTCTGCTCATGGACCCTCTTCTAGCCTCATTTACTTCTGTGGCCCCCCCCCCCCCTCCCATCCATAGTCGCAGTTAGCTGGAAGAAGATACTTTACCATCTTACTATGGCCACCCAGAAATATGGTATGGCCTCCTGGGGACCACATGGCCCACTTTGAGAATCACTGGATCTATTTTTTTAATGAGTAAACGTTGTCTTGACATTTATTTTTGGTCACAACTTGCCATACAAAACCATCATCATCACATTCCTTTTTGTTCTTCATAGAGCACTGAACCACCATTGCAGCTGGTCTCCTTACAGGAAGCCTGCACCAAGCATTCACATGCTGTTGTAGCGGGGGTTTCTGTAGCAATTAGTTGGACATGATGAGGTTGCCAGCCCCATGCACAACCTCATAATAGTAGCCTTGTATGTCATGCCTAAGGGCAGCGTTTCTCAACCGGGGTTCCTCGAGAAGTCGCTAGAGGTTCCGTAAGAGGTTGTCATTGAAAAAAATATATAAACTGGTTTTTTTTTTTTTTTTTTCAAAGTCTTGTATAAAACTATGTCTTAGGCTATATTTTTATTCATATTGCTTGGGCGTATTGGAGCCGCGGTAACATAGTGGTTAGTGCACTGGCATCCTAGCGCAGTGGTCTATGGTTCGATCCCCAGATGAGGCGGGAATTTTTTAGGCCACAAACGGCTCCTGGGTCGACCCAGCCCCAAATGGGTACCAGGGCAACTCTGGGAAGGTTAAGGCGGCCGGCGTGATGCCGACCACATCACCCCTCGTGTGCCGACGGTCAAGATAATATGGGCCTAACACCATATTCCCAATATGCCTCAATGGGCTTGTAACGGGATCCTTTACCTTTACCTTTTTGGGCGTATGGTTTTTAGTAGGTTTACTATAGAACATAGTCGATAAATTTTCATGTTGTTAATCAAATTCATTAAAATTACAGTCAGCTAAAGATATAATCATTTTTATGCAGGGGTTCAGTGAGGCCTGAAAATTTATTTTAAGGGTTCTGCTGGGATAAAAAGTTTGAGAAACGCTGCCTTAGGGTGTAATAAATTTGCTGCTTGATAAACTATTTGTGTTACCTTTGAATTGTTCTTTTTGGGGAATATCAAAATAGATTTTCTTTTCGTTGATTCAGTACTGAGTTCATATTTCCTCCATCTCTTGTTGCTATCATAGTATCTGTTCTTATGTCTTCTTTTGTCTAATTCTTTCCATCTTCCTTAAAAGTTTTATTTCAGCACGTGATAGCTATCCTAGAGTTTTCTTTCCACTGTCAGTGTCCAGTTTATCTCATCTTTAATTTTGTTCAGTTTCTTGCTTGGTGGAATCTTAATCATTATCCCGTTACACGTCCATTGAGGCATATTGGGAATAATATGTTAGGCCCATATTTTCTTGACCATCGGCACACTAGGGGCGATGTGATCATCATCACGCAGGTCGCCTTAACTTTCCCAGAGTTGCTCTGGTACCCAATTCGTGAGGCTGGGTCGACCCCAGAGCTGTTTGCAGTCTAAAAAATCCTGCCTCACCTAGGGATCGAACCATGGACCACTGAGCTATGAAGCCAGTGCACTAACTACTGCGCTACCATGGCTCTTAACTAATAAAGGCCTATCTTAATATGCTCTGTTTATTTACTCTTCATGGTGCTGTAGGTGAAGCTCCTTCAACACTCACAAGCCTGTTTATTTGGTAACTTCCTACACAACTGCCAGAAGGAAAGAGAGAATTGCCAGTACAGGACTGCATCAGTTTGGTCATTGTTGAGACCTGATAAGACGCAGTTTGTCAACTTGCTGTACAAGCCATCAGATCAGGTAATGGTAAAATACATGTAAGTGTAACACTTGAGATGTGGCATGCCACTAGGAATACCATGTTGAGGCATTCACTAACAGATCCTCCATAATAAGTGGCTAGACATGATAACAAACAGACTTGTAGAAAAGAACCAGAAAAAAAGAACCAGTGCAGTATTATTCTTCTTCTTTGGTCCTTGGCCACTGACTGACTAAGCAGTCAGTGCCCATCCCACCTAGTGGTGTCTTGTAGGGCAGAAACAGACTGTCTCCATTTTGCTTGGTTGACAGCCATCTTTGTGTGGTGCCCCAGCTCTGGTTCATGCTTAGCATCTCTGCCTCCGCTGTTCTCCGCCAGGTGGCTTTTGGCAGTCCTCGCTTTCACTTTCCTTCTGGAGACCATAGCTTGGCAGTTTTGGTGATGGTGTCAGGGTCTCTTCTGAGGACGTGGCCAACCCAATTCCAGTATCTACCCGCTGTCATGTTGTGCATGTTCTCTTGGTGGTTCCGAGTTAGTAGTTCTTGGTTGATGATGGTGTTCGGCCAGAAAATTTGATATACAGCTGGATATTAAAGAGAGGAAATGGAGATGAATATGGAGATCCTTACAGAATATTTGATGCTGGCATTTTCATTGTAGCAGGGATTGAGAGAAATATCATCTACCTAAAAGAACACATGCTGAAGATCTGTTGCCATTGGCATGTTCTTCAGAAGAGTTATGAACTCAAAAAGGAAATAAATAGTTGCTGTTTGACTGAAGAAGAAAGAATAAGAGATAATTATTGAAGGACTGAAGAAAGAAGGGAAAGAAATAATAGTTGCTCTGCAGCATCACTTGTTTCTTATGGTCAAATTTTTAAATTTAACTTCCAAGGGGAAGGCGGGTAGACACTATTTTATGAAATCCTGAATAACAGCTATGTAATTCTAGCCCAAGCAAAATAACCTAATACTAGAGATAAACTCCAGTTGCCTATGATTTTTGACTGTGTATGTGGAAAAAAGTGAGTTAGCAGTTGTCTCTATCTGTAAGGTTTTGTCAGAAGTAACTTTCAGAAGAACTTACTAAGCTATGCCTCATTCAGAAAAAGCAGTGTATGTTTTATGTTTGTTTGGGAAATTATTTCTATTTTATATTTTAAGGAAAAGCTTTGAATCAAGGGAGGCACGTAAATAATATATTTTCTCTTCTTGAATCTTTAGCCCCTGACTGACAAAGTAGTGGCATCCCGTAGGGCAGCAACAAACTGTACATTACATATGATCATTAAGAAATTTCTTGGTTAAGATTATGTATCATTTTCCTTTGCACTCCTTCCGAAGCATGGAGCCACGACTGCATCAGGTCCCCTTACTGGTAGTGTGCACAAGGCAGTCACGTGCCCCTGCAGCTGTGTTTTCTGTGGCAGTTTGTTTTACATGATGAGGTTGCCATCCCCCATGCACAACCTCGTATTAGTCACCTGGTATGACACGTCTGACAGAGCAGCAGTTCTAGTCTTTCTTTGTTTCCTCAAAGATCCCCCAGGAACTATATGGGGCAATATTATGTATGTGGTTTATAGCAGAAAACGAAAAAGCATTACAAATGAATCCCTGCCCACTTAAGAGTTACCCTTCAATCATTTGTGTAAAAGGAAAGGATCCCGTTACACATGGCAATTGAGGCATATTGAGAATAGGGTGTTAGGCCCATATTTTCTTGAACATCGGTACACTAGGGGTGATGTGGTCAGCATCACGCCGGCCGCCTTAACCTTCACAGAGTTGTTCTGGTACCCAATTCATGAGGCTGGGTCAACCCCGGAGCTGTTTGCGGTCTAAAAAATTCCACCTCAATGGGGGATTGAACCATGGACCACCGAGCTAGGAAGCCAGTGCACTAACCACCGTGCTAATACAGCTCCCCAATCATTTGTGTAAAATTACTTAAATGATCTGCTTGATACAATAGAGCTTCAAATTAAGTTGTAAATGCTCCCCACTTGTACACCACCCCAGGTACTGACAGCCAAGTTCAGTGAACATGACATTGCGCTGTGGAAGTCTGTCTACATGGCTGGGCTATCTCCTTCACCCCATGTTAGCCAGACAGATTTTTATCATGACTGCAACCCAGCAGGAGGGGGTGAAGAGATGAACAACACTGCGGTTGATGGAATGACTAGATCCAAGTAAGGATGTATGTGAGCTTAGATTTTCCTGTGGTTTTATGTGGTCTTAAATGTCGTCATCATTATCAATCTTTTTTTTGTTTTTGTTTCTTATGTAGCATAGAGCCACTAGTGTAGCCAGTCCACTTGTAGCATAGAGCCACCAGTGTAGCTTGTCCACTTGTAGCATAGAGCCACCAGTGTAGCTAGTCCACCTGTAGCATAGAGCCACCAGTGTAGCTAGTCCACCTGTAGCATAGAGCCACCAGTGTAGCTAGTCCACCTGTAGCATAGAGCCACCAGTGCAGCTAGTCCACTTGTAGCATAGAGCCACCAGTGTAGCTAGTCCACTTGTAGCATAGAGCCACCAGTGTAGCTAGTCCACCTGTAGCATAGAGCCACCAGTGTAGCTAGTCCACCTGTAGCATAGAGCCACCAGTATAGCTAGTCCACCTGTAGCATAGAGCCACCAGTGCAGCTAGTCCACTTGTAGCATAGAGCCACCAGTGTAGCTAGTCCACTTGTAGCATAGAGCCACCAGTGTAGCTAGTCCACTTGTAGCATAGAGCCACCAGTGTAGCTAGTCCACTTGGAGCATAGAGCCACCAGTGTAGCTAGTCCACCTGTAGCATAGACCACCAGTGTAGCTAGTCCACCTGTAGCATAGAGCCACCAGTGTAGCTAGTCCACTTGTAGCATAGAGCCACCAGTGTAGCTAGTCCACTTGTAGCATAGAGCCACCACTGTAGCTAGTCCATTTGTAGCATAGAGCCACCAGTGTAGCTAGTCCACCTGTAGCATAGAGCCACCAGTGTAGCTAGTCCACTTGTAGCATAGAGCCACCAGTGTAGCTAGTCCACTTGTAGCATAGAGCCACCACTGTAGCTAGTCCACTTGTAGCATAGAGCGACCAGTGTAGCCAGTCCACTTGTAGCATATAGTTTCTTACATAGTACAATTTATCTGGTTCTGTAGCATGTTTTGTATGTAGATCGTCAGGTACCAGGTCTGCACAGTTCCTTAAAATGTTACAGTATGTATGTGAACTACAGAAAAGAACAAGTGATAATCTTGTGATAATCAGACTCCACACTGGCCACAACAGATTGAGATACCATCTATTCAACAAGCTAAAGATAAGAACTACCGATCAGTGTAACTGGTGCACTGATAACATGACTGCTGAACATCTGCTTCAAAGTTACCCAACATACGCGGAACAAAGAAAGCACATATGGCCGACCCCAGTACCATTCATGGAAAAGCTCTACGGAGATTCAAATAGCCTCAAACTGACTACTGCTTTCTTTGAAATCATTCCAGTGGACGCCTGAGAGTGTACGAAGAAGAAGAAGTATATGAATTTTTTTAACGGATGCATAAACAGGTTTAAGTTGTGTAACTAAATAATGTATATATAGGAACTTTTTAAGGTTCATGTCAACAAGATTAAGCCATGTAACTAACGTGATGCCCCATGTTGTTCCCGGAGGCCTCTTATGAGGCAAAGAAAGGCTCCCTCAGGCATGTCGGATATGAGGATGTGCCCTGGGGTGGGTAAGCTCATCATATAAAACATATGGCTACAGAAACCACCGCAGCAAGAACATATGAAGGCTTTATGCAGGCTTCTTGCAAGTGGGCCACCTGCAGTAGGGGAGCTCCATAGGGAGCAAATAAGAAAATGATGATGAACTAACGTGGTCATAAATAGATAATTACTTTAGTAGAGAAGAAATTGATGTCTTATAGTCAAAGGGCGTCACATGTTTGCATCATGTATGTGTTCTCAATGTGTGAATTCTAATAAATTTTCAAACCCAGCTAACTTGGCTTTGGCCGGTCTGAGATACCCAGCACATCTTCATCATCAGCATCACCCCCAAGAGGTCATTGAAGCACAGGTTAAGAAGCCCTGGCTTAGAGGGAACTTTGCTCCTATGCTCTAGGTCTTTCCATGTCCTCTTTATCACTTTCATGTCTGTCTCCAGTTCAAGAACTACCTTGTAATACTATCAGTTGGTTTGATTGTGTGTCCTATCAATCGCCAGTGCTGACTTCTCACGAGATATCCAGCGCACACTATTGTTAGGTGAAAGTGAATTCTGGTTTAGTGAAGATGTGAATAGAATATTTTGTAAGATCATTATGAATCAATTCCATAGTAGTTGGTGTTGTAATCATGACTTTGGTATTTGCAGGTCGATGGATGACTTGTCAAAGGTCAGCATTGATGGTGGACGCCGTAACAGTGACACCAAAATCAATCAGAATCATCACATTGCAGCAGCAGCTCCTAGCACAAATTGTGTACATAATGAGTCATCTTCTTCTGAACTCCTCCATTGTCCAGAAGGTTCTTCATCAACTGATACAAGGAGGCCTAGCCTGCCAGGTAAATCAGAGAAGTGTTTCAAAGATTCATCATGGAAAATGAGCCCAGACACTCTGACCAGTATTGAACATAGCCATAGTGCTAAGGAGAGTTTATCTGCAATTGCATCTCTGAATGATGACTCATCAGTAGAGGTATCAGCCTCACAAGGGGTCCAACGGATCTCTGCCACAATCACTTCACAGAATGTACCAGATGAAATTCACCAGACGTCACCAGAGCAAGCGTATGTGAATGGACACAATTGCGAGGGTCAGCCTGAAGATGAAGCCAGAAGTGTTAATAAGATAGGTGATATTTTTTTAGCTGAGGATGATGTGGGAGGTAAGAGCATGTTACCATCTTCCTGTGATACGGGTTGCAAGGAGAATGAACTCAGCGGGAGCTGTGATGGGCAGGCACTGTGTTACGATAAGCATGTGACTAGGACTAACAGCCAGGTGCTGACAGAAACACCACCTTCCAGTGTAAGTGGCAGGGCTAACAGTTTCAGTTTTGTGAAAACCAAAATGTTTACTATTGTTAGAAGTAAATCAGTAGACGGTGTAGTTTCATTGAATAGTTTTTTTCAGAACACTTCTTCAGAAAATGGTTCGGTCTCTTCTGATTATGACTTGGAACAGACATCCTTATTGTCAGAAAACTCAGCTGTGCTAGGAGAATCAAATGAGGCACAGAATGACAAAGTTAAGGACATCAGCGTGACAAATGTTATCTGTAGAATGAGACACTTTAGCAGTGAAAACAATCAGTATTCTGTGAAATCTTGTGATGTTAATGACCTCGCTGCTGCTCAGAATGGTCACAAAGAAGCATCTGGAAAACCAGCAGTAGGCTCCAACCATTTGATCGGTATTAGCAGGGACAGTGAAACAATCAAAGCTGAGTACTGTATGGGTAATATGTTAGGGACCAGTTATCATAATGGTGACAAATCTTCATGTAAATCATTAGATTCTCTAGAATTAAGTGAGATAAATGGTGCAAGAGTTAGTACCAGCTGTATCTCAGTTGATACTTTAACAGATGAGACAGAAGGAAACTGCATGTCTTCTTCCCCATCATCATACTCAAAACCTTTGGAGGTTAGCACATTGCATGAGAGGCTCACAGCAGTCTCACCTTTTGCATCTTCGTCATCATCATCAACTTTGCTTTCATCTCCCAAGAAAAGGGATGGCTGCTGTGCAGAGCTAAATGGTGTCATTCATGAGTCTACTTCAATGTCAGGATTAGCAACTAGTGCTTCAGGTGCCAGCCATGATTTCAGTGTATCTCTGTGCCGTAGGTCTGATGTTAGTCTCAAGCACCGACCGAGTGCAAGTGAAATTATGTCCAGGAGGTTGCTTGGAGCAACTGTGGCAACAAGCACTACAGATATCAGTGACTCCCACATTGGCCAGGTAATAGCTTTTTTGACTATTGTCTCTGGCAGTCGTTTCATCACTGTTGATTTTTTTGTAAGTGCCATTTTTTTAAAACATTCATCATCATCATTATCATCTTCATTACCTGTCAGCTCCCCAAGGAGCATAGACCTTGAACAAACCTGTGCTAAGTCTTCCTGTCCTGTGCTAAGTCTTCCTGTCCTGTACTAAGTCATCCTGTCCTGTGCTAAGTCATCCTGTCCTGTGCTATGTCATCCTGTCCTGTGCTAAGTCATCCTGTCCTGTGCTAAGTCATCCTGTCCTGTGCTAAGTCTTCCTGTCATGTGCTAAGTCATCCTGTCCTGTGCTAAGTCATCCTGTCCTGTGCTAAGTCATCCTGTCCTGTGCTAAGTCATCCTGTCATGTGCTAAGTCATCCTGTCCTGTACTATCTGCTCAAGTTCTTTCCATGTCTTCTTGATTTCATGTCATCTCCAGTTCTCTTCTCCAGTTCTCTTCTCCAGTTCTCTTCTCCAGTTCTTTTCTCCAGTTGTTTTTGGTTTCCCTCTACCTCTTTTATCATAGGGATTCCAAAAGAAGGATTGCGTCATTATGCTATCAGAAGGTTTCATCAGTGTGTATCCTATCCCTCATCATTATGCTATCAGAAGGTTTCATCAGTGTGTATCCTATCCCTCATCATTATGCTATCAGAAGGTTTCATCAGTGTGTATCCTATCCCTCATTACACTATCAGAAAGTTTCATCAGTGTGTATCCTATCCCTCATCATTACGCTATCAGAAGGTTTCATCAGTGTGTATCCTATCCCTCATCATTACGCTATCAGAAGGTTTCATCAGTTGTGTATCCTATCCCTCATCATTATGCTATCAGAAGGTTTCATCAGTTGTGTATCCTATCCCTCATCATTACGCTATCAGAAGGTTTCATCAGTTGTGTATCCTATCCCTCATCATTATGCTATCAGAAGGTTTCATCAGTTGTGTATCCTATCCCTCATTATGCTATTAGAAAGTTTCATCAGTTGTGTATCCTATCCCTCATCATTATGCTATCAGAAGGTTTCATCAGTGTGTATCCTATCCCTCATCATTATGCTATCAGAAGGTTTCATCAGTGTGTATCCTATCCCTCATTATGCTATCAGAAGGTTTCATCAGTGTGTATCCTATCCCTCATCATTACGCTATCAGAAAGTTTCATCAGTTGTGTATCCTATCCCTCATCATTATGCTATCAGAAGGTTTCATCAGTTGTGTA
Organism: Oreohelix idahoensis; assembly: GCA_024509875.1. Lineage (NCBI taxonomy): Eukaryota > Metazoa > Mollusca > Gastropoda > Stylommatophora > Oreohelicidae > Oreohelix > Oreohelix idahoensis. Next base: position 109,286 of record JAMPIV010011774.1, on the reverse strand, counting down.
TCCTATCCCTCATCATTATGCTATCAGAAGGTTTCATCAGTTGTGTATCCTATCCCTCATTATGCTATCAGAAGGTTTCATCAGTTGTGTATCCTATCCCTCATCATTATGCTATCAGAAGGTTTCATCAGTGTGTATCCTATCCCTCATTATGCTATCAGAAGGTTTCATCAGTGTGTATCCTATCCCTCATCATTACACTATCAGAAAGTTTCATCAGTTGTGTATCCTATCCCTCATCATTATGCTATCAGAAGGTTTCATCAGTGTGTATCCTATCCCTCATCATTATGCTATCAGAAGGTTTCATCAGTGTGTATCCTATCCCTCATTATGCTATCAGAAGGTTTCATCAGTGTGTATCCTATCCCTCATTATGCTATCAGAAGGTTTCATCAGTGTGTATCCTATCCCTCATCATTACGCTATCAGAAAGTTTCATCAGTTGTGTATCCTATCCCTCGCGAGTTTCTTTAAAACATTCATTAAATCTAAAAGAAAAATGAAATTAACTGTTAGATTTTATTTAATTTCTTCTCCTCTCGAGGCCTTGAAGCATTTGATGGTGGGTTCACTATTGGTTTTATAATTCAGAGCATTCCTTGTCACGTGACAGATTGTTACAGCATACATTTTTCAAGAATTCTGCTGCTCCCTTGGTCCATATTTCCTGGCATGGTCATTTCCATACACTTCTGTTTGGCTGCTATAAGCCTCATGCTGGCTAACCCAGAAGCTGCCTGACAAAATGTCAAAACTATCTTACCATTTTGTGATTTGATATGTACTTTCACTGGTCTTGCTGACTCAGCCCATGTCGTCATTATTCCAGTCCATTCAAGTCTGCTCCCTGCTGTCATCCTAGTAAGTGTTCAGTATTGTGTTCTGTTTGATTTTCAAACTCAGTCAAGTTTTAATGGATGCTAAAGAATTTGCAATGTCAAGTAAACAAAACATGTTCATCTGGCCATTGCAGATTGTCGAATTAATCAGTTTGTAGGAAGAAAAAAAAAGAAATAGGGAAGAAAATCACTGAAAGATTTGATATCAGGTCGACCACAACTTCTGACCTGAAAATTGAATAGTGAGCTTGTTTCTGTATTAGAAATTGAAGATAGTAGCATTAGCAGAAAAACAATGAAGAAAATCTGACAAAACAGAAGACGCATTATGTGGACTTCTCATATTGAAGTTGATATAGCAGTGAAGTGGTGCAAAAAGCAAGATGAATGCAAGCTCCACAGCTCGAGACGCAGAAATCCAATCAAGACTTAGCAGCTAGGAAATGAGTTTTGTCTACTGAACAAACACCGTTGTTGGACTTTACTAATAGTTTTTTGAAAATATTAATTTATCATTACATATACTATAGATATATTCATTTTTCCTGTTTTACTTGTTTTAAAAGTGTTATTTTTTTTAAAAATTATTTTTTGCTGTCCACCTGAGAGTGCACCTGAAATATGCAATAATCAATAAATTGTTTCTTTTTTTTATGGATAAGGCTGTTTTTTTTTTATTGCATTATCCAATAAGAGTTATTTAGCTTAATCCGGTTATCCTGATTTTTGAAACTCCTAACCACATGTGACCTGAATTAATTAGGATATTTGGTATTCTTCTTCTTCGCCCTTTAGATCCCTAATGAGCATAGGACTTTTAAAAAAAATGTTGCCAACTCTTCCTGTCTGTTCAGAGCCAGTACAATAGGACTGAAATTTGGCATTCTACTACAAAAATATATATACATATATATATATATATATATATATATATATATATATATATATATATATATATATATATATATATATATATATATATATATATATATATATATATATATATATATGTACAGGGTGTCCATAAAAGATTGTACCCTTTTCAAAAAATGTATTCTCGGCCCCATGATGTGGTACGAGGATGCTTTCTATCACAAAAGTAAGATAATCTCTGCACGTTTTTCAGCATACCTTACAAAGAATCAATATGTGCACCCTTCGTGACCCGACAGATATCTAGTCGATAGTCCATTTCTTCCCTCACTCGAATCAGCATGTCTCCTGTAACAGCAGCAAAGGCTCCAATGATCCGCTCTCTCAGCTCCACCAGATATCTGGTGAATGGTGGGACAAAGACTCTGTCCTTGATGAAGCCGCACAAAAAGAAATCACAAAGTGTCATGTCTGGGGACCTCGGGGGCCATCTCAGCAACACTGCATCATCAGGACCACTGCGACCGTTGTGGGAGATGTTCATTGAGGTACCCTCTCACTGCTCCATGGTAGTGGAGTGGAGCTCCATCTTGTTGGCGCCATTTTGCAAAAACAGTGCGCATGTGCATGGCGGGTATTTCAAGTGAAACTTTTGCAGTTGAGTTGCAACCGGTTATTGTTACATGTCTCTCCACACACTGGTCAAGTAGGTGAAAAAAAAAGAAATAGGTACATTCTTTTATGGACAATCTGTATAGTTATCCATGTATATGTCAGCACAACCATGTACAAAGACCCGCAAAACCTGTACAAAGACTAAAAAAACATATCAAAAGAGTTAATTCGTGTAAAAAATATTTTCAATTACAGTGGGCTGCATTATAAATGAGCACGGGGACTTTGCCTTTTAAAGCAGGTCTTCACTTTTTTTAAAACCCAAACAATAAATGTCTGAGTTTATTTTACACTGTAAAAATAATGTGATGGTGTCATCATTTAGTCTGTTTCTGTGCTTAATTATCACTAACAGACTGGGAAATCCTGTGTCCAATAGGACCTTATAAAAGAACTCTGAGACACAGTAATAAGGGGAATGGGTTAGAAAACCTGTACTGAAATTATGTACAGGGTGTGCACATCTGAAAACGCAAACACCTTGTACAGATTATGGGTAAACCATAGCATGTGGCATGTATGCATTAACACACAATTTAATATCACATGACAGTAGATCAGTTCCAAGGGCTAACATATTTCTCAAAGAACAAAATATATTCTTTCAGAAACTACTGCTGCAATCATATTTTTGTTGCAAACTGGCATCTGCAAGGAGGCTGAGTGCAGTGTTGATTATGGTGCAAAAAAGGGTTTGGTTTGGGTTGAAGGACTATCTTCATTGCACAAGGACAACTCCATCAGTGCTCTACCACACATCCATTAGATTGCAAGGAGGATCTCGTAAATATGTGCGATTTTTTTACACAGCACAGCTGTTGAATCCCAATGTGCTATAAACTTACACATTCTGGAGGACCATTTTTGTAGTTGGTAGGTTTTTGACCCCTACCCACGCCAGGGCAGCGGCCTTGGTTGAACTACCAGGATTTTCCCACTGGCAAGCTCTGGGGATTTTCAGTGGCAATTTGCACACAAGCTCCATTTCACTACCCAGGTATAGGGGGGAGTGATGGCAGGTATTGGTGCACTGGCTCAAATAAAATATTTTCCATCATTTATGTTCCCTCTACTGGGAATTGAACTCGGTACCTTTAGAATTCCAGGCAGACACCATACCTCTGAGCCACTCTGACCCCCAATGCAAAAAAGGGACACAACATATATATATATATATATATTGATTCATTTAGTCAGTCATTACCATTCAGCGCCCCAAGTCCTCCTGTCATGTACCATAAGCTCATATTCCTCATCATTTTCATTTCTGTCTCCAGTTCTCTTCTCCGTGAGTTTTTCTGTCTACCTTTTCTTCTCTTACCCTGGGGTTTCAATGAAAAGGACTGCATGGTAATGTTATCAGCAGGTTTCCTTAATGCGGGTCCTATCCATCACCAGCATCTTTCATCTCATCTCTTGTTCCACAGGCACTTGTCAGTATCTTGTCATCAGTTCCACATTGGTGGCCTTGTCATACCATTTCAATTGTTCTATCCTATGCAAGCACCCATTTGTGAAAGTCTGTAACCTCTTGCTTTTTGTTTTTATTGCTCATTTGATATTTATATACATACCCATAGGAGCTGTGGTAGCATAGTGGTTAGTGCACTGGCTTCCTAGCGCAGTGGTCTATGCTTCGATTCCCAGATGAGGCGGGAATTTTTTAGGCCACAAACGGCTCCTGGGTCGACCCAGCCCCAAATGGGTGCCAGAGCAACTCTGGGAAGGTTAAGGCGGCTGGTGTGATGCCGACCACATCACCCCTCGTGTGCCGACGGTCAAGATAATATGGGCCTAACACCATATTCCCAATATGCCTCAATGGGCGTGTAACGGGTTCCTTTACCTTTTTTATACATACCCATATTACTAATTGTCTGAGTAGAAATGCTCAGTAACGATATGGGGAAAAGTTCTCTTTACCAGAAACTAGAAAAAAGCAACCAGCCCTTGCATTGTGAAAGTTTCAATTGAATGCTCCTTAAAAGATCATGCATGCCTTTCAATTTTTTCATGGTGCATTAACCATTGACCATGAGTCATAATAAGTTTGATTACAAAGATCCAGTTTAGTAGAAATGGAATGGAAAGAAGTGAAATGTCCACAGAAGAATTAGTGCCGTGACCAGGATGTGCAGCAGAAAGAGCACCCCATAATTATTCCTCATCATGTTTTGGCAGGTTACTTTCTAGTTTATGTAGTATTTTATTGCTACTCATTCACACTGTTGTTTATAACAATTTTATCATACTAATCTCATCTATTCTTCACGTATCGTTCATAACAATTTTATCATATTAATCTCATCTGCTCTTCATGATTTGTTCATAACAATTTTATCATATTAATCTCATCTGTTCTTCACGTATCGTTCACAACAATTTTATCATATTAATCTCATCTGCTCTTAACATATCGTTCGTAGCAGTTTTATCATATTAATCTTATCTGCTCTTCATGTATCGTAGTTCATGACAATTTTATCATATTAATCTCATCTGTTCTTTATGTATTGTTCATAACAATTTTATTATATTAATCTCATCTGCTCTTCACAAATGCTGTAGGCATGTCCATTGTGGCTGGCCGTACCAGCTGTTGATCGCCAGCCAAGAATCAAACAGTACATTGACATTGATGGTCTCACACGCTTCTGTGATGAAAGGCAGAACTTACTGGCTCAACTCTTGGATGAGAAAGACCGCAAGATTCAGAACTTAGAGCGAGTTATCAAGGCATTGAGGGCATGCAATTCTCAACAACAGCAACTGCAAGGAATGCTTTGTGATGATGTTGTGAGTTACTTACTTACTTATTCTTTCCACTTTTGCTGTGAAGAGTGGTGGGGAACTGAAGTTTTGGTTCTTGTAGCCAATGTTCCTATTGGCTGTGACCCCATGATGTTGTTTGTAACACTTTTTCCATCCATCAAACAAATATTCTCAGCCTTAGAAGACAGATCATATAGGAAAAAGTGGGAAGAAGGATAGATGGCCCAATTCTTATCAGATTGCGCGTTTTTGCTTGTATGTAAAAGACCAATAGAATGCATTGGCAAGATTGCTGGCTCTTTGGCAAAATATGATATATAAAAGGTTAGCCAATCGACAATCTCTGTCATCACGCTGCAGTCTACCCAGCTGTAAATGGGCACCTGACTCTACTCTTGAGTTAGGGAAGGAAAGGCAGCAAGAAAGGGAACTGGTCACCCCACCTCTCGATACTGGACCTACTTTGGTGAAATCTCTAACATTTGACTCCCCTATGACAGTACCTGCTATGGATCGTGTATTATGACTTAGGACATCATATTTCTTGATGAAACTATTTTTTAGGAAACCTGTTGATAGCATTACAGGGCAGTTCTTGGTCTGGAGTCTCCATGAAAAAAAAACTAAATGACCAAAGGTAGCCCAAAAAACAGATGGAGAAGGAACTGTCGGAGACAGTCAGTGAAAATGATTTTTAATGGAAAATGTTGAAAAAAACTTGACTTTGGCACGTGAAAGAAGGTATTGGGAATGTTGATTGGTTGTACGGCCTATTCCTTGGGGCAAGGCTAAAGGATATTATTGATGAAACTATCAATACAAATAGCTGCCATCTCCACAACGCAAGGGTTTGGCTGTAATGGATCTCCAACGTCTTCTGTCTCTTCAAACTAAAGGTGGTGCCATATTTATTAGGTAGTATTTAAAGAGATCTCATAGACTCTTTCCTGTCCATCTCTTGATGTTATCTTCCCACTTATAGCGCTGTCTTCCCCTTGCACGATTGAGAGCAGGCTGGTGCTTTTATTACTAATAAAAGAAAGCAGTCTGGACAGGGTGTTATGCTTTTTATGTGCCAAAGTATTCTTTTGCTGCTAACTTTGTCATCCCTTTACTTGTTTTATATTTCCTAGAATATGTGGTAAGATTGATTTTATTAACGTTTTAATTAAAAAAGGCCCCATTCTTCTATATATCCACATGTAAAAAGATTGTAATTCTTTCTTCCAAATGGCAGATTCATCATGGCCTAGATGTTGCCCCATACATATAATGGACTATTAAAACACTTTATGATTACAGTTTTAATTATCTTAATTTGTGAGATAACTGTTTAGATGTCAGTATATATGTTTCATGTTGTTGAATGTAGCCTTGGCCATTCCTATTCTCTTCTTGATTTCTGTTTCACATCTGCCATCTTCTATTATTATATGACCAAGATATACGTAGCTCTTGATAGATGAAACTATATATAAAGAAAAACGTTTAATTTCTCAGAACCTTGTTTTGTAGAATTAAGACAGAAACATAACTTTCATTTACAGATATCTTGTGGCACTTGTCTGGTGCTGGTAAATACCTGATTGAGAGAGGTGCACGATTTCGAAGAGTCTTGGTACCTGTATAGGATAGTAAAGAAATTCAAGACCAGAGGAGCCATGTGATAGTTTGGCCCCCTTCAACACAAGTGTTTTCAGTTTCCAGTAGGCCCCCTTCAGATAAGTCTTAATCATCTGGCCTAGGGACAACTTTCAGACAACGTTCAGTGAATCTCCTGTATATCAATAAAGCTTTCCCCAGACAGAGCCTTCTAGACAATCATAGGAAAAAGCAAAAGAACAGTGGGTCAGTCATGAAAAATCCCCCTGTCAAGTACACAGCCTTCATTCAACATGGATTAAGCCCCCTTCAGACTGTTGCGTGGGTGTCGCTGGTGTTGGGGTGTCCTTCGTTCGATTATTATTAGTTTAGCTTGTATGCTTGCTTATCTATCATTATCTCAGTTGAGGTCGACACTTAAGTTTTGTTGTTGATTAATAAGTGTCCAAGCAGACCTCGGTTCCATACGAACTGATTCATTATTAATATAAACTTCCTATAAAGAAGAGTTCGTCAGGTCAAAGGACAATCAACAATGCAAGTTGAAGCAATCAAACGTAATCAAAGTAATGTGGGTAAGTCTTCGATTAGAGTCCAATATTTATTACAAGTTGACGCACGAAGACAGTTCACATAGGTATACATTCATATATAGTTCATTAGAAATTACGTGCATAATATTCAGGTCCGTCCGTGTCAATATAATGTGTCAGATGAACGTCATGGCTATGTACATGCGCTGCTGTAGTCAGACAGCCAGAAATGAGCGCATGAGTTCTTGACAGCTACAAATTGAATCATAATACGATTCTCCTTCCATCATTTTATTTACTTAATAAATCTCATACTTTATCTTAATATCTGAACTGACCCTGAGTTCTATATTGAATTCATATATCGGCTATATACTAAGCCTCTCCTTGGAAGAAATACAAGACACGACTTCTCTGCTTGGCGGACAGCATAAAAGGGGTAATGTAACCAAGTCACCAAGCGTGACCTTCCCAACGCGAATACGTCATAATCTTAGCATATATTTCGCGTTCAGTAGTCCATAAAATATCGACATATTCTATTAATGTTATTGACCCCTAAACGTTGCGCACTTCTAAACCCCAGCAGGCGCCGTCATTTAAAATAACACCGTAACAGATTTCCTGTCCGACGGGGGAAAAAAAATCTATTAGATTTAAAAAAAAAAAAACTATTTTAATCAAATTATCAAAAATTTAACAAAACCCGATGTATGGCCTACGATGTTCTATCTAGAACAGTGTCGCGGTCATGTCAGTAATATCTTATAATAAAATCAACGTCATATCATAAATTAACTAAAGAAATGTCACTGTCATTAATTAATTAACTAATTAATTTGATGTCTATATTGACTAACTAATAATGTGAGGTGTTATTAAAATTATTCTAACTAAGTAAAATTAAAAATAATTAATTATAATATGTACGTATGGTACTAACTAATTAATATCTAATTAAAGAAAATGAGAAATAGTATCAGAGAAAAAAAAAATTGAGAAGTACGGACAATTAAAACTAAATATTAAAGTATACATGAAATTAGTACTGTGTGTTAAAATGAAGTATAAGGATAGATACCTAATTAAATTAACGCAATCAGAAAGAAAAGAACAGAAAAAATTCATACATTTTAAGTAGACATATGAAATATCATAATCTAATATCTATCACCTTAATAATTAAACTATTTAAAAGGTTTAATTGGTGTGATATTCTTTTGTTTCATCTTTTCTTAGTATATTTTATTTTTTTATTTCATCACACTTCAACTTTATTTTATTATATATTAATTTAATAACTATCAAATTTAACAATATCGGACATGAAGATCCAATCGTCGTTACATCCTATTGACTTGTATGAAAGTTCTTTAAGAAACAACGTTCATCTTATCCAATTCTGATATGATGATCCAACCGTCGTTAATTCCTTTATTGAAATTTTGAACGTAATTTGAATAAGTCATTGCAGTTTATGTATCATCACAGTATCTGTCCATTCTTTATCAGAAATTGTTCCTTTTTCTACTTTGCAATAGAAATGAGTGATACGCAAAATCCAAGTGAAGTCCAAATTTTCAACCGATCTGTAAAACTTGATACTTCGATAACAACAGTTCATTTTGAAATTTCTTCATCGAAGTAGGATGTCCATATGAAGTATTATATATTCTTACGTAGCATTAATAACGTTCATTTCAAATGTAATGCTTGATTAGTCTGTAAATTGTTTCTTGAAATACCAATAATCATTCAGAATCCGTAGGATGTCTTGATAAAGTATCGGCCATTATGTTCTCAGTTCCTGGTATCGACTCTGTTTCGAAATCATAGGGTTGCAGCGCAATGGCAAATCATGCAAGCTTTGGACTTTTATGGTTTGAACGCCGCAATGACGCAACAGACTTTTGATCCGTCTGTATTAGAAATGGTGATCCAAGTAGGAACTTTTCAAGTTTGGTAATTGCCCAGATCACGGCCAGTAACTCTCTGTGCACTGTCGAATATTTAGTTTCAGGAGTTTTTAGCTTGCGTGAGATGTATAATACAGGATGAAGGATATCATCGTGATATTGTAGTAGACAAGCCCCGAGTTCGTAATTACTCGCATCTGTACGGAGGACAAACTTTTTAGAGGCATCTGGTAATCTTAAAACTGGTGGGCATGAAAAAATTCTTAATATACTTCGGAAGGTTCTGTCACATTCGTCTGTCCAATTTATCCTTAACGGCATGTTCTTCTTTAGCAAAGATGACAAGACAGCCGTGATAGATGACAAGTTAACTTATGCTGTATTGGGCTGAGCATAGTTAATACCAATAATGACATTACTGTTTCTTGTAGGCATGGTAAAAAAAACAAACAAGACAGAAAACATGTGTACAAATTTGAAGATGTCAAGAAACAAAAATGTTTTTTTCGAGAAGAAAAAATCAATAAATCAATCTATATTAGGATAGATGATTATGAAAGACCAGAAATGATGACTGACAAGTGCTGAGTCATCAAAGATGTGACGAATATGGTTACAGTACCCTGTTATCTGCGTGACGCAGAATCAGGTACTAGTTGTAACTTTAGTGACTGGTGATGAAAATAAACACCATTGTCACGCTCGATAACCATCCGAGCATCTTTGTTGTTACGAAATGTAACCACAGCTTCACCATACCTGTTGTTGGTAGGTGGCAACAGACGCACGAACCTAACGTCTGCCGTGTAATTAAAGAACTGGCCACCATTGTTGCGTGGGTGTCGCTGGTGTTGGGGTGTCCTTCGTTCAATTATTATTAGTTTAGCTTGTATGCTTGCTTATCTATCATTATCTCAGTTGAGGTCGACACAAAGTTTTGTTGTTGATTAATAAGTGTCCAAGCAAACCTCGGTTCCGTACGAACTGATTCATTATTAATATAAACTTCCTATAAAGAAGAGTTCATCAGGTCAAAGGACAATCAACAATGCAAGTTGAAGCAATCAAACGTAATCAAAGTAATGTGGGTAAGTCTTCGATTAGAGTCCAATATTTATTACAAATTGACGCACGAAGACAGTTCACATAGGTATACATTCATATATAGTTCATTAGAAATTACGTGCATAATATTCAGGTCCGTCCGTGTCAATATAATGTGTCAGATGAACGTCATGGCTTTGTACATGCGCTGCTATAGTCAGACAGCCAGAAATGAGCGCATGAGTTCTTGACAGCTACAAATTGAATCATAATACGATTCTCCTTCCATCATTTTATTTACTTAATAAATCTCATACTTTATCTTAATATCTGAACTGACCCTGAGTTCTATATTGAATTCATATATCGGCTATATACTAAGCCTCTCCTTGGAAGAAATACAAGACACGACTTCTCTGCTTGGCGGACAGCATAAAAGGGGTAATGTAACCAAGTCACCAAGCGTGACCTTCCCAACGCGAATACGTCATAATCTTAGCATATATTTCGCGTTCATTAGTCCATAAAATATCGACATATTCTATTAATGTTATTGACCCCTAAACGTTGCGCACTTCTAAACCCCAGCAGACGCTGTCATTTAAAATAACACCGTAACACAGACACAGCCTTCAGTCAGTCATGGATAGTAGAAGCCCCCTTCAGACACAGCCTTCAGTCAGTCATGGATAGTAGAAGCCCCCTTCAGACACAGCCTTCAGTCAGTCATGGATAGTAGAAGCCCCCTTCAGTCAGTCATGTATAGGCTACACATAGAGGAAACAGCTGAGAGAACTACAAGGCAGGCCTTGTTCTGTAATCCTCAAAGTAAAAGGATCAGATTCAAGAAACACCCAGAAAAGAGAACGTGAGACAGACTTTTAAAAAGGGGTAAAGAAGACATGGGAAGCGTATGAGCAGACAGCACAGGGCAGGAGGGCCTGATTGAAGGCCTATGCTCTATCAGAGTTTAAAGGTCATCATCATCATTCCTCTTTTTGTGCTGCTTATAAAGCATGGAAATGGTCAGTGAAGCAGAGGTCAAAAAGGTGTTGTGGCTTCCAGGTTCATCTGCCACACATTGCGCTAGATGTGATGGTTGAGGTATCTGAGGAAGGTGGTTGAAGTAACAAGAAGAGTCATGGTCCGCAACCAGACGATACATCAAGGCCTAAAATCCCACCCCCTGCAGACCCAGGTAGAACAGTCCCAACTAAGATGGTTTGGCCATGACTGCAGAATGGGAAAAGATCGGCTACCACGACAAGCACGGGAAACAAAGACACCCAGGACGACCCAGAGTCCGCTGGGAGGACAACATTAGACAATCTTTGAAGGACCAAAGGACTAGAATGGAACCAAGCCAGGAGGAAGACAGCTGATAGGATAGTCTGGCGCTCTCTCTTCCAAACCTCTACACCTCATGGTAGAAGGGGAACCACAGTAAGTAAATATAAAGCATGGTGCCACAATCGCAGCAGGTCCTCATTGCTGGAAGCCTGAATAAAAGCATTTGTGTGTTCTTACAGGTGTGGTATCTGTAGCCATTATTTTTACATGGTGATATAGCCAGCCCCGCACACAGCCTCACTTCTTACAACATGCTTAAGGTAAACAGTAACCCAGGTCTTTCTTTGCCCTGTGAGACCACCTGGAACTATGTAGGGCAGTGATCGAGGAAATGGATGGAAGTGATAAGACAGGTCCATAAGGGCTGTAGATGAGTTGTCTTTGTCTGTAGAGGGTGGAAATTATAACCACTGAGAAGCTAGGCACGTCCTTACCATCATTATTTATCATTACTCCTCAGATTCCCAAGAAGTACAGGCCTTTAATAAATTTGTGGCAGGCCCTCCTGTCCTGTGGCAGGCCCTCCTGTCCTGTGGCAGGCCCACCTGTCCTGTGGCAAGCCCTCTTGTCCTATGGCAGGCCCTCCTGTCCTGTGGCAGGCCCTCCTGTCCTGTGGCAGGCCCTCCTGTCCTGTGGCAGGCCCTCCTGTCCTGTGGCAGGCCCCTCCTGTCCTGTGGCAGGCCCCTCCTGTCCTGTGGCAGGCCCCTCCTGTCCTGTGGCAGGCCCTCCTGTCCTGTGCCATCTGGGCAAGATCTTTCCATGTCTTCTTTGTCCCTCTAAATTTTGTCACCAGTTCTCTTCTCCATGTGTTTTTCAGTGTCTCTTCACCTCTCATAATCTGAGGATTCCAAATCTAGGACTTCCTTGCAACGCTATCAGTTGGTTTTTATCAGTGTGTGTCCTCTTCATCTTCAGTGTCTTCTTCTCATTTCATATTCACTGGCGCCTGTCTGGCTCTTGTCGTCGGTTCCACTTTTGTGATCTTGTCATACCATTTTAATCCTTCTATTCTCCGCAAATTTATGAAAATCTGTCACTTCCTGGTTGTGGTTTTTGTTGTTCTCCATGTTTCAGAGCCATACAATAACACGGACGTGACATTTGAGTTGAAGATTCCTTTACAGCAAAAGGAGTAAACAATCACTGCTGTAAGTAAGGTACCAACTGAAGTTAGTTAGACAGGCAATATTTAGGTTCTGACTTATGGTTCAGACAATGCAAGAAAAATTATGTGAATATTTCACTAACAGGTGACTAACTCAGACGGAGGAGATTTGCATTCTTCTGGTAACACTGCCTCAGATGCAAGCTGGGAAATGGTCAGTGAAGCAGAGGTCAAAAAGGTGTTGTGGCTTCCAGGTTCATCTGTCACACACTGCGCTAGATGTGATGTTGACTTTAATGTATACAAGTGTGAGAACCACTGTTGGTTAGTGGCTGTGTTTTTTTTCATTCTTATTTGTTTTATAACTATTTACATTCCAATGTATTTCAGGGGCAGGGTTTCTTAACTTGTGGTCCACTGATCCCTGTCAAATCCGTAAACGGATTCTAGGGGATGTGAATACATAACATAAAATTTAAAACATTAAGTTTTAATTATGCTTTTATGTACATTTTTCCAAGAAAGGGTCCATAGCCTTCATCGGACAATCACAGGGTTACATAGCCTTCATTGGGCAATCAAGGGGACCGTAGTCTTTATTCATTGGACAATCAATGGGGTCCGTAGCCTTCATTGGACAATCAAAGGGGTTCATAGCCTTCATTGGACAATCAAAGGGGTATATAGCCTTCATCAGACAATTAAAGGGGTATAGAGACTTCATCAGACAATCAAGTAGGTACATAGCATTCATCGGACAATCACATGGTTACATACCCTTCATTGGACAATCAATGGGTTACATAGCCTTCATCGGACAATCAATGGGGTACATAGCCTTTATTGGACAATCATTTTTATTATTATTTACGTGACATCGGTTTTTCTCATCCTCAATGCATGATCGCAAAGTCCCGGGAATTGTCACTTGCGGAAAATCTCCTAGCGTTCGGTATTTTCTCCTCGCTATTTTTAGATACGACGTCATTGTTGACCAATGACCTCGGTAGCGAGAAATCCGTTTTAATTTAGAACTGCTTGAACTTGGGAGAACCAGTTTAGGCCATTTAGGAAGACATCACATGACTTTTAACATTATTGATTGGAGCGTCTAAAACGAGGCTAAGGTCACATGATGCACGCTACGGATCACGTGTCCAAGCGGAAATGACCCGCTAAAAGGCAGCAAAGCCAGCATTTTGTCACTTGCCCAGGAACCCTCAAGAAAGCTAGGTCTAAGCCAGATCGGCGAATTCTCGCATTAAAAGCACTGAAGCCACGTGTCTAAATTGCGGGTTAGCGTCCATCTTTGAGTAGGTAAGTGAAATCTCGCTAGAATATAATGTGATGAAATGTGAAGTACCTTGCAAAATCGACGCAAGATTGGTATGTTTACTTTATTCATATTTTTGTTTTACGATCACATCCAGCCACATGTGATCGGGTATATTTTATGATCCCACGGGATATGTACAACATGTTCATAATAATGTATAACGGGAATATATATATAGCTATTAATTTCCATATTATTTGATTATTTTCGACCCGACGTTTAGACTAACGGAAATTAATATTAACGATAATGTTGACAGACCGTGACATATATTCATTATAAATTATATGACGATGCGACCAGACATGAAGTGTGTGATAATGTTGTCAGACAATTCTAAAACACGGATGTCCAATTAATTGTTAAATTCCTCATAATGACATGACGATTAGGCTAGAGGCGCAGAACTAGAATACTGTTGCCGACATTTCTATGATAAAAGTTGGTGGGTTTAACTGACATTTATAATAATTCATCGGGTTAAGCTGACGATAAATCAGTCTAAAGAATTATAATACTGCCACTGGGGCAGAGAAATATAATAAAGGACAGACAGGAGAAACTTGAATTCAAGATTAGACTCTAGACATATATGTTAGAGACTAAAATCTGAGATGACTGGCAGAGGGACGGCTTAGGGAAAGACTGCTTTCTAAAGCTAGTAAATTAATGAAGCCGTCGTATTTGTCTTCAGTCTATGGTGGAGCCTTGCACGACAGTCCAATCTCAGCGCAGAATACGGAGTCGAGCACAGAGAAGGCAAATCCGAACCATTCAAGACCTACCTGGGGCAACGTCAGGAGACCGGAGAACTAACCACACTTCACTATCAGCCGGGGGCTGAAAAGCTAAGTCCACGAAAAAGGGAACTCACTACATCAATGCCTAGTTTAGTCATCCATGATGAAAAACACTTGAATTGTGAGACACATAATACATACAGCAGACACTAATTCCATCGACAATACTATCATTCACCATCTATTCATTTTATTGCAATAAACCAATTGGGTGTATATACTGTACCCCACGCTTTGTTCCTTCCATTAGATGTTGAATATTGTCTATGTTTATCTTCCTTTATAAGGGAGGGGGGGCTCGTAAAATATATATATAAATTAAAGAATAATAATAATAGATAACTGAGAAGGGGACGACGGTAGCGAGAGACCAAATATCTCCTTACAATCTTTTCCAGACCTGTCGAGTTAGGAGAATTTACCCTCTTCGTCACCCTTCGGAAGTGGGAAAACCCAGCAGGGATTCCTTGAGCCAAATCTTCCACATCAGATCTATTATTTCCTCTAAATAATTCTCTTATCCTTTAAACGCTACGTGACACTGGTGTCTCGGTCCGGGATTTGAACTTATGTATTTTATCATACCTCTGGGATAGTATCATTCATTCAGTCATTACAGTATACCATTTTAACACATGTATTTTCACACAGTGAGCTCTAGAAAGACAGAAAACATTTTTTCTAGAATTTCAGGCATTGATTGGTGAATCCCTTTATTTATGTTGTATTTAATTAAGTTAGTTCATGATTTGTATTTCATTGAATTACAGACCTTAAGTCTCCATAACTGTAGTAATTTCATTCTACAGCAGTCTGATAAATAATTAGTATTTACTTGTTGTTAGAAATACTATTGGAAGGTAGCACTAGCTTACTCAGTGTGGACTTTAACTGCAAAAGATGGCTGAAATAGTTAAGCTTAAGGCAGCACTAGGGGAGGCCGGTCGAGATCTAGGTTATAGTGGGGTGGACCTTGCAAATTATGTCAGTGTCGAGACTGATAAGTATTACGCTCGAGAAACAGCGAAAGCTGAAAGAGAAGAGCGAATAAAGTTAGCAGAAATAGATGAGAGGATAAAAGCTGTAGACGCTAGAGAAAGAAGCGAGAGAGATGAACGCGAGCATGCATTGAAGATGAAGCAGTTAGAGATGCAGGGACAAGCTCAAAGAGTTGAACCGGTAGCCGGTGCGACCGCATCTACCTCCTCAGGCAACCTATCGCCACGGTCAGATGATATGCCTTCCTTGCACGCAGGGGGCACAGGACCTTTGCCATCCTCACTCATGTCAACTTTGGGACCCTTGACGTTTCCATTTGAAGCTTTCTCGGAACAAGCCGACTCGATCGATAGGTATCTGGACAAATTTGAGAAGTTTGCCACCACGTTTGGTTTGGAGAAGAGCAAATGGAACCTGAAACTGTCGCAAGGGCTTAGAGGAACTGCTTATGACGTGTATAGCAAGCTTCCTCCAGGTTTACAGGATGACTACGACTCTCTGAAAAAGGCACTATTGGTTCGTTATGAGCTACATGCTGACGCCTATAGGAAGAGGTTCCGTAACTCTAGGAGGGAAGTTGGCGAGAGCGTTGCTCAGTTTGCTGCGAGACTGGATTCCTACGTGGAGAAGTGGGGTGCCCTAGGGAATTTTACTCATGATTGGGAAGGCCTGAAGGAAATGGTCATGATCGAACAACTGAATGACACCATGACTTCCGACATGAGAAGATTCCTGACAGAGAATGGGGCCAGCACTTTAGAATCCATAGTCCAGTTAGCGGAACGATATCAGGCAGCACTATCAGAGAATCCACCACCCAGACGGAAACAACCAGATTACGTACCTAGACAGACAGCTCAGTGACACATGGACCCCCAAGTGAAACCACCGTATACTAACTTCAAAAAGCATGACAAGCCAGACTACAAGACTACTCAGAGATCTAATTTCCAGCAGCAGAGGCAAGGGGAAAAATGGTGTAAGCACTGTAGAACCATCACCCACAATACTGCCGAGTGCAGAAGGAAAAACCCTCCACATCATGTTGCATGTTTGCAGGTGAGGGCTGTTGACAGGAAGGAACTGACAGTGAGTCAGAATAGCCTCCATCACCCACCTATACAGGAGACAGTGACCGTGAATGGCAACCAAGTCATCGGGATGTATGACACAGGTTTGTCTTATGACGCGGTCGTTTCTTCATCTCTGGTGCACCCCGAACAACTCACCACAGAAACAGTGGATATCCAGGGGCCACTCAAGGGAGCATTACCCTTAAATTTGCCCATAGCGAAGATTCAAGTCAGTTGTCGCTATGTGGAAGGGGAGATCAATGCTGCAGTTTTAGAGGATCCTTTCTACCCCCTGATGTTAGGGCGTAGATATGTCTTTTTAGGAGAACCAGTAAAGCCTGTGGTTATGGCTGCCATCCGGACCAGGTCTGACTCCAAACGCATAGAGAGGGACTCTAAGTTAGAAATTCATCCGAATAAGATGAAAAGGGCTCAAGCAGCTGATAGCACAGTGGGGCCTTGCTTTGGCAAATTGAAAAACTCACATAACCCTCGAAGAAAGGGTGACTTTTATATGGAACATGGACTCTTGCACAGGAAAGCTGGCAGAGGGCTAAAAAGTCATGGACAGATTGTGGTGCCATCCATATATAGAAATAAAGTTATGGAATGGGGGGGCACGGTGCTACTTTGAGTGAACACCTGGGTAATGGTGCCACAAATCAAAGGATAGCCACCCGTTATTATTGGCCCGGCATCACAGAAGACATAGCTCGGTATGTGAAGTCCTGTTCAGAGTGTAACCAGGTAACCTCAACACATAGGGTAGACCAGTTACAGGACCTAGGGAAGCATTGCTGCAGACGTAGGCATCCAAAGAAAACCAGGAAGAAAACCAGAATACATACCTGGGAAGAACAACGTAGGGGCAGATTTTTTGAGCAGACATCCGGACGCAACCTAGGAGATATGAGAAACTGAAAAAGAAGAGGAAGACAGGACCAGAGGAGTTGGACGGAACGTCAAACTTGAGGAGGGGCTTGTGTGACAACTTGCCCAATCTTCTCTTCATTTTTTTTATTATTTACGTGACATCGGTTTTCTCATCCTCAATGCATGATCGCAAAGTCCCGGGAATTGTCACTTGCGGAAAATCTCCTAGCGTTCGGTATTTTCTCCTCGCTATTTTTAGATACGACGTCATTGTTGACCAATGACCTCGGTAGCGAGAAATCCGTTTTAATTTAGAACTGCTTGAACTTGGGAGAACCAGTTTAGGCCATTTAGGAAGACATCACGTGACTTTTAACATTATTGATTGGAGCGTCTAAAACGAGGCTAAGGTCACATGATGCACGCTACGGATCACGTGTCCAAGCGGAAATGACCCGCTAAAAGGCGGCAAAGCCAGCATTTTGTCACTTGCCCAGGAACCCTCAAGAAAGCTAGGTCTAAGCCAGATCGGCGAATTCTCGCATTAAAAGCACTGAAGCCACGTGTCTAAATTGCGGGTTAGCGTCCATCTTTGAGTAGGTAAGTGAAATCTCGCTAGAATATAATGTGATGAAATGTGAAGTACCTTGCAAAATCGACGCAAGATTGGTATGTTTACTTTATTCATATTTTTGTTTTACGATCACATCCAGCCACATGTGATCGGGTATATTTTATGATCCCACGGGATATGTACAACATGTTCATAATAATGTATAACGGGAATATATATATATATATATATAGCTATTAATTTCCATATTATTTGATTATTTTCGACCCGACGTTTAGACTAACGGAAATTAATATTAACGATAATGTTGACAGACCGTGACATATATTCATTATAAATTATATGACGATGCGACCAGACATGAAGTGTGTGATAATGTTGTCAGACAATTCTAAAACACGGATGTCCAATTAATTGTTAAATTCCTCATAATGACATGACGATTAGGCTAGAGGCGCAGAACTAGAATACTGTTGCCGACATTTCTATGATAAAAGTTGGTGGGTTTAACTGACATTTATAATAATTCATCGGGTTAAGCTGACGATAAATCAGTCTAAAGAATTATAATACTGCCACTGGGGCAGAGAAATATAATAAAGGACAGACAGGAGAAACTTGAATTCAAGATTAGACTCTAGACATATATGTTAGAGACTAAAATCTGAGATGACTGGCAGAGGGACGGCTTAGGGAAAGACTGCTTTCTAAAGCTAGTAAATTAATGAAGCCGTCGTATTTGTCTTCAGTCTATGGTGGAGCCTTGCACGACAGTCCAATCTCAGCGCAGAATACGGAGTCGAGCACAGAGAAGGCAAATCCGAACCATTCAAGACCTACCTGGGGCAACGTCAGGAGACCGGAGAACTAACCACACTTCACTATCAGCCGGGGGCTGAAAAGCTAAGTCCACGAAAAAGGGAACTCACTACATCAATGCCTAGTTTAGTCATCCATGATGAAAAACACTTGAATTGTGAGACACATAATAAATACAGCAGACACTAATTCCATCGACAATACTATCATTCACCATCTATTCATTTTATTGCAATAAACCAATTGGGTGTATATACTGTACCCCACGCTTTGTTCCTTCCATTAGATGTTGAATATTGTCTATGTTTATCTTCCTTTATAAGGGAGGGGGGGGCTCGTAAAATATAATATATAAATTAAAGAATAATAATAATAGATAACTGAGAAGGGGACGACGGTAGCGAGAGACCAAATATCTCCTTACAATCTTTTCCAGACCTGTCGAGTTAGGAGAATTTACCCTCTTCGTCACCCTTCGGAAGTGGGAACACCCAGCAGGGATTCCTTGAGCCAAATCTTCCACATCAGATCTATTATTTCCTCTAAATAATTCTCTTATCCTTTAAACGCTACGTGACAGGGGGCCATAGCCTTCATCAGACAATCAAAGGGGGCCATAACCTTCATCAGACTATCAAAGGGGTCCATAGCACACAAAAAAGGTTAAGAAACTCTGATCTAGGGTATGGTGTATTTCTTTCTTTCAATCACTATCCTTCAGTTCTCTGAGAAGCTTAGGCCTTTAGCAGATTCGTACCAAGTGCTCCCGTCCTGTGCCGTCTGCTCAAGGTCTTTCCATTCTTCCTCATCCCTTTCATTTGTCTCCAGTTCTCCTCTCCATGTGTTTTTGGTTGCCTTCTAACCTGGGAATTTCAAAACAAGGGCTGCCTTGTGATGCTATCAGCAGGTTTCTTCAAAGCATGCCCTATCCATCGCCAGCATCTTCTTCTTATCTCTTGTTCCACCGGCACTTGTCATCAGTTCCACATTGGTGATCTTGTGTTGTATTTAATTTGCATGAATTCCATCTTTTGTTGTCCGTGTACAGTATTTAGTCACAGATACCTTGGGGCGTACACAAAGAGCTGTGCTCTTTATTGTCTATAAACTGAAAAATGTCTTAAAGAGATACACATTTTTATGTTTTAGCTGACCTGATTTGACTGTTTGTCTTTGTTTTTTTTTTGTTTTTTTTACTTCTTCATCTTATGTTATGATATGTCACTTCTTTATTGGTTTCCATATTAGTACACATACTGTGTGTTGGGATATATGGACGTCGTCAGATCCACTCATTTGCTGGGACTACCCCAGGGTTCTCCACTATCACCGGTGCTGTTTAATATCTAAACAGCAAAAGTAGCCACCATTCAACCAACTGGAATGGGACGAACACTGACATTTGCTGATGATATACTCATTTACAGAACTGGCTCTGACCGACAAGAAATGGTTAATAGCATACATGGGACACTACAGGAAGTATCTAAATGGTGCGAGGAAACTGGCTCCAAAGTCAATCCTAACAAGGCCTGCGTGATGTGGTGCTCTTTGAACAACTTCATTGTGAAAGCAGACCTCCCAGATATTACTCTCAATGGACAGAAAATTGAAAGGCAAGAAAAGCTGAAATACCTTGGAGTTACATTTGATCGTGGGCTGTCGTATAAGTACCATGTTGAGCAAATCACACTGAAATGCAGGAGAGGTCTAGCGGCACTGAAAATAATGGCCGCAGCGTGTCTGGAGCAGAGATTACTATTTCTTCTTTATCAACAGCTAGACATATCGGTCTTTGAGTATGGACTGGGAATACTCACGCTGTCAGTAACACAATGTGAATGACTAGAACGCATTCAGAATGAAGGGATGCGCATAATCTTGGGCTGTACATGAGATATCCCCATTGTGACAATGAGATACATGCTTGGAGTGCTGTCGATTAAATCCAAATATGCGGTGGCCCAAGCAAAAGCCTATATGCGAGTATCCACAGACAAATGGCACCCTCTGCATGGTAACGTAGCTGACATTAAGGGAGCAAGAATAAAGAGAGGGATGTCATGGATGGCACAGGCAGAGACAACGATCAAACAGGTAGCCACAGTTGACAATATATTCAAGGGGGAAGAATGGTATATGTCAGATGAGAACTGGAATAACTACCAGCGAGTCATCATCAGCCTTGGGAGAGAGTGTAGAAAGTGGGGGAAATTAATCAACTGATACATGATCATTCTGGGGATGGTGATGCCATCGTGTATACAGATGGGTCGGTGATCCGGGGTGAGAAATCTGGTTGGGGCTTCTCTGCTCGGGTACAAGGCAGAATCGTCGCCGAACATAGCGGGGCTTACAAGATGACAACTCCCAGCATGAGAATGGAGGTCGAGGCTGTTACTGCAGCCTTAAGGTGGATAACTGAAACTTCATTAACAAAGGCTATCATTGTGTCTGACTCTCAGAAGGTTCAAAGTGGTTGGTTGCAGCATGAATGGAAAACATTCATAGAAGCTTCCAGTCTACAAGAGCTGGTGTCGATATACTGTCCTGGTCATGCTGGGGTATGTGGTAATGAAAGAGCTGACAGACTAGCATCAAGAGCACCCATAGTGGGGACACGATATGGATAAGGGAGATATACAATAAATGATCGCCTGTTAGAGAATGACACTAGATGAAGACATATCCTTCCTTTACTAGTGCTGTTCTAAATGTGGTATTTGTTGACTTGTTTCCACTTTCTTGTTGAAAGGTAAGTTTGGATTTGTGACTGGGAATTGACTTCTTTTTTTTTACACATAGTTTTCAAGTTCCAATTGTTGCTGTGACTCTAGGTATTATAATGAGGTTAAGTTAAACA
Source organism: Oreohelix idahoensis (assembly GCA_024509875.1). Classification (NCBI taxonomy): domain Eukaryota; kingdom Metazoa; phylum Mollusca; class Gastropoda; order Stylommatophora; family Oreohelicidae; genus Oreohelix; species Oreohelix idahoensis. The sequence goes on along the minus strand of JAMPIV010011774.1, from coordinate 87,237 downwards.
AAGTCTGGAATGGAATTCACCGCTATACATCAGATTCATGGACTATGAAAAGGCATTTGACAGTGTAGACAGAGAATCACTTTGGAAACTGATGAGGCATTATGGAGTTCCCATGAAGATCATTAACTTAATAAGGAAGACCTATGAAGACATGACATGCAGAGTTCTTCATGAAGGACAACTTACAGAACCATTTAGGATTAGAACGGGAGTGCGAGAGGGATGCCTCTTGTCTCCATTTCTTTTCTTACTAGCAATAGATTAGGTTATGAAAACATCGACATCACACAACACGGGTGCTTGTGTAGAATAGAAGGGCCGAAATGGTATGAAAAAGTCACAAATGTGGAATTGATGGCAAGAACCAGACAAGTGCCAGTAGAACAAGAGTTGAGAAGAAGACGCTGGCGATGGATAGGACACACATTGAGGAAACCTGTTGATAGCATTACAAGGCAGTCCTTGTTCTGGAAACCACAGGGAAAGAGAGGCAGAGGTAGACAAAAAAACACATGGAGGAGAGAACTGGATACAGAGGTGAAAATGATGAGGAAAACATGGAAAGAACTTGAGCGGATGGCACAGGACAGGAAGACTTGGCATGTGTTTGCTGAAGGCCTATGCTCCTTGGGGAGCTAAAGGGTATTGATTGAAGGGAAATGGTAGGAAGGATAAAGGAGATAATTACAAGCCACAGACTGATGTGTTTGTAGTCAGTGCCACAAACTGAAGTGCTTGTAGTCTGTATTTTATTTTATAATTATTTTGCTAGTATGTATAAATGTAAAGTTGTCACTCATTTTCAATATTATACCATGTAGTGTGGATCTCTTGTGTATTCAATGTTAATGCTTTCATATTCTTGTTTTCCAGCAATTGTGGGAAAGTGTTCTGCAGAGAGTGCTCCAGTTCTCTAGTCCTAGTTCCAAACTTCAACAAACCGAAGAGGCTGTGTCAGCGGTGCCACTCTCACTTCCTTCAGCTCAGCCCTGGTGCATCCTCAGATGGCCGTATCCCTTCTGTTGTGGCAGATGGTTAAGTCAGATTCACAGTTCTTAGGCAAATTAAATAATATTTGAAATAATTGTTGTTACTGTTCATTTTGCGCCAATACTTGTTTTGTTTTTTATATTTGTTAAATTTTGTTTTTGTAAAATTGTTTTGGACTGTAGACGTCACAACAGGCGATTTACAGATATAAGTTTGTTGAAGTAGAACTTACTTACTTAGTCATTTCTATTCTACCCAGGGGTGTAGAGGTTTGACAGAGAGAGTGCCATACTAACCTGTTGGCTGTCTTCCTTATTGCCTGGTTCCAGTCTAGTCCTCAGACCTTCAGAGATTTTCTAATGATGTCCTCCCAGCGAACTCTGGGTTGTCCTGGAGGTCTGGATCCCTGGCTCTTAGTTTCCCATATCTGTCATGGTAGCCGATCTTCTCCCATTCTGCAGACATGGCCAAACTATCGTAGTTGGGACCGTTCCCCTCAGGTCTGCAGGGGCTGGGTTTTGATGCCATGAAGTATCATCTGGTTGCAGATCATGTCTCTTCTTGTTACTTCAACTACCTTCCTCAGATACCTCATTTCTTAGGTTTGGAACTGGCTTTTGTGGATTGTAGTCATTGCCCATGGCTCAAATCCTTAAGTCAAGACTGGACCATATATGGAGCGTTATAGTCATCGTGATTTAAACATTTCTAACTTTATTTATTTTTTAAAGCTAGTCTAACAGAAAAAAGAAAGTATTGGATACACTTTATAAAGTAGTCTGATTTAACACTTTGCTGACCAAATTCGACGATAGGCGAATTTCCGGTTGAAACCCTTGCTGACCAGATTCGACGAAAGTCGAATTAGTAACTCCACCAACGCAACAGACAGCCGTATCGATAGTTTTACGAAACAAGCCTCATCCGGGTATTTTTAACATTCCAAAATGGCTGCGCCCATGAATGATATCGTGAATCGCTGTTTATAGCCGAATTTTGAATAAAATTTCATTATTTTTAGTACAAGAGCCCATTCTTTGTTTTCTTCATGTGTGATGATGAAAACCAGACTTATAACAGAGATGATTCTGACTCTGGCAGCGAATCTGGGGCCGAAAGTGATATCTCATGGCTAAGTAGAGATGTTTCACTCAATCGAAACGCAACTGATAGCAGCGATAACGAATTTGGATTAGATGAAGGTGATGTAGGTACATCTGAAGCAGGAGATGGGCGTGGCACAAGAGACCACAGCAAGACTGTACATCAAAATAATCTGTGGAGATGGAGAAAGCTTGCTCAAAACGAACTTGTTGAGCTTGACATGCTTCCTTCAGATTGGTGCATGTGGAACAGTAGCTGAGAATAGGAAGCATTTTCCTGAAGCACTGAAGAAAAAGCAACTCAAATTGAAAAAGGCAGATCATCCTGTGTTTTGTGCCACAGAAGATAAAGGCATGTTGGCAGTTACCTGGCGTGACACAAAAAGAGTTAATCTTTTATCTACTGTTCACTCCAATGATGTTATGGACAAGACAGTTAGAAAACGAGGAATACCTGAGGGCAGAACAATTCAGAAGCCAGTGCTAGCAGAAAAATACAACAAAAGTATGGGAGGTGTCGACCACTTCGGCCAACTGGGTGCAAGCTATCCCTACCCAAACAGATCATATAAATGGTACCTGCCATTATATCATTTCTTAGTTGAAACTGCCCTGGTTAATGGGCACATAACCTACAACACTGCCAACTCTACAAAAAAGATCACAGCAAAGAAGTTCAGGCAGGATGTCAGTCTCGCTCTTATTGAACCTGCTATTCTTCGACGCAATGTGACACCTTCAAAACCACAAGTCACAACAACACGACTTACTGAGCGCCACTTCATTGATAAATATGAAAGGGCAAGGTACAAACCAGACTGTAAAGTGTGTAAGGCTGCAGGGAAAAGAAGCCAGACTGTCATGTACTGCCCAGATTGCAATGTACCTCTATGCACGATACCATTTTTCAAGTTGTACCGCACAGTCGAGGATTATCAACGATCCAGACAAAGACTCTTGCAGAGACCTACAGCTACAACTTCAACCCCAGTTAATGAAGGAAGCAGCTCAGACTCCAACTAGAGGTAAGTAACCACTCAAAACATTCACAAACACACATTGTCAGATGCCGCAGACACAGAATACACTCAAAAAAGACAAATACAAAAATTAAATTTTCTTTGCATTTTATTCATAATTTTTGTTAGCCTTTTATGCTGAAATACATAGACTAGTTATCATTAAATCAGTACATCAATTAAGATTATTTTCTTCATTGCCATCAATGTCCCTAACATTTTATTGCACTGACATCGAATAAATTCACTAAACACTGGAAAAATATCATGGTTTTAAAACATCTCCTGAAATTTCTATAAATAACCACACAAATTCAAGATGGCCGCCATGATCATGTGACCAATTTGCATAAAATATAATTTTATAGATGTAGCAACCATTCATAATAGCGCTCTGAAAATTTCAAAACCCTATGTCTGTTTTTCAATTTTTTATGAATTTAAAACAAAACCAGTTATTTTTAAAGAAATCGGCAAACAAACTTGGTAATGGGAGACATTAATGCACTGGATTGCTGGTTAATCGTTAAATCAGTACGTCAATTAAGATTATTTTCTTCATTGCCATCAATGTCCCTAACATTTTATTGCACTGCCATCAAACAAATTCACTAAACACTGGAAAAATATCATGGTTTTAAAACATCTCCTGAAATTTCTATAAATAGCCACACAAATTCAAGATGGCCGCCATGATCATGTGACCAATTTGCATAAAATATATTTTTATAGATGTAGCAACCATTCATAATGGCGCTCTGAAAATTTCAAAACCCTATGTCTGTTTTTCAATTTTTTATGAATTTAAAAAAAAAAACAGTTATTTTTAAAGAAATCTGCAAACACCCTTGGTAATGGGACATTAATGCTCCGGATCGCTGGTCAGCAAAGTGTTAATGATTATATAATTTAAGTGTAATAATTCTTGGTAAGATAAATTTTTTTATGGAAACTTGTTTCTGTCACAAGATATATACAAGTTTGGCTGTATTACTGTATGTATAAGTTTGGTTACAACTATGTTGTTGTTATTGATCCAGCAACACTTGGGCTCTCACCCTTCGGCCCAATGCCATGTGATATCTGCATGTTTTTGCAAGTTGTTTTGTTTCTCCATACAAGGTGTTCCACTTATCTGGCCTCGGAGGAAGGAGCATTTTCCTCATTGAGTGCTGGGTGCTCAGAGAGGTGGTGGTCAACAATTTAATAGGGGTAGTTACATAGCTGGCACTCTGGAGAGTGTTGTGGTTGGATTCTGTTCAAGTGACTGTAGAGTGGTATATGGTGCTCTGATCCTTCCTTGTAAGATGGCCGATGTCATTTGGATCAGTACCAGTCATATGTCTGTAAACCTCTCTCCTGGTGTTTCCCATGGCCCATCTGTTCAGCTAAGTTTCTTTGTTTGTTGTTCATATGAGTGATTTGGCTGTTTGGAGAGTTCTTGTATTGCTCCCTTTTTTGCTAATCTGTCTGCTCTGTCATTACCTGGTGTATTTGAGTGACCAGGGATCCACTGCATAACTATTCTGATGCCATAGGAAGTGATAAGCAGATCAGCATCCAGGATTAATTTAGCTAATTCAGTTCTACAATGTCCACTGCCTTCTAAAGCTTGAAGGGCAGACACTGAGTCCGTAAAACTGACGATATTTTGAGCCTTTGAGGGAAAGGCATCAAATACAGTCTTCAGATGGTATACGGCTGTTTCCAGTGCAATGATTTCAGCTTCATAGTTGGAGCAAAACTCCCTGCATGCATCAAATAGCTCGTCGGAGGATCAATCTGGATAACATATGTAGGCTGCATAACCTGCTTTGATGGTGGCTTTAAATGCAGATGTGTCATTATAGACATGCAACCATTCTTCAGGGTGTCAGTATGCGTCAGTTTGGTTGTATTACTGTAGGTATCAGTTCGGTTACATTACTGTACAGTAAAAGTCCGAAAATCCAGACTGATCAGGGATAAGGGTGGTCCGAATTCTCGGGCAGTACTTTTAAAACTCAAATTTAAGGAAGAATAAAGAAGAGATGAACAGCTAAATTTTGTTGGTTTATTTATTAACAAATACAGAAATGAGTATTAGTATTCTGTTGCGTCTGCTGCACTGCTTGTGGATGGAACACTTACAACTTCTACTGCGTCTGCTGCAATGCTTTCACACACAAAAGCCCAGAAATTTTAAAAAGTTTTGAGTTTTCAAAAAGTCCGGATTCTTGAGTGGTCCGGATTTCTGGCTTTTGGATTGTTGGACTTTTACTGTCTGTATAAGTATGGTTGTATTAGTGTATGTTTCGTTGTATCACTGTATGTATAAATTTGGTTGTATTATTGTTGATTCATTATTTTTCTTTATGATGGTCATACCTATCATATATCTTTTTGCATAACCATGGACAGGCCCAGTTTGACATCACAATGTTTGGTAGGCTATATCAAAATGATACATAGACTAGAATGTTTCGTTAGATTATGTGAGAAAATGTTTTCTGCTTACATTTTTATCTCAAGTCTGTTTCATTAAAATATGTAATTGTCTTTTGTTGGAGATGATTTAATCCCTTCATCACTTTTATTTATTTGAAAGCATTTTTATGTCATTAAAAGCTATAAGTGTTTAATAACACATGATGTACATGAGAAAAGGCCAGACTTAACATTGACTGTGAAGGACTTATGTATACATGCTTTTTGTTGTTAGTTCCTGCAGACTACTTCAGTGGATCCTACAGAGTAGTTGGATGGAGCCTGTAGACTATTTGGATGTATCCTGGAGACTGTTTGGATGTATCCTGGAGACCAGCATCGGCCTTTTGTAGTTCTGGGAGGTTTCTGAGGAGACATGCTGCTGTCTCAGGCATATCATAAAAAAGTGACTAGTCTGAGGTTGTTCATATGGCTGGCAACCTCAACATGTAAAACATATTGCTACAGAACCCACCACTGCAGGAGCACATGCATGCTTTAATGCAGGCTTCCTGCAAGGGGATCAGCTGCATTAGTGGTTCCATAAAGATGGCATTTGCTGAGGGAGACTGAGCACCTATGGGGTTGCCCAGAGTGCAATGACGTCGATTCTGATTAACATTAACGTAGCTGAAAGGGGAAGGAAGAAGAAGACTAGCACCAAAATATGCACATTTTAGAGATCTATTAATAGAGGGGAAATATACTATGTGTATGACTTCTTCAGCTTCCTTACCTACTTAATCGTTCCTCTTCTAGGCTAGGGTGTAGAGGTTTACCAGAGAGAGTGCCATACTATAGCTGTCTTCCTCCTGGTCTGGTTCCAGTCTAGTCCTCGGTCCTTCAGAGATTGTCTAATGTTGTCCTCCCAGCGAACTCTGGGTCGTCCTGGAGGTCTGGATCCCTGGCTCTTGGTTTCCCATATTTGTCGTGGTAGCTGATCTTCTCCCATTCTGCAGACATGGCCAAACTATCGTAGTTGGGACTATACCACTCTGGTCTGCAGGGGCTGAGTTTTGAGGCCATGCTGTATCGTCTGGTTATGGGCCATGTCTCTTCTGACAGTGGAAGGAAAACTCTAGGATATCTATCACATGCTGAAATATAACTGAGGGAAGATGGAAAGAATTAGACAAAAGAAGACATAAGAACAGATACTATAATAGCACTAAGGGATGGAGGAAATATGAACTCAGTACTGAATCAACAAAAAGAAAATCTATTTTGATGTTCCCCTCATTGAGAGCTTCTCGCTCTTTTGCATCCAATATCACATTGAAGACTACTTGTTATTATCTACACTGTAGATCTAGTATTTTCTTGTGGCTTTTCTGCCATTCTGAAATATATTAAGTTCAAGTCATGAGCTCCAGTTACTCAGCTTGGCTTCCATTTAAAGGATCATCACATTTGGTCCCAAGCTAACATGTTGCATACTGTGCATTCCCCACCATTCAAGGGGCTCTCCAGTTATGCAGAGTTAAAATAATGTGCTCTGGTTCTGAGCTCTTCCAAGGAATTGTCACGTCCTACACAGAGCCACATCTCAGCACCCCCTGCCTATCACTGGGCCCATAGTGAGATCCTCCTGCATGCAGCCAACCAGGTAAAAAGCCAGAGTTATGTCTGGGGCTCAAGTGACTTCTCCAAGCTTAGTGTGCAGTGCTGGGTTCTCAAACATGTTTCACCACAGAGGGGAATCCCTGGAAGTGTGTGGATGATTTCAAGAGTCAATGAGGGTGTAATTAGCCTCACAGACAGGTTCACTTCCACATTTGAATACTACAGCATTGTGCTTAGCTGGTGGTCATATAAGGATGACTTCAGATATCCCTCCATGCATGGCATTGAGAGGTGGGGTGACCAGTAATTTTCCTCTCTGCTTTTTCCTTCCCTAACTCAAGAGCAAAATCAGGTACCCATTTACAGCGATGTTAACTGGAGCGTGACGATACGGTGAATTTAACCCAGCACCTTTGCCGTGATAGACCACAGCTCTAACCACTGTCAATTAGACACTCATCAAACACTTTAAATAGTAATAATAATTATTGCGCTATTATACCACACCAGGAATTAAGACCACCAGTTATAGATGATAGCCTTACTGATAAGATAAAAACAACATAAAATAAAAACAGAACAATATATACATAAGCTCATAGATCAGAATTTAGCTTTACACACAGATGGATCCAAGAGGAAGTGGTCACTTGGGTGTAGGAGTAATAATACAAAAATATAAATAAATCAATAAAGTTACTGTATCACATGCGATGCTTCCATCTTTATCACCAAAATGAAAGCACTAAAGATAATTATGGATAATTCCAGTTAGTCATTAAAAATTCGCTGTCATCCCTACAAGTACCTACATAGATGCAACCGACCACACATCAGAGAAAAAATGTATCAGTATGCCATTGGTAAACAAAGGGTGTAATATGAGGCTCATGGGCTCGAGCCCACATAAGAATAGCTGGAAATGAATTAGCAGATCAGGTAGCTAAATGGGGTGTGGTGTAGTACCAGATATGCAAGGTTAGGATTAGGCAGATCTGAGACCAAAAGTTTAGCCAAACAGAGGAATGGAAGACCACCAATTTGTCGCCTTGAGGATGCAGTAGTCCTTTTTTCTCTCTCTGTCTTTTTCAGAGACCCCCGGGAGTGAACAATACATGCAACAGTAAAACTAATATAGGACATGATAGAGATCACTTTTTTTCTGTTTTCAACTATATCACTGTAAGCTGTGTTCTTAGCTTTTTCCTCTATTTCTCCCAGATTATTTGCATCTGTTGTTGCTTCATGTAAATGGGTTTTTTTTCCCCCCAAAAGCAGTTTTTCAGACTGGTCCCAGTGTAAAACTGATGCACACACCATTTCATTCTTGCTTTTCTACCATCTGTGGCTTGCTATGTGCTCTTATCTCTAAGTCCTTGCTTGAAGATTGTTCAGTTTAAGGGATTGTTAAACATTTTACTTTCATTCATTCATTCATTCATCACCACTCAACTCCTCCACAAACATAGGCCTTTGATGAACTCTCATGCTAAGTCTTCCTGTCCCTTGCCAGTAGGTCAAGGTCTATCCATGTCTTTCTCATTCTTTCACGTCTGTCTCCAATTCTCTTCTCCAGGTTTTCTTTACTTTGATCAGTTATTAAGTTAGGGATTTTATTATATTATCTTTAAGTTATTAAGTGGGGGTTGAATTGTCTAAGAGGTATGGCATCCACCTCAAATTCTAGAGGTACTGGGTTCTATTCCCAATTTATGGAAATTTTTTTCAAAACCAGTGATCCTAATGATGTGTCCTGGTCTCCTGGGTAGTGAGATCGGATGCCTAGCTTCTCAGATAAGGGCAAAAAAATAGAAGGTACCATGCGCAAGTTGCACACGTTAAAAATTCCACAGCAGTTGGAAATCGTAAAGAGTAGGCCATAAGGCCGCTGCCCTGGGAAAATTTAATAATTAGAAACCTACCCACCTCTAAAATATTTATAGAATGTGTGATTCCTATATACACAATGGGATTCTCACCGGTGCCATGGAGTTCGTGCACCACGCTGAGCACGGCTGTTTGCCAGCGATCTTTTAGTTTTTCCTGACCGCGCTATTTATAGCTATCGTGACAGAGGTCACGTGGTCAACTTCCTAACGGGAAAAAAAATGTGGCGGTGTTTACTTTTGATAGGGCTTAATTAATGCTTTTAGGCTACTTTATTATTATAAATACCGGTTTAATTTTGCGTAAAGCTAGACTAGAAATGTTAGAGTAAATTTTAGAACAAGAACAAACATTTTATAACAATTAAAACAGAAGATATAATAGTCTGAAATAGTGTAAAATTTACGTTTTTTTTTTTTTGTATTTTGTTATGGTTTGTTTCTAATGCAATTTACACTAAAACGGTCACAATCAACATGCATAACAAATTACAGAAATCAAAAGTAGAAAACCTGCAGAAAATGGATATCAAAGTTTTGTTTTGGTTTCATGCGTCAAACATTAATTATTGAAACATTAAATTGCAAGTCCACATTTATTATCTTAAAATAACACACCCAATTGTCCCCAAAACATGAGAGCTAACAATTATCTCAATCATACATCACGATGGTCATGTAAAAATGAGTATGGTCATGAGTAAAATGAAATGTTCAATTTAATAGATAAATAGGTGTATTTAATAAATACATCTATTAAATGATTTCCACACTCTGTTAATTCTGTCACTCTCACGCAACAACTGCCATAATTTGCTCTAGTCCCAAAATTTCACTCAATTATCATTCACACTTCCTTTTTTTAATAAGAGGAATCTGTACATTCACAGATGGAGAAATTTGTAACAAATGAGATTCCATTATAAATTTTAATTGTGAAGTTATATTTTTAATACTGCTTGCGCGTCTTTCAATTTTGGAAATAGTGGAATGTACAAATTCTCCTCTCATGTGCCTGCTGCAGGTCTAGTGAGTCAGTTGATGTTTCAACAATATGTTTCCTAACAATGTGGAGAAATTGAGATCGCTTACGTTTTGTTGGCATTCTGTTGACTAATGTTTCTCTTCTATGTTTAATTAGTTTTTTTAGTACAATAGGCTGTCCTCTGGATTTGCATTTTATGATATTTTTTGCTGTTTCTAGTTTTTTTCTAACAATGGATGTGAATAGGGGTTCTTCCTCTTGTGTTAGTGGTTGTGAAGGTGGCTTAGCAAGTAACTTGTACTGTGAAGTCGCTTTTGAAGACAGGCGAGGTGGATGTACTTGTCGTATGTATAACTGACTTGGTAGGTGTAGATGTGGCAACAAAAACTGGCATGCTAGGGTGAGTAGTGTTATCCACCTCCAAATGAATAATGGTATCGCCTTTAATGTGAGCTGACACATCAACCTCCAGTTGAACAATATCATCACTAATGTGGGCAGGCACATCAACCTCCTACTGTACAGAGCTATCCTGACTACAGCTAACTGACTGACTACAGCTAACTGACTGACTACAACTAACTGACTGACTACAACTAATTGACTGACTACAACTAACTGACTGACTACAACTAACTGACTGACTAGACATGGAGGGGTCAGAAAGAACATCACAGGGGATAGAGCAGCTTTTTGTTTTTAAAATACCAAAAGATGTCTTTGCAAAATAATTGCACAATTGACATTCACTTATAGTTAAATTATGCTCATAGTCTTTCCAGATGTGCTGACTGTTTTCCGATAGTAACTTGGCTGTTTCAAGACACTTCTCAATATGCCTACTTTTTGCGTTTTGTATTGGTAAGTAACACTTCCAAAGGTCTGTATTTCAGAGCTAGCATTTGCTGATGATGTTGTGCTGATTGCTAAATCAGAGACACATCTCCAATCCAATCTGCAAGTCTGGAAGGAAGAGCTGGAGAAGAGAGGGATGGTCATAAGCAGCTCTAAAACAAAATCCATGGTGATATCACGAGAAGAAAGAAGACATCAGATTAAGTTGGGAGAACAAGTCCTGGAGCAGGTCGACCACTTTAAATATCTCGGAGCTATTATAGACCGAAAGGGAGGCATCAAAGAAGAGTTGGCCACTCGAAAAACAGCGGCTGGGAGACTTTTTCAGGCCATAAATCGAGGATTCCTCAGCAAGAAAGAGGTTAGTAAGAAAACGAAGATGGCTGTATACCGCTCCACCTATGTCCCAGTCTTGACATATGGATGCGAGTCATGGGCAATGACTACAACCCACAAAAGCCAGATCCAAACCTCAGAAATGAGGTATCTGAGGAAGGTGGTTGAAGTAACAAGAAGAGACATGGTCCGCAACCAGACGATACGTCAAGGCCTAAAATGCCACCCGCTGCAGACCCAAGTAGAACAGTCCCAACTAAGATGGTTTGGCCATGTCTGCAGAATGGGAGAAGATCGGCTACCACGACAAGCATGGGAAACAAAGAGCCAGGGATCCAGACCCCCAGGACGACCGAGAGTCTGCTGGGAGGACAACATTAGACAATCTTTGAAGGACCGAGGACTAGAATGGAACTAGGCCAGGAGGAAGACAGCCGATATGATAGTCTGGCGCTCTCTCTTCCAAACCTCTACACCTCATGGTAGAAGGGGAACGACTAAGTAAGTAAGTAACACTTCCTACAAAATATAGTCGAATGCTCTGTCGGTTTATCATCTGATATGTTAATTCCAAACACAAAGAACAGATCACTAACGTAATTCGAACAGTTCAGTGCATTCCGTTTTTAACTTTTTGTTTGGGAAGTTAATGCTCTCTTGCCACAGGCTCTGCACAGTGCACTGGCACAATTCATATGATGCAACAAAGTATGTTCCATTTCGTTGTTATGTAGTATAGTTTACTTGTGTATGTATAAAGATAATGGAATATTTGGGAGTATCACGTCTAACACCACGCTGTAGAATGCTTTGTCTGTGAATGAAAGTAGATATACAAACAATTACTTTGAATTCTTTGGCAGCCGTCGTGTGCACAGGATTGTCTACCAAAGAACACTAATGGAACAGTCCTTATCTCACACACAATAAAAAAAAAGACATTCATATTATAAATACAAGTTTAACAAGACTTGAAAGATAGATCAAAGTATGTGGAAGTATTCTATCTATAGCTTTACATGTCTTCTGACGCTTATATATGTAGCTAAATATCATTATAAATGAATGAAAATGCAAAAACAGATGGTGCTTTACAAAAAGTTATTTGTTTACAACCTTATTTAAGATTTGCAGTATCAGGAATGCATTTACAGTGATTTAAATGCTATAAAATCTGGTGACAATATGCTTGTTCTTGTAATGCCAAACACACAAAACTGACTACCACACATTCTCAAGATATGAAACCAAAAAAAAAAGTATGTGGAAATAATCTTTAGCTTCCCTTCGAGAAGTATTTATAATTATAAACTCATACGAATGGGCCGATTTTTAGATATTAAATTAATAAAAAGATTACTTATTTTATGAATTTCCTCAAATGATGATGCTGTTTTCAAAAGTCTGTAACTCCGCCTTACTGATTTTATTAACACCAGTTGTTCAGTTAAACGTAATCATTTAGGGATTTTATTGTGTTCAGTTATTACGATTTAATTAATTTTACCCAACATATTGGTTACAACTGAAAGAAGTAATAGTATTACAAATTGAAATGTTTACAATCTCTGCATATACATGACATACACAGTTTATAAGTAATACAACCATCAACAAAACATAGGCTAACATTCTTTACTTAGAATATAATTACTGTATAATTTGCTTTTTTTTTACTTGATTGTCATAAGTTATTGCAAGGGAAGTAATCATTTATGAATCCAATTAGTTCCCTGGATCTGTTCAAAAGTGTGCATGACGGCTGTCTGTGAATATTTAATTATCAGAACATATGAGATATACATTAATTCCTCGATTTAATGTGCTGTTGAGGGGGTGTCCATTATTGTTTAATTTGAATGTCCATAAAATATCATATGTAGTTTAACAATGAAACTAGATGTCTTAGCTAGTTGATGACATGTTTTGATACACAGTGCACCCGTATTTACGTAAACAAAACAAAAAACAAGTTTCGCATCAGTGGCTTAATGATAATCTGCATTTGTTATATTAGCTAAAGATGCCCTTTGTTTAGTTTAAAATGGACCACAAACTTAAGAAATATTCGAAGAGTTTTAAACAACAATAACAACAAAAATTATTATAACATGTTTTTCTTTGTGTCTGACACAGTTTGTTTCTTCACACCATATTCCTCACAAATACGTCTGACAGATACTCCTGATCATGTTTTGTTTTTTTCAACTCATTCAGACTTTTGTTTTACACTTTAAGGTTTTTTTTTTTTTTGGTCCATTGTGTAGCAATTAGTTAAAATATCTTGAACACAGAACAAAATTAGCAAAGCACAACACAAATTATCATGCAATGGAGCGATATATGAGTTGCGATTGCATAGCACATCTGATGAAATCTTAACAGGAAAAGAGGCGCACACATGTTTAAAAAAAATATTGCCTTTTGAATAGAAGTCCCTTTAATCGGGGTGCATTAAGTCGAAAGTTAACCGTATTTCTTTTATAACCTTGTTTTTGAAAATTATAAAGGTTTTATTCCTTGTGATTTGAAAGTGGGGTTTCCTATAAATTTAAGATGCGAATTATATTGTTCTTAGCACTTGTATTGTGTTTAAAAATTTACACTGGACTTTGTAATGACACTTTAGGGCTAAGAATGCCTGTGCAATAAATTTATTATTTAAACCTTATTTGTAATAATCGTAATCATTACTTGTTGTTTAAAGCTGTTGTTTCCTTTATATATTTTAAGTAATGTACTTTGATTTTCTCATTCATACCTGCTTATTAAATTGATATTGGCCAAGTATTTGTGGGCTTTCATTATGTAAGAACTATTCTTTATGTATCATTTTATGTACAGCTAATATTTGCATATGACAGTAAATGTATTAGGTATTAAATAAATATATGAGGGTCTCTCAGCAGATGTGGCTTGTGTTTCTGTTTTTTTTTAACTTGTTGAATGAAAACTAAAATGTTCTCGTCACCAGTAAAAGTTTATTGTGTATGTAGGTAAAAAGGTAAAGGATTCCGTTACATGCCCATTAAGGCATATTGGGAATATGGTGTTAGGCCCATATTTTCTTGACCATCGGCACACTAGGGGTGATGTGGTCAGCATCACGCAGGCCGCCTTAACCTTCCCAGAAAATGCTCTGGTACCCAATTGGGGCTGGGTCGACCTAGGAGCCGTTTGCGGTCTAAAAATAGCCCACATCATCTGGGGATCGAACCATAGACCACTGAGCTAGGAAGCCAGTGCACTAACCACTATGCTACCGCGGCTCCCAGTATGTAGGACGCACACAAAAAAAGGTAATGAGGATATCCTGAAAGAGGCAAATGCACAGACAAAGCTTGTTCATGATGTTAGAAGGAAGCAGTCCACTTTTTGATGAGAAGAAGAAAGCTGAAATGTGTTGTGAAAACAGGAAAGATTAAAGGAACAAAGAGATAATAGGATGACAAATAGAGGAGATACTGGACAGTTTGACATCATGAAGTCAGCAGCAGAATTAATAAATAGTACTGAAGACAGGAAGTTGTAGAGAGACATGATCACCTATGCCACGAGGCATGGTACCTGGTGATGAAGTATGTAGGACTTGAACCTGAATACATAACTTGTAAACCCGCAGTCAGCAATTGTGAGATCACCAGCAAGCTAGAGCTAAGAAGGAAAGAAAGGGGTGTGTAACAAAATGGGCAAAACACTCTGGAATTGCCATGTAAACTAAGGCCTGTATGATAAACTAGGAATAGCACAACAGTAATTATGCATGGAGGCATATCTGGAGTCATCCTTATATGACCACGAGGTATGCACAATGCTACAACATATCTACATGGAAATGAACCAATGTCTGTGAGGCTAATTACATCCTCATTGACCCTTGAAATCATGCACACACTTCCAGGGATTCCCCCTGTGGTGAAACTTGTTGAGAACCCAGCATTGCACACTAAGCTTGGAGAAGTCACTTGAGCCCCAGGCATAATTCTTTGGCTTTGACCTGGTTGAATGCATGCAAAAGAATCTCACTATGGACCCAGTGATGGGCAGGGGAAGCTGAGAAGTGGCTCAGTGCAGGATGTGACAATTCCTTGGGAGAGCCCAGACCCAGAGTACAGTATTTTAGCTCTGCATAGTTGGAGAGCCCCCTTGGATGGCAAGGAATGCACAGTATGCCACATGTTTCTTCCTCCTAGCTTGGGACCAAATGTGATGATCCTTTAAATGCAAGCCAAGCTGAGTAACTGGAGCTCATGACTTCACCTTTACACATTTCAGAATGACAGAAAAGCCACAAGAAAATAGATCTACAGTGTAGATAATAACAAGTAGTCTTCAATGTGATATTGGATGCAAAAGAGCGGATGCACAACAGCCTTTAAATCACCCAAAAGTTACAGTCAAAAAAGTGAATGAAAGCGCGGACCTCCAAGAAACAAAGGGTTAGACCTATGTAACCGGAGGACCTACACTAGCATTATCCGTGCTATTAATATGACTTAGAATAGGAAAAGCAGTTAGGACATTTCATCAAATAAAAATGTAAGTTACGCCTATTATAAAATAAGCAAAACTGAAACTGAAACTAGTTCAAGTGGACAGCCCAACGCTTGCTTTAGGCGGGAGTTACCATAGCAATATAATGACGTAAATGGGAACAGCAAAGCTAAGTCCAATGAAAAAAATAATTAAATATTCAGATAACCAATCAAAAGATGGCAAGTACCCCGCACCACTTTGGGTTAGCAAAATCCTACAACCTAGAAGTTAGTTGTATCTAAAGGGCCCTAGCACATGGACGTGTCTTATATTCTGTGGAAGAGCAACCTGGCGCTCTCCTAAATATATTACACACAAGTCCAGTTCCTACGTTCAAGATACTATCTCAGATGCTGTAACATTTGTGTATTCAAGAGACAGCAGTTTAGCAGAATATACTTCAAAACTTCCATTATATGATAAAATCACGATGGACGTGTCTTATATTCTGGCAACCTGGCGCTCTCCTAAATATATTACACACAAGTCCAGTTCCTACGTTCAAGATACTATCTCAGATGCTGTAACATTTGTGTATTCAAGAGACAGCAGTTTAGCAGAATATACTTCAAAACTTCCATTATATGATAAAATCTGTGGAATACAGATTAAGAAGTATTGTGATTAATGTAAGTACTTCTCGTATGACATTTTCGTTTTCAGGAACAGAATAATGACTAGTTGGTCACACGAATGAAATTACAAGTAGAGAAAAGTGAAGTAAAGGCTCCTCCTAAAATAGCGCCGACCAAAGACATAGATAAGAAGCTAAAGGAAATCTGTATGAAGGAACAAGTTTATGTACCTCAGTGGTTTGAAATTAAAAATGGAAAGTTATTCATCCATCAGATTTCTATGAACATGGAACCATTTTAATATATGCCTGTTGTTGGAAAATTCTACATGTTTTTTTGTTCAAGTTTTCAAATAAACTTCCGATGAATTGATAACGCTGTCCATACCCTCAATCTCCATTGGATATGTTGACTGTCGTTGATCTGCTGATTGAATTTGTACATGCCACTAACTCTCACTCACCTTAACACCTAAAGAGGATACGAACGAACCTGGGAAAACAAAAATAGTCTACCAAGTAGATAACATCTCTGGCGGACTCAAGCCAGTAAATCTCTGACTTGGAAGAAAAAGCTATAATAACATAAAAACTACCATTGCCCGGCTACACTTATGTAAGCCCACTCAGATGCACTTCCTGTTGTCGATTAGACAGGACGTATTTTCTACCTCCACTGAAGGTTTTCAGCAAGCTACCCTATTATCGTTGACAAATACATTAGGCATATTCCAGATAAGTTGTTTATTCCTTTTTTTTTTCTGTAGCTTATTTAAGTATTAGTTAATTACTTTTGGTATTACTGAATTATTTGCAATGAGTATTAGTATAAATAAGAAATATTAGTGAAATAGATTAAATAGGACCAGGCACCACGTGGAGTTTTCTTTTGTGAGGTATGCCCCTACAGCATGCTTAAGGAATTTCATACCAAGCCTGAACATCTGCATTCTATTTTTCATGATTTTCATAAGTCTACAGGAAATTCTTGTCATTTTTCTAGTCTTTCTGTGATTCAGGAAAAGGAATCTTCTTTTCCTGACATTCACATGAATCTTCCTGTCCTTCCTTTACTTTCAACTGAAACTTGGGAAGACGTTTCCATTTGTACGTCTCTGTCTACTGATCAGCGACGCCAAGTTTCTGATTTGCTTGAATCTTTTCCGGATGTCCTTACTGATATTCCAGGTCACACTACTATCATTTCACAAGACTTCATCCTTACCGATGATAAACCTATTTGTTTACGCCCTTACACTATTCCTGTTCATTACCAGTGCCAAACTGAACTTGAATGGGTACAAATGCTACGTCTTGGTATTATTGAATCTAGTAATTCACCTTACTCTTCACCTATTGTTATTGTTCGCAAGAAGGATAACAATATCAGGTTATGTGCTGACTATTGTAAGCTCAACTGTATTACAATTTTTTATGTGGAACCCCTCCCGTTACTTGAAGATCTGTTATCTCACCTTGCTAGGGCTCTATTTTTTACTGAGATTGATCTTAAAAAAGGTTATTGGCAAGTTCCATTAACTGATAGGGCAAAGCTACTAACTGCTTTTTCTACACCACGTGGTTTGTACCAGTGGAATGTCATGCCTTTCAGTCTTATGAATGCCCCTGCCATATTCATTCGAATGATGTGCAAAATTCTTTCACACAGATCTGACACCATAACTTATATAGATGACATATGTTTGTTCAGCTCATCTTGGGAAGAGCACTTCTTAGGTCTGCATTCTCTATTGGACACTCTTCGTCTTCATCACTTAACTGCTAGACCTACTAAAATTCAGATTGCCTTTCATGAAATTTCATTTTTAGGTCACAAAGTTGGTTCCGGTTGCCTTCAGGCCATCCCACAAAATGTCTAGAAGATTTTGAACTTGTCCTCTCCTACTACGAAAAAAACAAGTTCGTAGTCTCTTAGGTCTGGTTTAATTTTACAGTCGGTTTGTTGCCATTCTCTCTGCTGTCACTGCTGACCTATCCGCTCTGTTAAGGAAGGGTTTACCAAATCGCGTACATTGGTCACAAGAATGCCAGGCAGCATTAGAACACATTAAAAACATTTGTTCCAATCCTCCTATTTTGAGGTTGCCAGATATAAATCTTCCTTATTATCTCCGCACAGATGCTAGCTCCAAAGGTTTGGGTGCTACATTGATGCAGGAATGCGATGGTGTACTGCATCCTACATTGTACATCTCCCGCAAGCTTTCGAACACCGAGAGAAAGTACCCTGTTATTGAGCAGGAGCTCTTAGCTGTAATTTGGGCCATGCAGAAACTGGAGAGATACTTGCTTGGTGCCCCATTCATCACACAGACCGACCAGAAGTCACTTGCTTCTCTCAAACGTGCAAACCACAAGAATCCAAAATTGGCCCAGTTTGCAATTTTACTTCAACCTTTTCAGTATGAGATACAGTCAATCCCAGGTTCGTCAAATGTGGTGGCTGACATCTTATCCAGATGCCCTCAATCAGAACCAGATATGATGAACTGACACTGCTTTCTATCTTGCCTACGGCACACACATGAAATTGGTATGACGATCCATCAGCGATCTATCTGCATGACATGATCGAACATTGCTTGCACGGGTCTCTCAAAGTAATCTCTTTAACATTTCACGAACATACAAGTGTTCTGGAGGAGTTTGTGTGCTAACTTTTATTTACATTGACTTGCTTTTCCTGATGACAAGACTCGCAGTTGTAACTGTGATCCGAATGTGTATTCACATGCCATTATTAAGTTTTCTTTGCTATAACTTGCTGCTGTATATATTCGGGAATGTGATCCCATCGATTTGAAATTATATCTTTAATTTAATTCCATTGTGATGTAATTTGGCTTCTATTTTTTTTAAATACAATGTCTCTTCTTTTGTTTGATTTTGCAACTATTAGCTGTCAGGGAGATAACCACTTAATTTTTATTTTCCATGCATTTTCAGTTTCTTTCCTTTTATTGTGCCAGTACTTGTCTGTTAAGCTGCACTGAGACATGAATTTAATTTTTTTCTGTCTTTCTTTTTTTTGCAATTTCTTGATGTATGTAATTAATGTATTTGACAATCTTTTTCTTTCCTTGACTGATAACTTATGACTGACATCTTTCTGTCTTGCATCATTACTTCAATTAGTACACATGCATACAGACTGTGACTAGTATTTTTTTAATTGATTGACTATTGACACTGTTATGTGATCAATTCTGGCAGTATTTCCGGTTCTATAATTGTTTGATTTCGAGTATCAAAAAAAGCAAATGAATTTGGGTTTTTTCCACGAGACCGGGGTATATGTTAAAGAACAAAAGTTAATATGTCATGGTATATTGCCACACACAGGCATATAGCCATTGTTATTGAGGAAATATGTCTATCTGTGGTAACTCATGTTTTTGCATGCCTTTTAACTTGTATTGAACGCTGCATATTTAATACGTCACCAGTTGCCAATGACGTAACGCGTTTGCGTTAATTTATTCTAATGGCTAATATTCGTGGCCTTTCGTATCCTTCAAGTCATCAAAGCAAGATGTGTTTTACAAGCTCCCAGAATCGTGGAGGAATATTGTATTTTATGTGGCATTAAATTAACTTCGAAGGCCGCCACTTGTTTCTAAGATGGTACCAAACTTGTGAAGAAGTTCCGCACCTTGTACAGAAGTATTTATCCAAGAATTTTACATTCGTGTTTTCGGTCCACATTACTTGGGTGTCGATGGCTGACACGCACCTATTAGTACAGTGGCCAGAACTGAATAGTTGAGACAATACATTGATGTTATACCACTATGAATACTTATGTACCTATGGACTGACCATGTACTTGTATTTTTAGGAGACTGATTCAGGGGGTACCTCAAGGAAGAGTAATTTCCCCAACACTCTTCCTTGTTTACATCAATGACCTGGTGAAAGATCTCCCTGCAGGAGTTAAAGCTGCCTTATATGCAGATGACCTAGTACTCTGGTGCGCTGATGAAAACGTCACCACAGCAAATTATAGAATGCAGCGGGCAGCAGACATGCTAGTGTCATGGGCAGAGAAATGGCTTATCACAATAAACACAGACAAAACCTCCACAACACTGTTCTCCCTCGCCCCCAAGGACAAATCAGCTAACATACACCTAGGGACAACCGTGATCAAGGAAGAAAGCTACCCCACCTATCTTGGGGTGACATTTGACCAAAGGCTTACATGGAATAAGCATATTGAAAATGCAGAAGGAAAGGCCCGAAGACGACTAGGCATACTCAGAAAATTAGCAGGTACCAACTGGGGAGCAAATGAACGAAATCTAAAGAAGATTTATAATGGAGTAATAAGACCACACTTAGAGTTTAGCTCAGCAGCATGGTCATCAGCTGCTAACTCACATCTGCAGTCTTTGGACAAGGTGCAAAATCAAGCTCTCAGGCTCATTACAGGAGCCATGAAAACTACACCAATAACAGAGATGCAGAAGGTTGCTGGATTACAGACATTGTCCCATAGAAGAGACACAAAAACCATGATCCAGATGGAAAAGTACAACAGTATGCAAATGCACCCAATGAAGGCAAGACTAGATGATCTGGCATTGGGACGTCTAAAGCGTAGCAGCTTTGTGCATCGGGGGAAAAGACTTATAAGACAGCATCAAGAAGACCTATCCATGAAGACAACACCACTGAAGCCCACCCTATACCCTGTACCATGGGAGCAGGCCAGCAGTGCCCTCCAAATTAATACATCAGTCAGTGGTCTCACAAGTGGATGTGAGTATAATGATCTGCAAAAACGAACTGCTACATTGAGTATGATCCAAGAAAGCTATCCCGATCAATCATGGATACATGCCTATACAGATGGATCAGCAACTAATGCTGTTAGGAATGGAGGTGCCGGTATCTTTATCTCATATCCTGACAACCACTATGAGACTAGGCACATTCCCACTGGTAAATTCTGTTCCAACTATACAGCTGAGGTTCAAGCTCTAGAGCAAGCTGCAAATATGATTTATAACACCAACTCTGACTGCCACCAGGTAGTCATCCTCACAGATGCACTGTCTGTCCTGCAAGCTCTCAAGGGTGGTAAACTCCCGCATCTGAGAAATGAACTAAACAAGGTAGCTGCCAAAAAGAGAACCATACTTCAGTGGGTACCATCTCATTGTGGTGTACCCGGAAATGAAAAGGCAGATAAACTTGCAAAAAAGGGAGGAGAATGTGAACAAGAAGATAATGAAGTCACATACTTTGAGAAAAAGAGAGCTATCCAGACTATCAGAAGAGAACAGAACCAACCCAAAGCCGACTATCACACTCTCGACCGGCAGGGACAGATAACTATTTTTCGACTCAGGACAGGGCATAACAAACTGAATAAACACATGCACAAGCTACGATTGTCTGCTTCACCACTGTGCACATGTGGATTAAACGAACAAACTGCTGAGCATGTTCTACAGGACTGTCCTCTGTATGACCAGTTAAGAAAGATATACTGGCCCAATGACTCAACACTAAACTCAAAGCTATATGGAGTTAAAGAGGAACTTCAAACAACAGTCGAATTCATCATGAGAACTCGTCTGACGGTGTAATCATCAAAGATGCGATCGCAAGAAGAAGAAGGAGACTGATGTTTCAAGGTTCTTCAATTTTTGCCATTGCCTGAACTAAATAAATGTTATACGAATCGTATCGTGGACCCACTACCAGATGTCTTATGTTCTTCAGCCAGTTATGTCCTGTGATGACCATACCTGTATCCATTCATGTTGTCAGCATGATGCATGAACTTTAACAGTACCTCGCACAACAAGAACATACATATATATATATATATATATATATATATATATATATATATATATATATATATATATATATATATATATATATATATATATATATATATATATATATATATAACAACGCTACAGTATTATTAGTTAACTATTAATTATTGGTATTATTTGTTATGAAAATAATTTAAATTTACCAGACCCAATTAGGATATTCATTCATTCATAACCCTCCACTCGCAAAGGAGCATAGGCCATTAGGATATAACTAGTGTTAATTAAGTGTTCAACAAGGTTATCATAGAATAAATAATTGAATATCGTCGGTTAGGTCTATCTTGATCTAATAAGTTTAAAAGAATAAATAAAACTTTATGCATAATTTATAAGAATAAAACTTGGGATTAACATTAAGTACAAACAAGATCATTCAAATAATTAAAATAGTAGTAGCAAAATACATGACAAGGAAGTTACAGAAATAGGAAATTTAAAAAATACAATAAATACAAACACAATGCCAAGCATGACTGGGGAAGGAAAAGCATGGATCAAGATAACTGAGAAGGATAGAACACCAAATCCGTCAGAAAGCAACTGGACCACGAGCCCTATAGTAAGAGACACAGAAATTAAGGACAGGATAGAGACAAGAAGGGAAAAACTAAAGGAGGCTCAGGTAAAAACTACAGTAAGCAAGAACAAAGGTATAGACTCATAAACCCGGACAGCTAACAAACAGACAGGACATAGTGAAGATGAGAAATAGGCAAACTCAAGCACAAGAAGTCAGGAAACCAGAGGAGGAGAATACAAAGAAGACACAAATCAGAAGAAGAAAAAAAAAAAAGGAGTTAAAATCATACAGTTAGCTGGGAACAGAAACCATGCTGCGAACACTTCCGGATGACAAAATCCTGGTCATTCTGGAAAAAGTAATAGAAAAGAAATAAATCCATTGACAAAGTCCAAAATGATAAAAAGGAGTAACGCTCATTTTAAAGGACACGGATAAAACAAAAGCTTTATTGTGAGACTTACAAGAAAACTCAAAATTAGTCCAACTTGCTCTCAACTTAAAAGTCCAAATAGAAATACCAAAAAAAAAAAAAAAAAAAAAAATTAGAAGATGTGTGGTAGCAGGTCGACCACTTTAAATATCTCGGAGCTATTATAGACCAAAAGGGAGGCATCAAAGAAGAGTTGGCCACTCGAAAAGCAGCAGCTGGGAGACTTTTTCAGGCCATAAATTGAGGATTCCTCAGCAAGAGAGAGGTTTGTAAGAAAACGAAGATGGCTGTATACCGCTCCACCTATGTCCCAGTCTTGACATATGGAAGCGAGTCATGGGCAATGATTACAACCCACAAAAGCCAGATCCAATCCTCAGAAATGAGGTATCTGAGGAAGGTGGTTGAAGTAACAAGAAGAGACATGGTCCGCAACCAGACGATACGTCAAGGCCTAAAATCCCACCCCCTGCAGACCCAAGTAGAACAGTCCCTACTAAGATGGTTTGGCCATGTCTGCAGAATGGGAGTTCGACTACCACGACAAGCATGGGAAACAAAGAGGCAGGGATCCAGACTACCAGAGTCCGCTGGAAGGACAACATTAGACAATCTTTGAAGGACCGAGGACTAGAATGGAAGAAGACAGCCGATAGGATAGTCTGGCGCTCTCTCTTCCAAACCTCTACACCTCACAGTAGAAGGGGAACGACTAAGTAAGTAAGTAAGCGGCAAAAGGATTAGATCCAACCTTATCTGAGGAAGAAATAATTCTAAGAAATATCAGCCAAAACAACCCAAAAACAAAAGTCAACAGAATTAAAGCCAGAGAGCAAAAAACACCACGGTCATAATAGTAACAATAGAAGGCACAGATGTTCCACAAAAAACGTAGTTTTCAAAAGAACAAAAATAACAAATATATGTCCCAAAAATTATACAGTGTGACAAATGCCAAGGATTTAGACACACAAAGGAGGTCTGCAGAGGGAAAACAATATGCAGATTTTAAGATGGACCACATAGCCATGAAGACTTTAGAATGGCCAAAGAAGACCAAAACTACAAGAAAATAAACTCCATAGAAAATGCACTAACTGCAAGGGAAACAATATATCAGAGTTGCCCAGTTGATCAGGAAATAAAGCATGTGTTGAAAGAAGCATTTGAATCAAAATCTCCTTTCTGGAAAGTCAAAGAAAGACAGGTCACAAACAGACTAAATCAGTCACAAGAAAACTTAATCAAAACCCAAATAATAAAAAAATCTAGGGAAGTTAGAAGTAAGAGAAAAAATTCAGAAGGAAGAAGGTAAGAAAAAGACAGCAAACAATCATGAAGAGACTGACCACAGTCTCAGTCAAGCAAAACAGGTGTTAGATGAAATGAAAATAATACAGCAGGCAATAGCAAAAGATTTGGCCAAAATAGCTGAGCTAAAAGAGGCAAATGAAAGTATGAAATTGAAAGAACACTCATAACAACTGAAAATAGGCAAGTACTTAAAAAGAACATAACACATCAGGAAAACAAAAGCAATTTAGAAGAATCTATCAAAGAACAAGTTGATGTACTTTTACTATACTTAGTCGAAAAAATTAAGGACAAAATGACAAGCTTGAATGAGGAATTTCTTGAGAACATGGTAGATAGAAGGTCAAAGAGTATATAAAAACAAGAATAAATAAATGGCTAAAATAGAACACACACATTGAATTGATTAAACTTTAAAAATAGAGACAAATGAGAGAGCCATCAAAGTAGTTCAGTGGAACTGTAGTTCAGTGGAACTGTAGGGGTGCCAGGAAGAACATGATGTCTCTTTTGGGACAATATAAGGAGTCAAACCCCATTTCGCAATACAAGAAACCGTCCTGACCCACAAACAAAAACTGATCTACCAAAGGTATAACATTCTTAGAAATGATAGACCAGAGGGAAGAGGAGGCGGTGTGACCTATTTAGTACATGAAGACTTCAAAATATTAAAGTGGAAGCAGTTTGTCACAGATAATATGGAAGGAATAAGAATGAACATAGACAGCGAACTGGAAGAGTTAAAGATAATAAATTTATGAGCCTGAGAGGAAATATAATAACAGATTTGGATATAGAAACTATTGGAACCAAAATAAGTAGCAGAACATTATTGATAGGAGACTTCAATGCCCACCACAATGCATGGGATGACAGCAGTAATGATCCAGCACTCAGGAAAAAGACTGTTGGACTACATTGAAAGAGCTGATCTAATCATACTAAATGATGGCTCTATGACAAGGATTAACCCACACAACAGTGGAGTAGATATCAATATTATTACCATACCTGTCAACCTCCTGTGACAAAAATCTGTACGCCGGACCAAAAAAATCCTTACAAACACCCAAAAATCCTTACGCAAAAAATATATTAATAAATTATACGCAATACAGTTTTTAAATGAGAAATGACATATACAAATCTATTAGCATTTGAATTATTGTGATATAAAACATGCTAATAGTCTCAAAATGTTCTTTACATATAAAAAACTTAGTGATCATGATGTACACTGTTCTGTCGATGTACAGTGTTTTGTATTATAATCAACACATGCACTTTCAGCACTTTGCAGAATTGCATTTGTGGGCTTAAAGTCTGCACAGCATGTATCAATGTTAATCATATGAAATTTTGTGAACAGATTATCAACATCACTGAATATCGCCTCACTGGTTCCACCACTGCATACAGGCATGTCCAACAATCTCGTTCTTGGTCCCAATCCTTCTTCAAAAACTCTCACCATAATAGCTAACCGCTTCTCTGTTTTCTTGTCATTTGATTCATCAACCATTAATGAGAAGGGTGTTTCCCTGCACAGCTTTATCACTGGTTCTGTTGCAGATGGAGCCAGGCAGTTTTTAAATGATAAGTGTTGTCTTGGTCCTCTTTGACTGGAACTTTCTGGCAACATTACAGGCGCCAAGTCACAAAAGTGTTCAGCAACAGATGCAGTTAAGTTATGCTGGGCAATGAAATTGGCAAATAAAACTTCAGCCCTTATAATGCCACCCTCTTCATGCTTTGGCTGAGCAAAAAAGGTCTTAATAGATGCTCCCTTCTTCATTGCAAACATTTGTTCATGCAATTTTATTTAAAATGTACTTTCAGATCATATAATCCTGAAGCTACTACTTTAATATCTTTGCTGCATAATCTACAAAAAGCATGGGTTGATCCTAACTTGGATGCATCTACAATGCCAGGGAAGAGTTTAACCCATTCGACCTGAAACTTACCATGACCTGCAAGCTTTTGTTTCTTTGAATTAGGCTCAGCCATCATTCAGTGGATGAAATATTTCAACTAATAATCTTTGTAGACGAAGAGAATGATTAAAAAATACAACGAACAAAGCAAACGGCTAACAGCAACAACAAAAAATTAATAAAAATAAACAAAATTATGAACAGAATATCAAATCTAAGAAGAAAAAACGTACCACCAAAAATTTACAAAATTATTATTTACGAGTTGGTAGCTTAAAGTGATAACCGATTGCCACTTTATTAAAAAATAAAGCAGCTAATCTCGAGCGCTGGAATAAAGTAGATCTACTCAACGCAAAGGAGCCGTGGTAGCATAGTGGTTAGTGCACTGGCTTCCTAGCGCAGTGGTCTATGGTTCGATCCCCAGATGAGGTGGGAATATTTTTAGGCCACAAACGGCTCCTGGGTCGACCCAGCCCCAAATGGGTACCAGAGCAACTCTGGGAAGGTTAAGGCGGCCGGCGTGATGTCGACCACATCACCCCTAGTGTGCCGACGGTCAAGATAATATGGGCCTAACACCATATTCCCAATATGCCTCAATGGGCGTGTAATGGGTTCCTTTACCTTTTTACTCAACGCAAAGAAACTTTTTTTTTTCTAGTTATGTAGGGCACTACACAGAATATTAAGACAATTTATCGGAAATATATTGAGGGGCAAGATGTACGCCTAACTGGAAAGATAAAGGCCGCGATTAAATTGCAACAAAGCAAAACAACAGCAATATTTAACTAAGTTATAAGTACTTAGCTTTTTTAAACAAAATGGCGTCGTTGATAACAGGTAACTTTAAAAATACGTAATGTCACGCCGAAAACGGAAAGTGTTTGAGGCCGAATTCAAAGTGTTTGCCGAATTCTTGGGTATAAAAGGATTGGAAATCCTCCGAATACCGGTCCCAAATGACTCAATACGGTCTGTGTTAGAAAATATCCCTTACAGGGCCTCATTTCGTAATGCCGGTTCAGGGGCGACATTAAATGGGGAACTAAAATCTAAAATTACATTTTAATACTCAACAACGTTGGTCGACTAAACCATGGCATCTATGATCATACGGTTGTTGTTCATGCTAATAATTTCGTTGACCCTGTACACAGTGAAATTCACACCCAAACTATTGAAGGTATATGGATGCAAGCGAAGAGGAAATAACGTCACCAAGGCGACACTAGTCGTGGAAAGTTTCATTCTTATTTAGCAGAGTTTAAGTGGCGCTATAGTCACAAACAAAGTGTATTCGGGCAGTGTTTACAACTTTTGTGCGAAAATTTCAACATATAACCTTCTAACATTATTAATACGTATTGACTTCACTTCACTTCACCGGCCGCCAAAATTTCCTTTTTGGCAATTTCTGTGTTTCAAGAGTAGTTTCCCATTCATTTCTACTCGTATATTTTTTTATCATATGTCAAAATGAGGCCCTGTAAGGGATATTTTCTAACACAAACCGTAATGAGTCATTTGGGACCGGTATTCGGAGGAGTGCCAAAGGATTTGATTGGTTGCTAGGAGAGACCTCAGTTTAAAAACGAACGCCGAGATTTCCGGAATTAAAAATAAAGAAAATTGGCTTTAAAAAAAAACCTGGGTCAGAAAATATTTTCTGATTTAAAATTAAAAAAAACTTGGGTTGGAAAATATTTTTAGAATTTAAAAAAAAAAAAAAAAATTTTTTTTTTTGGGAAGGGGAGAAAAATCCGTACAACGAGTCTGTACGGCCGTACACTGCTAAAAGTATCAAAAATCCGTACATTGTACGAAAAATTCGTACAGGTTGACAGGTATGTATTACACCAAACCTAGCCTCTGCTAAATGGGAAGTACTGAATGACTCCAGCTTAGACTACTTACCCATTGAAATAAACCTAAACGACAAATACAAACCAAGTCCAAGAAACTCCAAACTACATTCAATTTCAAAAAAAGCAAACTGGGAGTCCTTCCAATTAGAACTAAATAAACTGAGCATACATCAAATTGAGTCTAACAGTGTAGATCTATTTGCAGAAAGATTAACAAATGAGATTTTTAAAATAGCAATAAAATGTACACCAAACAGGAATATGCCTCATCACTTAAAACCAGCACAAAAAGGTAAAGATAAGGAAAGAAACAAAAGTAAAAATCTAGTACCTTGGTGGACAGAAAGATGCTCAGAACAACAGAAAATGAGGGAAAGAGCCCTGATAAACTATTGAAAAGCCAGAGCTGACGAGAATTATATAAACTATAAAAAATAAGAAATGAAGCAAATCAACAATATTAAGAGCTAAAGAAAACAGTTGGAGAACATTTCGTCAAACATTAAATCACAGGACACAAATAACTGAAGTTTGGAGAAAATTAAAAGCAATTAAAGGGGAAAACAACAAGAAATTTATAATCCCACAATTAAAATCCCAGAGCCAGCCGAAACAAGTAGAGAATAAGCTAACACACTAGCTTAATTAACACTCATGTTTCACTTCACAACGCACAAATCTTTCGCCTTTTACTAGCTAAATACTTCCATCAGGTTAGTTCAAAAGACAGTCTAGATAAGGAAGAGATAATAGGCGAAAAACTCTTATTACAAAAATTTAAAAAAAGAAAATACGGACAGTACACAGGACGTTAGTTATTAGCCTCCCTTACTTGAAGGCTATATATAGTGTATAATCATGTGACTATAATTAAAAGGTGGCGCATAATCATATTTTACGTATTGTCATGGAATGACAAGATAAGCCTTCATTCTGAATAAACAGATCAGGAGGTATAAAAAAAGAAAAGAAAAAAAGGAGGAAATAGAGAAATGCTAGCTAATAGGCTATCAAACTTTAGTACTTTATCTGACTTAATTTACTTCTAGTATGTTTTTATCAGTAACATTTAAACTCCATAGGTTACTTCATACATTCAGTTTCGTTGAATGCAGGATGTGACCCATTCTCAAATGGCGAATTATACACTATAGCCTTAAAGTAAGGGAGGCTAATAACTAATGTCCGTATTTTCTTTTTTAAGTTTTTGTAATAGAGTTTTTCGCCAATTATCTCTGCCTTACCTAGACTGTCTTTTGAACTAACCTGATGGAAGTATTTAGCTAGTGTGTTAGTTTTTCTCTATCTGTTTCGGCTGGCTCTGAGATTTTAATTGTTGGGATTATATATTTCTTGTTGTTTCCCCCTTTAATTAATTGCTTTTAATTTTCTCCAAACTTCAGTTATTTGTGTCCTGTGATTTAATGTTTGACGAAATGTTCTCCAACTGTTTTCTTCAGCTCTTAATATTGTTGATTTGCTTCATTTCTTATTTTTTTATAGTTTATGTAATTCTCTTCAGCTCTGGCTTTTCAATAGTTTATCAGGGGTCTTCCCCTCATTTTCTTCTGAGCATCTTTCTGTCCACCAAGGTACTGAATTTTTACTTTTATTTCTTTCCTTATCTTCACCTTTTTGTGCTGGTTTTAAGTGTTGAGGCATATTCCTGTTTGGTATACATTTTATTGCTATTTTAAAAATCTCATTTGTTAATCTTTCTGCAAATAGATCTACACTGTTAGACTCAATTTGATATATGCTCAGTTTATTTAGTTCTAATTGGAAGGACTCCCAGTTTGCTTTTTTTGAAATTGAATGTAGGTTTGGAGTTTCTTGGACTTGGTTTGTATTTGTCGTTTAGGTTTATTTCAATGGGTAAGTAGTCTGAGCTGGAGTCATTCAGTACTTCCCATTTAGCAGAGGCTAGGTTTGGTGTAATAATATTCAACATATTAAAGTAGGAGCAGTTTGTCACAGATAATATGGAAGGGATAAGAATAATCATAGAATAATATTGATCTACTGCCGTATCTACTCCACTGTTGCATGGGTTAATCCTTGTCATTGAGCCCTCATTTAGTATCCTAAGATCAGCTCTATCAATGTAGTCCAAAAGTCTTTTTTTCCTGCTGTATCATTACTGCTTTCACCCCATGCATTGTGGTGGGCATAGAAGTCTCCTATCATTAATGTTCCACAAGAAATTGCAGCAATGCTGAAGCTGTATTTCGCAGGGTTCTCTGTCAGATTTTCAACCAGCGAGTACACAACGAAGTGGATTGACCTTCAAGTTGGAATTGCGATGGGATGTACCAACTCTCCAATACTATTCGTGCTGGCTATGCAGGTAATCCTCAATGCGGTAAAGGAGTGGCTATAGGTCCAAAGCTCAGTGGAATGTGTCACATGCCTCCGCTCAAAGCATTCTTGGATGACACAACAATTCTGACATCAGATGAACACCAGGCCCGGAGAATGTTAGCACGCCTGGATGAACTAGTCAGCTGGTGCAGAATGAGCTTCAAACCTTAGAAGGTGAGAAGCCTATCAGTCAGGAAAGAGAAGATAGCAAAGGTAATATTCATTGTTTCCAACCAAAGAATCCCTACTGTCATTGAGGAACCTGTTAAAAATCTTGGCAGCGTGTACGATACCTCATTAAAAGACTCGAAGGCAGTGCAACAGACAATATAAATGGCAGACAGAGGGCTACAGATCATAGACCAAAGCAGACTCCTAGGAAAGTTCAAACTGTAGTGCCTATAGTTCATGTTGAAACCTAAATTGTTGTGGTCACTGCTTATATATGAAATAAGCACCAGTACAGTGGAAGCTATAGAGCAGAAGGTCAACAAGTTCATGAGGAAATGGCTACGGGTACCACCAGGTCTGTCAAACATAGCACTGTACTGCAAAGAGTCAAAACTTGTGCTTCCTTTCAAGTCAGTTGTTGAAGAGTACAAAGTGGGAAAGGCAAGGCTCACATTGATGATGCGCTAGTCAACAGATGACGTGGTCAAGTCTTTCAGCCCACACTGAAAATGGGAAGGAAGTGGAAAATGGAAGAAGCTGTTGATGCTGCTCAAGAGTCGCTCAAGCTGAGGGAGGTAATCGGATACACATAGGCGAATAGACGGGGATTTGGCCATGGAGACATCCGCCTGTGGTCCAAGGCATCAAACAGGGAGCGCAGAAACATGGTAGTTCGGGAGATACGAGGAGCTGAGAATGATAAGAGGTTGCAAAAGGCGGTGCCCAACAAGGCCAATGGACTACATGGGAAGGAACCTTGCAAAGGTCCTTGACATGGAATGATATATGGCATATGGCACCTCTTAGGCTCAGCTTCATTATTAGATCAATGTATGACCTCCTGCCATCGGTCACAAACCTTGTGAGATGGGGAAAGTCGGATGATGAGCAGTGCCCCCTGTACCATGAGAGGCAGACACTTGAACATGTGCTCTCAGCTTGCAAGGTGTCATTAGGGCAAGGGCGATACACATGGTGCCACAACAAAGTGCTAAATGAGCTGGCTGCGACAATAGACCTGGCAAGGATGAAGGCGAATAGCAAAGTCAGGCCGAGCACCGCAAATACATACTTTCTGAGAGCAGGAAAGTCAGCACACCCCAAATCGAGTAAGTCAGGTAGCAGTTTACCATCTCTTCTTGACTGTGCGATTGACTGGGAGATGGCGGTAGACCTACCTGGACGAGGGGCATATCCAGAGAGTATCAGAAAATCTCGAAGACGGCCGGATATAGTGCTGCAATCTTCATCATCGCATCGGGTTATATTGCTTGAACTGACCGTGCCATTTGAATCCAGATTAGACGAGTAACATTCGTTCAAAGCGGCAAAAGTATAGTGATCGGAAAGATGTGCCAAGCAGATGTACAGGAAAGTGAGGAACACATTTTCTATAAATGTAGTACAATTATACCAGCACAGAAAATCTTACAAGACATATTGGACACACATACGAAACAAAAAAAAACAGACATTTTCAAAGCTATTATGCTTAATTCCATTCCCAAGACACTACCAAACATCCATTTAAAATTGATTCTTTTGCTCTCTGAATTTCGTTATTTAATATGGATATATGCGCGAACAGGGATTGAGTAAGAATATGTTTTATGAAGTAAGAACACTGAAGAACAGCAACTTTAAACCATCACTTCGAGCAATAAACGACAAGAAGCGCGACACTCTAGCAGACCGTAAAGATATTCTGAACAGATGGAAGGAGTACTGTCAAGAAATGTAACAGAAATAAACAAAGCGGCAAATAACAACATCATGAATGTAGCGGAACGGAAACCAGAACCTTCCATAGAGGAAGTCCAAAACGCAATCAAACACTCGAAAAGTGGAAAATCTCTTGGTTGTGATGAAATAACCGCTGAAATGATACAGGCCGGAGGAGAAGGCAGAGCTCGTATATATCATGCATTTATGCTGTAAGATCTGGCAAAGCGGAATTTGGCCCAAGGAATGGAAAAGATCAATTTACATACCCTTGCCAAAAAAGTGCAACCTGAAACTGTGCACAAACTATAGAACTATAGCTCTTATAAGCCACGCCAGCAAAATACTATTACATATCAAAATGAAAAGGATGAAACAAAAGCTAGAAACAGAAATTAACGAAGTACATGCGGGTTTTCAACCAGGCAGAGGCACCAGAGACCATATATTCAATATGAGGATATCATAGAAAAATGTAGAAAATTCAACGTTGACCTATATACTTGTTTCATTGATTACACTAAAGCTTTTTACTGTGTATAACATCAGCAGTTATGGACTATTATGTAAAATATGGGATTTCCAAACCACTTTATACAACTCATCGCACTGCTGTACCAAGAACAACAGGCAGCCGTAAGAATAGAGGGGGAAATACCAGAATGGTTTGAAGTACAGATAGGGGTAAAGACAAGGCTGTACCCTTTCCCCTTACCTGTTTAACATTTATGGCGAGAATATCATGAGAAACGTAAGAGATGACCAAGAACACGCAGAGTTTGATTCATTTAACATCGGCAGGTATCAGATCCCAGAAATAAGATATGCTGACGACACAGTCCTCCTATCGACTAAACCAGAAGGACTTGAACGATTAATTCTGTCCATCAAAAACCAAAGCGAGGCCCAGAATCTATACTTAAACAGCAAGAAGACCAAAGTATTGACAACAGACAAAGTAAAGACCAAACCAGAAATTGAAATTGATAACGAAGAACTGGAAGGTGTTAATGAATTCGAATACGTAGGATCAATCATCAACAGCTCTGGGAACTGTGCAGTAGAAATTAAAAGAAATACATTTATAACACATTTCCTTCCTTATGTGTTATAAATGTTTATACAATACCAAAAACCTACCCTCTGTTCTATACTTAATGTTCTTAAGTCTACTATCATTTACTAGACACAGTATTAAGGTCTTTGTCTTGTGTGGACTGACCTATTGTAGTAAAGTCCTCTGTGTGACTGTAGTGACTTCTAAATACAATATCTAAATTAGTATATAACAATATAGGGCATAACGGCAAAGATAAGAAAGTACAAAAGAATTTTCTGCTAGAACGGTTGGTATCTCCTACGCCTTCAGATTATTATTTGCTAACGAATAGCCGAACAAAACGGTACCCAATTTTTCAAATTCGTCCTTGACATAAACAACCACTTTTCCTAGTTCTAAGAAAATATTTGCCTAAAATGCATGAAGGAACGAGGAGGGGCAAGGATAGATGAAATGCTAATTCGTTTCGCATTGATTTTAAACTAAAAGCAACCATAGCACAGGGGCAAGCCTTGCCTTAGGGGTTTCCCCAAATACAATGAAAAAGTTAGAATTGTGGACACTACGTCATGGAAACATGTTAAGCTCTTATTATGAATGACCTAAGCTCTCGTAATTATCTCGTAAGTACACGAGAAAAGAAGTGAACAGGAGGTAGTTTAAAAATAAATAACCAACATAGAAAAAAAAGATAGAATTTTGAACCAAACCACATAGCCCCTTAAAAATTGTAGATTCGTGTACCTGAAGACTTGCTGACCAAGAATATGTTATTAGTTATATAAATAGTCCCTTAACTAATTAAATATTGATAAAACAATACATAGAGATCAGAGATACTGTCAGGTCAAGTCATATCTGCTTAGATTGGATCGCATATTTTTTGGGAAAAAAGTAGGTGACAGATAGGCTAGGATAGTACAGTGAATCTGATTGGGTGGCATTTGAAGTGAGACTAAATATTATTGGCTGACCTTTGAATAAACATAAATAACCTAGTAACGTAGGAAAAGTTTGAATGATATTTTTTTAAAAAGACTGTTTACCCTTGTGATATTAATAGCGATTGGCTAACTGAATCGATATTGTCAGAATAAGCGTTGGGGAGGACGCCATTTCTAAGAAAATTTTCAACAGTGATAGATGAGAGCAGGCTGTGCTTTAAAATACAAGTTCTAAGCAGCCTGGGCAATAAAACAGATCGAAACTGTGTCAGTCATCGTCTCTGTGTATATTTCATTGAAAATTGTGGTAAGATTGACATTTATTAACCTGTATTTTATGTAAAAATTGAATGTGAAATAATAATATATGTCTGGGCATGAGTGGGTCTATAGCGAACATGAGGCAAAGCCTAAAGATTGATCCACCATGTGATAGACTGTCAGAGAGGTGTAAAATACAAGAATATGTATGATTGTCATAAAGGAGCATAACACCTATCCTATTATATGGAAGAGATTACAGCTGGAATTGCAGTGGCGTTGTAACTATTAGGGAAAGGAATACTGGTGTACATTGTCACATCAAAAGAAAATGGTGGCATAGGTTTGTATAAGGATATGATCCTTTTGTTTGTTTGTAATGTACATGTCCTTAACTGTGGACTATTAGTGTATGCTAGATATTACGAAGGATGCATACCTTCACATTTCAGAGGTCCTGGGTACTGACGTTAATGTGGTACCAAACGCTTGAAAATTGATTGATTCAGGACTCTGCCTGTTTACTGCGAGCCCATGCTAGTGGCCATTGCCTATCAAACAGGGAACAGATTGTCAAGCGAGCAGAGGAAAGGTTCAACCTATATTCTACTGCCAAGTTAAGTTCTCGTTCGGCACCTGAGAGCTCAACTACAGAACTTTAAAAGAACTATATAATGACTGTTACAAGAGGATATATGATTTGTAGCAACTAGGTAGTAAGCTCGGATAAAAGTTGCACATTTTAGTTGTTGAAATGCAACAGAGATATATTATAGTTTTTGCTTTACGATGTTGAAAGCGAGGAGCATAATTTGCGTAGTTTTAATGTGACGTGTCGCGTTGGTAAGGTAGCATGTGACAACATTGTATTTGTACCCATATGTTGTTATATTTGGTCCTAGACGGACGGAAGTGTTTGAAGTCTCCCAGTAGAATAATATTTATATCAAGGATTTACTTGATGAATAGGTATTTGGGTCAGCCTATACTTAGTGGATACAATATTATATCTCAGTGATGAACGGGATTTATGTTCGAAGAGGAGAATGTATTTTCGGGAGCAATCTTAATGGAAAGTATCCAAGAAGGTCACCTTAGTCGCGTAAGTTGAGTTGTTCGATACCGGATTGCCTATCTTGGAATCACTAGTAAATAGCTTGACTGTACCACGAATGAAGGAAGGGACGAATTATGATGTATTAATTGAATTCTGATGAACTGCATTTTATTTGGATGTGATGTGCTATTAAATTGTACTCTGTTCGGACTCTGAACACCACGGACTTATCAGTCGATATTATTGAAAGTTCAGACCATTGACCCACAATTCATGTTTGTCAGCACGGCATTAGAAGCTCTACCATTTGAAGTATTTATCAAAACTAATAATACAACAAAACAGTGGTTATAAACCGGCACACATAGAAGTTAGCAGAGAATACCATAACAAACGGTGGCAACAACCAGAATAAAACTAATAACAATGGAACAATGAAGCACGATACAATCTGTGTAAGTGGTGGTAATAAGTTTTGTTCATCGGCAGAAGAATCCGATGTAACAATGACAGTGAATAAAACTGGGACAAATATTTAATAGTTCCACAAGTGACAAAATAGAAACAAACATTTTTAAAAGGATATGATTTAAAACAACAACCTAGTGGTATTACCAGTATTACCTTAAAGTAGGAGAACACTACAGAAGTATATTAGAAAAATATTTTATATATGGACAAAGGATCTATAGTGCTATTTGACTGATGTAAATGATTATTTTGATTTCACTTTTAAATTGTCAGTCTTGATTACAAATAAATTTGAATCAGGATAATAAAACTGTAAAAATCTTATTTACACAAAATTCAACCACAGTCTTAAATAAGATAGCCTTTTAGAGTGTCGTTTGTATGTTATTGTGGTAGTACTGTGTGCTGTTGTGAATAATAAACTATTTGTTTGTATGTTTGTTGATTATTGTACATTACACTCTACAGTCATAACCCTAGACACAACACGAAGTCATTTAATATACTAATATAAATACATTTTGAATGAGATAAAAAGGTGGTAGTGGAAAGGTACCCTGAAAAGTTCACAATATTATTGGGTATATTCAGGGACCTTCATAGCTAATCTCATTTAATACAAATATAATAATACCTACAACAATTCATAACATCAAATCCACCACATATATTGGGGTCTCGCTCCTGGGGATTGAATTTCTTATAA
This sequence comes from Oreohelix idahoensis, assembly GCA_024509875.1. Classification (NCBI taxonomy): domain Eukaryota; kingdom Metazoa; phylum Mollusca; class Gastropoda; order Stylommatophora; family Oreohelicidae; genus Oreohelix; species Oreohelix idahoensis. The sequence goes on along the minus strand of JAMPIV010011774.1, from coordinate 50,217 downwards.
CACCAGCTATATTGGGTAGTTTGATTCTGGGATTTTAAATTCTTAAAATATTATCAAGTATATTAGGAATCTCAGATAGTATAAAACTAAAAGTATTCCTTTTGGAGAAATTGAATAGTAGTTGAGCTATCAGTGCCTGTGGTTGTTCTTGGTTATCTTACTTACTTACTTAGTCGTTCCCCTTCTACCGTGAGGTGTAGAGGTTTGGAAGAGAGAGCGCCAGACTATCCTATCGGCTGTCTTCCTCCTGGCCTGGTTCCATTCTAGTCCTCGATCCTTCAAAGATTGTCTAATGTTGTCCTCCCAGCGGACTCTGGGTCGTCCTCGGGGTCTGGATCCTTGGCTCTTTGTTTCCCATGCTTGTCGTGGTATCCGATCTTCTCCCATTCTGCAGACATGGCCAAACCATCTTAATTGGGACTGTTCTACTTGGGTCTGCAGGGGGTAGGATTTAAGACCTTGACGTATCGTCTGGTTGCGTACCATGTCTCTTCTTGTTACTTCAACCACCTTCCTCAGATATCTCATTTCTGAGGTTTGGATCTGGCTTTTATGGGTTGTAGTCATTGCCCATGACTCGCATCCATATGTTAAGACTGGGACATAGGTGGAGCGGTATACAGCCATCTTTGTTTTCTTACCAACCTCTCTCTTGCTGAGGAATCCTCGATTTATGGCCTGAAAAAGTCTCCCAGCTGCTGCTTTTCGAGTGGCCAACTCTTCTTTGATGCCTCCCTTTCGGTCTATAATAGTTCTTGGTTATCATTAGACATTATTAGCCATAATTAGAGATTTGTATAGTTAGAAATTTTAAAGGTTGTATAGTACAAATGGCTGATCTGGCAAAGTTTCGATCTGCTGCTGTGCTGACTGCTAAGGAAATGAACATGGAGGGTCAGGCTTTGATCCAATATGTAACTTCAGAATGTGACAAGTATATTGAAAGGGAAGATAGGAAGTTAGCAGAAGAAAGAAAATTACAGTTACAAATTGAGGCTGACAAAGAAATTAAGAGGTTACAAATTGAGGCTGACAAGGAGGCTAGGGCATTGGAGGCAGAAGAAAAGAGGTTGGCTGCAGAAAGAGAAGAAAAAAGATTGGCAGCTGAAAGAGAAGAAAAGAGACTAGCTGTGGAAAGAGAAGAAAAAAGATTGGCAGCTGAAAGAGAAGAAAAGAGACTAGCTGTGGAAAGAGAGGAAAAGAGACAGGCTGCTGAGAGGGAAGCAGAAGATAGGAGATTGCAGAGGGAGCACGAGTTACGACTAAGGGAGTTGGAAATTCAAGGCCATGCTCCTGAAAATGGTGCCAGCCCCTTTACCTCAGATGCCACTGCCAGTCAGGGAGCCTCAACCTCAGCTATGGGTTTTCATGTAGATCATTTTGTTGAGAAAGAAGATGACATCGAAGGGTACTTAAGTAGATTTGAACTTTTAGCTACTACATATGGGTTAGAGAGAGAGAGGTGGAGCCTCAAGTTATCACAAGGGCTTAGAGGAACGGCTTATGAAGTTTTTGCCAAGATGAGCAGAGATGACCAAGACAATTATGACATGCTAAAGCAGGCTCTTTTATTAAGATACGAAAAGAACGGAGAATTTTATAGGAAAAAATTTAGGAATGCCAAACTACTGTCGGGTGAGACTTATCACCAGTTCTCTGCACGGTTAGAGACCTACTTGGAGAAATGGACTGCTCTGGGGAAAACCCAAGATCTTAAGGAGATGATCCTTATTGAGCAGCTAAGAAAGTCCATGGCTCCAGACCTGAGAAAGTTTCTCATGGAACAAGGTGCAGAGAGGCTGGGTGAGTTACTCTATGTCGCTGAGAGGTATCAGGCAGCCCAGGCAGAGGTAGTTGGTGATAAAAAGAAACAGGTAGACAATTTTAAGGCACCTCAAAACTTTAATAAGTTTGACCATAGAGACCAGAACAAAGGTAAGCAATATTTTGATAGGCCACGCAATGACTATAAACATAAAACCTCACAATTCAATGAAAGGAAAAATGATGAAAGAAAACCTTTTAACCAAGGAAAGAAGTATTGTAAAAATTGTCGGATGGACAACCATAACACTGAAAATTGTAGAAGGAAAACTCCTACTTTCGCTGCAATGAAAATGGGGAGAAAGGGAGTAAAGGTCAACCCTACTGAACAACAGGAACCTTACCACCCCCCAGTGTGTGAAGATGTAACATGCAATGGTGTCACCATAAGGTGTTTGTATGATACTGGATTAGATTATGATTCAGTTGTGCGTTCTCACCTGGTGCAGGCAGATCAATACACCACAGAAACAGTGGAGATTCAAACTGCAACCAAGGACGTAGCGACCATGACACTTCCCGTCGCCAGGATAAATGTGAAAACGCGATATGTGGAAGGAATCATAAAAGCAGCAGTGATAAATGAGCCAATCTACCCTCTGATATTGGGGTGTAGATATGTCTTCTTGGGGAATCCCAAGAGACCTGTGACCATGGCAACAGTGCAGACCAGATCACAGTCTAAAAAAGAGGAGGATAATCCGATAAATACCCATCCAGATGAGATGAGGAAGCCACAGGAGGAGGATAAGACCCTCAAGCCTTGTTTTAAGAAATTGCCCAAATGTCATACACCTCCAGGCAAGGGAGATTTCTATATGAAGAACAAATTGATATATAGGAAGGCTGGAAATGGATCCAATGGTCACGGACAGCTGGTCCTTCCAAATTCATATAGGACTAAAGTGTTGGAACTAGGGCATGCGATTTCCTTCAGTGGTCATATGGGGATCAGCGCAACAGGACAGCGTATAGCTTGTCATTATTTCTGGCCAGGAGTAACTGAAGACATAAAAAGATATGTAAAATCCTGTCCAGAGTGCCAACGGGTAGCTATAAAGCATTGGACTGCTCCAGCAACTCTAGGGGAAATGCCCATAGTGGGAACACCTTTTGAAAGAGTTGCCGTGGACATTGTGGGACCTCTCACTCGGACCAAGAGGAGGAACAGTTACATTCTGACTCTGGTGGACACTTGTTCTATGTGGGGAGAGGCGGTAGCCCTGTCATCAATTGATTCGAAGCATGTGGCAGAGGCATTACTCACAATCTTCACCAGGTTAGGCTTTCCCAACCAAATCTTGACTGATAATGGCTCTCAGTTCAAGGGGAAACTAACAGAAGAAGTATTCAGGATCTTTCAAGCCAAACACTTTCATTGTAGCCCGTATCATCCTCAAGGAAATGGCCAAGTGGAAAGATTTAACGGGACACTCATGTCGATCCTGAGAAAGTTGGCACATGAAAAACCAGAGACATGGGATCAGTACCTTCCCGCCGCCTTGTTTGCTTATCGGGAGGTACCCCATAGTTCAACCGGTATGGCCCCGGCAACATTGTTATTTGGAAGGCCAATAAAAGGTCCCTTGGAAGCCTTGTTAAGGACATGGACCGATGAAAAGGCAGAAGAAAATATTACTTCATCATATCAATATGTGAACGAGCTGACCACTCGTCTTAAAACTGGCTGGAAACTTGCCAATGAAAATTTGAGACAAGCCAGGAAAAAGCATGCTGCCTATTACAATAAGAAAGCGAAGGATCGAGAATTAGCTGTGGGAGAGAAGGTGCTCCTTCTACTGCCCGGCAGCCATAATAAATTGCAAATTCGATGGCAAGGTCCATATACAGTTCTAGAGAAGGTGTCTAGAACCAATTATAAGATAGATAAGAAAGGGAAAGAGAAAATTTATCATGTGAATCTCCTGAAGAAATATCTGAACAGAGAAAACCAGGAAGAGACACACCTACTGACCTTGTCTGTTGCAATGGAGATGAAAAAGGAACCACTCACTTCTCATGAATATCCTTTACATCCCTGTGAAACCGCTGCACAGGTAAAAATCAGCACACACTTAACGGAAAATCAGAGGGAGAGCGTTCAACAGGTTCTGAATAATCATACAGATGTGTTAACGGACCGTCCGGGGCATACACATTTATTGGAGTATGATATGAAACTCATAGACCCAATACCAATCTGTATGAAAGCCTATTCGATTCCGTTCGCTAAGGAAAAAGCTTTAAGGGAGGAGATAGATTATCTGTTGAGAGAAGGGATTATCTCGCACAGTGAATCTCCCTACAGTTCCAGTGTGGTTCTGTTAAGAAAACCCTCTGGAGAACACCGGCTGTGTATAGATTACAGGAAACTGAATGCTGTCACAGAATGTCAGGTGGATCCATTACCTGATACAAATCAGCTGTTTGCCAGGCTGAATAAAGCTAAATATTTCTCTAAAGTGGATCTGAGCAAAGGCTACTATCAGATTCCAGTAAAGCCGGAAGTCAAACCTTATTTAGCCTTTAGCACCTCGGAAGGACATTATGAATTTAATATGTTGCCATTCGGGCTGAAAAATGCACCGAGTGTGTTTTCGAGGATGATGAGAAAGTTACTGGATCCCCTGAAGAATCCATGCATCACCAACTTCATGGATGATATTCTCATAGCAACAGAAACATTTGAGGAACACATTAACTCTCTGAATATGTTGTTTGATCGACTGAGCGAGACCAATTTGACAGCTAGACCGACGAAATGCTGTGTTGGATGTAAAGAGCTGGAATTCTTGGGCCACACAGTACATCAGGGAAACATGACCCCTGACCCCAAGAACCTGGAGAAGTTAAAAAAGGCACCAAGACCACAAACAAAAAAAGATGTGAGATCTTTTGTCTCATTATGTAGTTTTTACCAAAAGTATATTAAAAACTTTAACTCCATATGTGCTCCATTGACTGATTTAACGCGCAAAGGAAATCCTGATAGAATTATTTGGACAGCGCAATGTGAATTAGCATACCAAAAATTGAAAGAAAAGCTCACAAGCAGGCCTATTTTGAAATTACCTGACTTAAGTCAAGAATTCATTCTGAGAACGGATGCTAGTAATATCGGTTTGGGTGCAGCTCTAATACAACGGTCAAATTCACTTGATGGGGAATTAACCCCAGTAGCTTATGCTAGCCGTAAGTTGAACACAGCAGAACAAAAATATTCAACAAGTGAAAAAGAATGTCTGGCAGTCATATGGGCTATAAAAAAGTTCCAGATTTATCTTTATGGAAAATCATTTAAGATCCAGACAGTGTGTCTGTCACAAGCAAGGCATGAAAATGCTAGATTATTACGCTGGTCTTTGCTCCTACAACCATTCCAGTTTACCATAGAGTACATTCCCGGAAAAACTAATGTGGGAGCTGATTTTTTAAGCAGACATCCTTATGACGAACATCAGAGTAGTCACCAGGCATAGATAGTAAATTCATCTATGTGTGTTTAGAAGTAGGAACTGACATATGATCGTCTGTTCTAAAGGGGGGAGATGTGTAGTGACTTCTAAATACAATATCTAAATTAGTATATAGCAATATAGGGCATAAAGGCAAAGATAAGAAAGTACAAAAGAATTTTCTGCTAGAACGGTTGGTATCGCCTACGCCTTCAGATTATTATTTGCTAACGAATAGCCGAACAAAACGGTACCCAATTTTTCAAATTCGTCCTTGACATAAACAACCACTTTTCCTAGTTCTAAGAAAATATTTGCCTAAAATGCATGGTGGAACGAGGAGGGGCAAGGATAGATGAAATGCTAATTCGTTTCGCATTGATTTTAAACTAAAAGCAACCATAGCACAGGGGCAAGCCTTGCCATAGGGGTTTCCCCAAATACAATGAAAAAGTTAGAATTGTGGACACTACGTCATGGAAACATGTTAAGCTCTTATTATGAATGACCTAAGCTCTCGTAATTATCTCGTAAGTAAATGAGAAAAGAAGTGAACAGGAGGTAGTTTAAAAATAAACAACCAACATAGAAAAAAAAGATAGAATTTTGAACCAAACCACATAGCCCCTTAAAAATTGTAGATTCGTGTACCTGAAGACTTGCTGACCAAGAATATGTTATTAGTTATATAAATAGTCCCTTAACTAATTAAATATTGATAAAACAATACATAGAGATCAGAGATACTGTCAGGTCAAGTCATATCTGCTTAGATTGGATCGCATATTTTTTGGGAAAAAAGTAGGTGACAGATAGGCTAGGATAGTACAGTGAATCTGATTGGGTGGCATTTGAAGTGAGACTAAATATTATTGGCTAACCTTTGAATAAACATAAATAACATAGTAACGTAGGAAAAGTTTGAATGATATTTTTTGAAAAAGACTGTTTACCCTTGTGATATTAAGAGCGATTGGCTAACTGAATCAATATTGTCAGAATAAGCGTTGGGGAGGACGCCATTTCTAAGAAAATTTTCAACAGTGATAGATGAGAGCAGGCTGTGCTTTAAAATACAAGTTCTAAGCAGCCTGGGCAATAAAACAGATCGAAACTGTGTCAGTCATCGTCTCTGTGTATATTTCATTGAAAATTGTGGTAAGATTGACATTTATTAACCTGTATTTTATGTAAAAATTGAATGTGAAATAATAATATATGTCTGGGCATGAGTGGGTCTATAGCGAACATGAGGCAAAGCCTAAAGATTGATCCACCATGTGATAGACTGTCAGAGAGGTGTAAAATACAAGAATATGTATGATTGTCATAAAGGAGCATAACACCTATCCTATTATATGGAAGAGATTACAGCTGGAATTGCAGTGGCGTTGTAACTATTAGGGAAAGGAATACTGGTGTACATTGTCACATCAAAAGAAAATGGTGGCATAGGTTTGTATAAGGATATGATCCTTTTGTTTGTTTGTAATGTACATGTCCTTAACTGTGGACTATTAGTGTATGCTAGATATTACGAAGGATGCATACCTTCACATTTCAGAGGTCCTGGGTACTGACGTTAATGTGGTACCAAACGCTTAAAAATTGATTGATTCAGGACTCTGCCTGTTTACTGCGAGCCCATGCTAATGGCCATTGCCTATCAAACAGGGAACAGATTGTCAAGCAAGCAGAGGAAAGGTTCAACCTATATTCTACTGCCAAGTTAAGTTCTCGTTCGGCACCTGAGAGCTCAACTACAGAACTTTAAAAGAACTATATAATGACAGTGAATAAAACTGGGACAAATATTTAATAGTTCCACAAGTGACAAAATAGAAACAAACATTTTTAAAAAGATATGATTTAAAACAACAACCTAGTGGTATTACCAGTATTACCTTAAAGTAGGAGAAAACTACAGACGTATATTGGAAAAATATTTTATATATGGACAAAGGATCTATAGTGCTATTTGACTGATGTAAATGATTATTTTGATTTCACTTTTAAATTGTCAGTCCTGATTACAAATAAATTTGAATCAGGATAATAAAACTGTAAAAATCTTATTTACACAAAATTCAACCACAGTCTTAAATAAGATAGCCTTTTAGAGTGTCGTTTGTATGTTATTGTGGTAGTACTGTGTGCTGTTGTGAATAATAAACTATTTGTTTGTATGTTTGTTGATTATTGTACATTACACTCTACATTCATAACCCTAGACACAACACGAAGTCATTTAATATACTAATATAAATACATTTTGAATGAGATAAAAAGGTGGTAGTGGAAAGGTACCCTGAAAAGTTCACAATATTATTGGGTATATTCAGGGACCTTAATAGCTAATCTCATTTAATACAAATATAATAATACCTACAACAATTCATAACATCAAATCCACCACAGTGACACCCCTCTCTAATTTCCCTGATTCAAAAATCTAGTTAACGTAAATTTCCAACCTATAACACTACTACTATGTTTGAAAAATTGCCAAGGGCAAGGTCAACCTACCGCTAAAAATTGGACAAAATAATTCGAATTTTCCACTATTACAGTTAAAAATATATAAATAAATTCCATGTTTGACCTTGGTCTGAAGGCCAAAGTTAAATTTACCGCTTGAAAATCAACTAACGTACTCCTAAAATCTATTAATAGCTACAGTATTTGAAATTGTCACAAGGCCATCGTAAAAGCTAACCGCCAACATCTAAATAAAGGTTTGAATTTTCTAACACCAAGCGTAAAAGTCCCACCCCCAAACACACACACGCTCTACCCTTCCCAATTATTTATGAACGAACGCCGTAAAATTTTGACCATTAACCAACATGGTACCTCGTCTTAATAGGGGAGAGGGGAGGTGGTTTAAATGGAAAGCTAGCAAAATCGGTGTGTTTGAAAAAACTTAGATAATATATTTCTTTATAAATAAAGAGATTTTAAATAAAAAGGATGTCATGAATGGTAGCGTTAATATTGCCAAATATAACACCATAAGAATTTCCTTTATAATAAATTATCTGGCCTTAGAAACATTTATTTTACTAATATTTTGGTTCAGTGAAAGGAGCAAATAATTACGTAAAAATTACACATATGAAAACGGGGACAAAATATTAAAAGAAACTTATATAGGAAGATAGAACACAGTTGTCTATTTAATAATCATTTTCAATATTAAAAATCGATCCACTAATAACAAAGATATTGTATAAATAAACTTGGGACATACGAACAAACACACTTCTGAACTGCTCAAATTTGATAGCCTTCGGAAAAGTTAAATTTTCTTAACTCTTTTCTGATTGGCTAATTGTAGTTTAGGATGGGGCAATAAAATTAACATTCTGCCGGCATGGTGCGCCATTTGAGAAAAACTAAAACCACAGCCAGATTGAGAGCAGATGAAAAGCATTGATGTTGAATGCCTTTGCCGTCTGGACGATAGCGGTCTGAATTGAACCATTAACCGTCAGTCAATCTTGTGATTGTGTGTTTTATTCTTTACTTGCGGTAAGATAAATAAGTTTATTGATATTTCATTAGCATGTACAGGCCACACAGATAGTGCGCCATACATTTGTATTGTTTGACATTGCCTATTGGAAGAGATTACGACAACCAAGTAGGAATGTGCCTAAAGCAGATTTATTGGAAAAGTGAAATAAAATGTGTAAAAATGTTTGAATATTGCCATAAAATATTACGACTGTAAGTCCAGAAGCTACTGGCGGCTTTTTTCAGTGCATTAGTGTTTAAATAACACATGAAAACCTACATGGGATGTTTGCACAAAATATTTAATAGGTCACAAGAAGAACATTGTATACCCCATCTGATTCTATGGAAGAAAAACAATGCTTAAGGGGTCAGTGGCGTTGCAGCCATATGGAAACAGTATGAAAACACTGGAAGAAAAATGGTCAAACAAAACTAGGGTTTGATGCAATTGGTTGGCACGAGTAGCTGACCCTCCTTTTGAATGTATTATTGATAAAATTGGGGAATGATATTGTAGACATGATATAAAGAGGGGAACATAACCTTCTTATTTCAGGGTTGAATTGCCAAATTAAAAAGTGACATAACCCCTGAAAATTCAGCACTTGTGGGCACAGAGAGAGCTTCTTATATATCTGCAAGCTTCCTATCACATCAGCCTCCAGGGGAACTCTGAAATATTTGTTGTTCTCGAAGACTTTCAAGCCACCACCACAGACAGGCTTTGGAGATAAGTCCATTATTATTTGCACTTGAGGACTCATCCTTATCATTCCACAAATTACAAGAAATAAAAGGGGGGGGGGGCATGATGACACACACAAACCCTCCAATCCTTGACAGAATTCTTAGCCAGTGTTAACATATTCCAGTAGGAAGTACAAACCTATTGAGATTTTGGACTTACTATTTTATGGACGGGATGTCCACCTTATTTATTTAAACTTGTACATAAAGAAACATTTCTTTTGAGTTGAAAATTCCTGTTCCAGAAAATTGAGGTTCATGAATATTAAAAACTGTAATATAAGTATATAAATTTACACACTGTCTTACTTAATTCAATTATATTGAGTTACAGTTGTGTTTGTTTTTATTGGCACATCACTATACCTGCATTACCCTAGACACGTAGCCATATAACATACCCAGAAAACATTTCCCAGAGTGAGATCTCAGAGAGGTAGCGGATAGGTACCCTGAGAACACAACATCATCAACAATTAGACTCAGGGACTTACACAGCTTGACCTCACTCTGTGTATACTTAGTTGAGTAACACCAATAACCTCTCATATTAAAATATATATTGGGACGCTCGTCCGAGATTTGAATCTTTCATATTTAGACACTTGTCTGAGATAGGAAAACTCTTATCTTTCCTAGACCACTATTGCTGTAGGTACTTACCACATATATTGGGGTCCTGTCCGGGATTAGTATATCACCACCATAGACCCAGGGTATCCCCATTGTCATACAAATTATTAAAATTAATCAGTTGTGGAATTTGGATGAGTTGTCAGTGCCTATAGTTAACTACTTTAGTCATATTTGGTAATTTATAATGTAAGATTCATAAAATTTGTATATGAGAAAAGATGGCAGACTTGGCCAAGTTCAGATATGCTGCTGTGCAGACGGCAAAAGAAATGGGTATGGAGGGGCAAGTTCTGATTTAGTATGTAATCTCAGAATGTGACAAATTTATTGAGAGGGAAGATAAGAGATTAGCAGAGGAGAAAAGATTACAATTATAAGCTGATAGGGAAGAGAAAAGATTACAATTAGAGGCTGATAGGGAGGATAAGAAATTGGAGGCTGATAAGGAGGCTGAAATCAAAAGGTTACAGTTAGAGGAAAAGAAATTGGAGGCTGAGAAAGAAGAAAGAAGATTGCAGATGGAGGCTGAGAAAGAAGAAAAAAATTGCAGATGGAGGCTTAAAAAGCGGAAAAACGTTTACAAAGAGAACATGAATTACGACTAAGAGAACTGGAACTTCAGGGCTATGCTCCAGAAAATGGTAACAGCCCATCTACCTCTGATGCTACTGCAAGCCAGTGGGCCTCCAATGTAGCCATGAACTTCCATTTAGATCCTTTTGTGGAGAAAGAGGATGACATTGAGTCATTCTTAAACAGATTTGAAAGGCTAGCTACTAATTATGGGTTAGAGAAGGAGAAATGGAGTTTAAAATTATCCCAAGGGCTTAGGGGAACATCTTATGAAGTGTTCTCAAAGTTGAGCAGGGAGGATCAGGAAGATTATGACATTTTAAAACAGGCTCTATTAATTAGGTAAGAGAAGAATGGGGAATTTTACAGGAAAAGATTTAGAACTGCTAAGCTACTGTCTGGGGAGACCTACCACCAATTCTCTGCCAGATTGGAAACCTATTTGGAGAAATGGACTGCTCTGGGGAAAACTCAAGATTTGAAGGAAATGATTATGATAGAGCAACTGAGAGAGTCCATGGCTCCAGACCTGAGAACATTTCTCATGGAACAAGGTGCAGAGAGGTTGGGTGAGGTTCTCAATGTTGCTGAGAGTTATCAGGCAGCCCAGTCAGAAGTAGCTGGAGCAAAAAGGAAACAAGTAGAAAGTAATAAAGCCCCACAGAACCAGAATAAATTTGAAAATAGAGATCAAGGTAATAGATTTAAACCCAACTATGACAGGCCAAGATTTGACCATAGAGACAGAAACCCGCAAGTAAATGAAAGGAAACCCTACAGACCAGAAAGAAAATATTGTAAAATTTGTAGGTTAAATAACCATAATACAAAAGACTGTAGGAAGAAAAATAACCCTCCACATTACGCTGCATGCCTTAAAACAGGACATAAGGGACAGAAGGAAAAACCTACTGGACAGCAGGAACCTCATCATCCCCCTGTATGTGAATGTAGCAAAGTTATATTTTGCTGGGGAGGTTATGATGGTATCCTAAAAGAATGAAATCCGTGTATGTATTAACCATGTGAGGTCAAGCACATGTAGGCCCCTGACTCTATAAATGATGATGATGAATTATGTGCAGGGAACCTAACGCTACCTCCCTAGATCTCACACGGTCACTATTTTGGCTCTAGTGTCTGGTGTATGATGTACCTAGTGTCTAGGGGAGAAATTAAATGATGGTACACAACACAAAACACTTTAAGTTTCTATGAGGAAGTGAATAAAACCTGTGGTTAAGTTTTTCTTAAAATTTGATAATTTTTTATACAATTTATTTTGCCTGTCCAGTCATATCGTTTGGACAGGTCTTTGAAAATGAGGACAAGATAGTTTACATAAAAAGATTAACTAAAATTGTGTGGACAATCTGCCCAAATAACTACAATGTTAATATATGTCTTTCCTGTTGGAATGTTCACAGCTTAAATTTATTCTTCTAAGAGGGAGAGTCACTGTGTATGAGGGGCTGTATTATCATCATACCCCATCACTTCCTGAGTATGATTTGAAATAATAGTGTTTATTTAACACGAAATTATCAGATATACCCAGGTCCTTAACATATCCCTGGCAAAGGGGCGACCGACCCCAACCAGGCGCGTCCACGGGTGGCGGATAGTGGAACGACCTCCAGATATGGTGTGTCAGCTGCGAATTAAGTCAGCATTGCTGGACGAATAAGCAGTCGCGGACCAAACGGCGATGTCCTCCCAGCAGGACGGGGAGGGGTAACAGGTGGCACTGATACCCCCACTGAAATCCCCCATATGTCCTATGACGGGTGCATCAAGCGAGTAAGAGCCGCTATAAGCTCTAGCCACGGGGAAGGTAAACCTCGGTAAACAAACCAATCTGCTGCCTTGCAGCTACCACCGGGAGATGGAAAGGCTATGGGAGACAACCCTGAACAACAAACACAACCCGGCCTGCCGAAGACGGAGTGTGTTAGCTACGGCGCAGACACCGGGAAAAATTAGGACACACACGCTTTTGCGGTATGGAGTCATGCGACAATCTCGACTTACGTCATGGCGTCGCTCCTATCAGCTACAACCGGGGAGGAGCGGAGCCGGGCCCCTAGCCTCGAAAGGGCCCACCCAAGCAACCGGTGCCTTTGCCAACCAAATGGTCGGGGGAAGGCAAAGTAGAGCAACTGACCAACCAACCCACTATCTTACAGTGGCTCAATGGAATGCAGAAGGAGTGAGGAATAAGAAACCGGAGTTACAAGAATTCCTCAGGAAAAATAACATTGATATAATCTGCATCCAAGAAACTCACCTAAAAGATACCCAACGATTCTTTGTACGTGGATACCAATCCTTCCGCCAAGACAGGGCAAAAAGAACTAAGGGAGGAATCCTCACACTGATTAAAACCTCAATCCCAGCAGTAGAGACACACAGATCTGGTGAGGACGAACTTGAATACATAACAGCCCAACTACTGCTGCCCAGTGTATACAAAATAACTAAATTCATCAGCGGAAAACAAGGTGCAAACAATATTACATTAGTAAGAGATAAGCAAGGAAATCTCATCAAGACAGCAGAGGGACAGGAAACAAGATGGGCAGAGCACTTCAGAGAAACTCTGAACAAGGAAATACCAGAGACACAATTGAATGTTCCTGAGGCTGAAAACGATCTAGATGTAAATACAGACATTCCACGAAAAGAAGAAATCATCACAGCAATCAAAGGGTTAAAGAACGGTAAAGCTCCGGGCCATGATAACTTAAATGCAGAGCTATTTAAGACAGACCCTGAGCTAGCAGCAGAACTATTAGAACCACTATTTGCACAAGTGTGGAAAACGGGGACAACACCATCAGAGTGGAACAAAGGAATAATTGTCAAATTGCCTAAGAAGGGAGATCTTTCAGACTGCAATAATTGGAGAGGAATCACTCTTCTCTCAGTTCCCAGCAAAATACTAGGCAGGATAATAATACAGAGAATTTCAAAGGCAGTAGACTACAAACTGAGGAAAGAACAAGCAGGATTTAGAAAGAACAGAAGATGTGTAGACCATATATTCACTCTCAGGAACATTATAGAGCAGTGCTCAGAATGGCAAAGACAGCTTTACATAAATTTTGTTGATTTTGAAAAGGCTTTTGACAGCATACATAGGGACAGTTTATGGAAAATACTGAGGGCTTATGGAATCCCAAGCGGCATAGTGTCAATCATAAAAAGCCTCTATGCCAACTTTACGTGTAGTGTTGGGCAGAGCAACCTAACCTTCGAGGTGAAGACAGGAGTACGACAGGGATGCCCCTTATCAACCACTCTATTTTTAACAGTCATAGACTGGGTGATGCGCCAGACAAAAGAGGGCAGTCCAAGAGGAATAAGATGGACTACATTTACAACATTGGTAGATCTGGAATATGCAGATGACATTGCACTGCTGGCACATTCACATCAACACATCCAGGAAAAAACGGATAGACTTAATAAATTTAGCCAGCAGGTGGGCTTGAACATCAATTTAAAGAAGTCTGAGGTCATGACGCTCAATGTGAGCAACCCTGAGCCCATATCAGTAAGGAATCAGCAACTGGTACAGACAGATACCTTCACATACCTAGGAAGCATAGTAACACCAGACGGTGGGGCAGGCAAAGACATCAACATCAGAATGAATATGGCAAGAACAGCCTTCTTTAGCCTAAATAACATCTGGAAGTCCTCCCAATACAGCACAAGCACAAAATTAAGATTATACCAGAGTTGCGTGCTTTCTGTGCTTCTCTATGGTGCGGAATGCTGGAGAGTCACAGAGAAGGAAATGTCAAAATTGTCCTCTTTTCACACAACATGCCTAAGAAAAATTCACCGAATCTTTTGGCCGAATACCATCACCAACCAAGATCTGCTTACTCGTAGCAAGCAAGAGGACATGCATACCATCATAGCTGGCAGACGCTGGAGCTGGGTTGGTCATGTCCTCAGAAGAGACCCCGATGCCATCACAAGAACAGCTATGCTTTGGACCCCTGAAGGAAAGCGAAAGAGAGGCCGACCAAAAACAACTTGGCGGAGGACTGTGGAGGCTGAGATGCAAAGAATGAACCAGAGTTGGGGCACTGTACGAAGGATGGCCACCGACCGTGCAAAGTGGAATCAATTTGTTGTTGCCCTACAAGACGCCACTAGGCGTGATGGCCACTGACTGCTTTGACGGTCGGTGGTTAAGGATCGAAGAAGAAGAAGAAGACTGCTGCCCAGTGGAGACTTAATGATCACAAACTGCTACAGCCCTCCAACCACAACTCTGGAGCTACACAAAGTGAAGCTTGCAGCATCGAGACACCTCATTATGGGTGACTTCAATAGCCACTCACCCAGCTGGGGCTATGACACAACAGATCCAAGAGGAGAAGAAGTGGAAGATTGGATGGTAGAGAATAAACTAATTCTAATAAACCAACCAGAGGATAAGCCCACCTTCTATTCCAGAGTATGGAAAACAACGAGCACACCAGATCTTGCTATGGCTACAGATGACATACATCGACTCACCACCAGAACAGTAAATACTCAACTTGGGGGAAGTGACCATGTACCAGTCACATTACAGATATCTGAGATAAGAAGTGCAGGAGAAATCAATATGTCTCCTAGCTGGAATTTCAAAAAAGCAAACTGGGGATTTTTTAAAGAACAAGCCGACAATTTCTGTCAGAACATTGCCCACTCAAATAACATCAATAAAAATATCTCCATCATCAGTGAGGCAATCATCCAAGCAGCAAAGAAGTCAATTCCACGAGGTAAACGACGAGACTACAAACCATACTAGAGTGACATCCTGGGAAAACTCCATAGTGAATTAAATAAAGCACGGGAAACTATGGAGCAAAATCCCACATTAGAGAACACACAGAGGCACAACAGCATAAAACAAGCTTTCAATGAACAAAAAAAAGCTGAAATCCAAAGGAGCTGGCACCAGAAGACCAGCAGTCTCAACATGGAAAAGGACTCAAGCAAGCTTTGGAATCTGACAAGAGTGCTAAATGAAGAAACAACAACCAGCTACCGTAAGACTGTCATCAAGGAAAATGAAAAATACCACACAGGAAAGATGGCAGCAAACATCCTGGCAGATTTCTACAAGGAAGAAAGCACCACATCACTTTCACATGCACGGATCCAAGAAGGACGTAAGGAAGTAAAAGAAAAACTGAAGCACCAAAACCCAGATATCTGCATGAAGTCACCCCTTACTATGAGAGAACTCAGTGCTGCCATAACAAAACTAAAGAACAGAAAAGCTCCAGGAAAAGATGGCATCACAAATGATATGATCAAGAACCTTGGACCTGTAGCCAGGCACAAGCTCCTCCTAATCTTCAATCAGTCATGGAGTACTGGAAAATTTCCAGATCAATGGCGAGAAGCAATCATTGTTCCCATCAGAAAGAAACAAAAGGAGAAAACAAGCAAGTCCAGCTACCGACCAGTTAGCCTACTGAGCTGTCTGGGTAAGGTAATGGAAAGAATGGTGAACTCAAGATTACTGAAACATCTGGAAAAAAACCATCTGCTTGATAACACACAGTCAGCATTTAGGAAAAATCGCAGCACCGAAGACCAACTAGTATATCTAGCTCAGGAAGTAGAAAATGCCTTTCAGGAGAAAAAGAAAGTACTGGCGGTTTTTGTAGACTTGACAAAAGCCTTTGATAAGGTATGGAAAGAAGGATTCCTCCTTAAGATGCTCAACAGCAAAATTGAAGGGAGAATGTTCAACTGGATACGGGACTTTCTTCGATACCGCACAGCAAGAGTAAAACTTGACGGGAAACTGAGCCATCGCGTCACTCTACAACAGGGTGTGCCACAAGGAGAAGTTATCTCCCCCACACTTTTTATCATATATATAAATGATATTGCAGAGAAACTGTCTGGGCATATCTCCAGGGCTCTTCATGCTGACGATTTTGCTGCCTGGTCTGCTGCTGAACATTTGCCTATTGCGAAGTTCAGGATGCAAGCAGCGCTAAATACCATCGGTAAATGGGCATCAGATTGGGGAGTACAGATAAACCTCTCCAAGACAGTAGCAACCTGCTTCTCTCTGTCAAATCGCCGAGAAACGATCAAACTGCAGCTAAATGGAAGTGAACTTCCAATCGAGGAAAACCCAACATACCTAGGAGTCAAGTTGGATAAGAGACTCACCTGGAAGCCGCACATAAAAGCAGTAGAACAGAGAGCAATAAGAAAGCTCTCTATTATGAAGAAACTGGCTGGCACAAGTTGGGGGGCAAATTCCAACATACTTAAAAAAGTCTATACAGGCACAGTCAGACCTGTACTTGAATATGGCATGTCAGCCTGGGCCACAGCATCTAAAACAAACACAGAATGTCTAGGGAAAGTGCAAAATTCAGGCCTCAGACTAATCACTGGAGGGATGAAGACTTCTCCAATCCAGGCAATGGAGCGATACACCAACATCCGCTCTCTTGATGACAGACGTGAGGAAAAGGTATTCACTCATAGTGAGAAGCTTCTACGAATGCCAAGTCATCCAATGCATGCCAAACTCCATAGTGTGGCAAAGAACAGGCTGAAAAGAACCAGCTTCCTAAACTTCTCCAAACATCTGCATCGATGCCACGAAGACCTCCTCCCAAATCGATCTACTGAGATTGAAATGTTAATTGATTACGAGGAGCCAGACGACTGCCATGGAAATATATCTATCATCACAGAAGTCCCTGAAATAAAAAAGAAAGGCCACCTGACCCCTCAACAACTAAAAACTTTGGCTCAAGAAATGATTGAAGAAAAGTACAACCCGAAGGAGTGGACACATGTATACACAGATGGATCTGCTGAGGGGGCAGTAAAGAATGGTGGAGGAGGCATTTTTATAAGATTCCTAAATGGAAAGATCATCCGAAAGGCCTTCCCAACTGGAAAGATCTCCTCCAATTTTAGGGCAGAAGCTATGGCACTACTGCAAGCCCTGAAGATCCTCACCAGACCTGAACAGCAGCCACAAGCTAAGATAGTAATCTTCACTGACTGCAGGTCATTACTTGAATCAATACAAAACACCAGAAATGATAACATGATGAATGAGATCAGATCTGAGCTTAACATCATCCAAAGGTCATCAACCATTGCCCTCCAGTGGTTACCTGCCCATTGTGGAATCGCTGGTAATGAGAAAGCAGATGCTCTATCAAGAAGTGGCAGTAAAATGGAACAATACAGCCACCCATTGCCCTATCGGGAAGCAAAAACCATCATCCACAACAAGTACAAAAATCAGTGGAAGGAGGAAGGGGATATATACAGCAGAGATGACCCAATCCACCACCTAAACAGACACCAACAGACAACAATTTTCCGCCTGAGAACTGGTCACTGCAGATTACTTGGACATCTCTATCGCCTCAAGATATCCCACACGAATGAATGCCCATGTGGAACTGATATCCAGACTCCAGAACACATTCTCCAGAACTGTCCAACCCATGATAAATTGCGACGTGCGACCTGGCCAAAAGGTGATGAGCTCCAGCAGAAGCTATGGGGCTGCCGCGCCGACCTGGAAAAGACTGTGGACTTTGTCCTGGCGACAGGCCTGCAGATTTAGCATGACTACAAACCGAACGCAGAAGAAGAAGAAGAAGACTTAACATATCACCTGGGGTTTCTTGTTGAAAGATAAGATATTGTGTAGTTGCAGAAATATCGATATCACATCACACGCCCAAGCTCCTGCTGTTATCTCTTGAAAGCATACATGCAATTTCGGAGACTTCTTGGCGTTATCGTCACTCCTCAGGTTTCCTGTCACCAGCTGGCAACAGGAAACAAAACCTCTGCAACAAAAGGACACCCTGGCCTTTTACATCTGATCACTTATTCTTTTATTTAATTTCATACGTGGGTATGGGGTCAGCCTCGCGTGCATTTCAGGTGCACTCATCCCCTAATTTTTCATGACTCCCACCTTGCTGTGACACCCCTCAGGTCCCTATGGCAGATATGCCACTGTACGTTTACATAGTTTTCCTCAATAATATAATGTGGGGTAACCACATTTCCTTTTATATATTTTTCTCATCTTTTTCTTTTTAAATATATATGCTTCAGGCATGTTGAACAGTGTTCCTTGAACACGGAGGCTTACTAATATACTCTAATACAATAATATTCAAACATAATCATGACAACATACATTAGTTAGATACATTTCAACGTGAGGACTCAACAATGTTTGCTCCCGGCACGTCCTTCACTTTTTCCCAATAGCAGTATCTAACTTTGGTAATGGGATTAAACATAATAAATTCATAAAGCATTCTTACCACAAATCAAGAAATATAAACAAATGACGCTGACTTTGCAAAGAAATGGCCTCAGTTTCTTCTGCTCCGTCCAGACTGTGAAATACTTATTTAGTTATTTAATTTACTTTTAAATTTATCACAGCTGTTCTCAGCGTATCTGAATAAAAAATACTGTTCAACTGGCAATGAATAGTGAAAGCTTTTTGCTAATATTTAGTATCACTGGCCAATCAAAAGCTTGCGACTACCAGAATTCAAATGCAGTTTTTGAAAAACAAAAATAATTCCAAACATACTCTGCGTCTGGTAGTCGATTGGCCAGTCTGCTTTAGTTATGCCAATGCAAAACGATGTTAGTTTCTGGTAACAATTTTCCTACCGCTCCCCTCTCCTCCTATACTCTTGTTACCCAAGCGAATTTGAATTTCCTCAATGCCTCCCTTCTAAGCCGGTGTCCCCACTAACGTTATGAAAAAAACAAGCAGGAACAACAGTCTGTCTGGTCGTGCGTTCGTAGACATTTAGTATTTTCTCAATAACTTGTCTAATACTGGGACTATCATATTATTTAAAACACATTCTTGCTCAGTGAATTCTAAGCTATACTACCATATATTTTTTATGTTCAGTTTCATTATGGTTTTAGATTTTTAATTTTGTCACCGGTCATCGTCAAATAAATATTTTACACAAGACGGCCATCTTCCCCTCTCGCTAGCATGTATTTTTCAAATAACTAACTTGTTTTTGTGACGTCAGAAACATTACAGCGAGGAGGCAATAAAATTTGTCTGCGTGTTTTGCCTCTGTTGGCTTTGTTCCAGCGTGTATATATGCATGGCGGACTATCAAGCGAGGCGGGGTGTTGGCGTGGCGGGTTAAGAATTGGCGTTAATAATTTGTATTGCATCGTGTAACACTACCAAAAAATGTAAGGATTACTACTTATTACCAGCGTTAAAGTTGACAGAATACGTTAATTCAGATAGTTATTTTGCGGCACACTTCCGCAAAATCGTTAATTATAAGTCTAGGCTGCAAAATGTATGCAGCAGATCTGGCAAAATGTTAAATATTGGTAGTACGTTTTCGAAACCGAAACCAAAACGCGTGTTAGATTTTTACCGTGGAATCGTTCTATAGGCTGTATCACTGCACAAAAGGCAGCGTTGCTGGCGTGTGAGAGCATCACCGTCAGACACAATAGGGCTGGTTTATTTATTATCATTTTATGACTAAAATCTTACTGAAATGAGCGATTATTCTCGCAGATTTTACTACAGTGAAGACGTAGTATGCAATGGGGCCACTATTAAGTGCCTTTATGATACTGGATTGGATTTTGACTCAGTCGTGAGTTCTCACCTGGTGCACCCAGATCAATATACCACAGAAACAGTGGAGATACAAGGGGCAACCAAGGAAGTACCAACCATGACACTTCCCATTGCAAGAATCAATGTAAAAACTCGCTATGTGGAAGGAGTGATTAGAGCAGCAGTGATAAACGAACCAATCTACCCTCTGATATTGGGGTGTAGATATGTGTTTTTGGGAAATCCCAAAAGACCAGTGATTATGGCAGCAGTACAGACCAGGTCACAGTCAAGGAAGGAGGAAGATAACCCAATAAATACTCATCCAGAGGAGATGAGGAGAGCACAGGCTGAGGATAGGTCACTAAAGCCGTGTTTCAGGAAACTCCCAAAAAGCCATACCCCTCCAAACAAAGGAGACTTTTATATGAAGAACAAATTAATGTATAGGAAGGCTGGAACTGATTCAAATGGTCATGGACAGCTGGTACTTCCAACTTCATATAGGGAAAAGGTGATGGAGTTAGGACATGCTATCCCTTTCAGTGGTCATATGGGGATCAGCGCCACTGGACAGCGTATAACTTGTCATTACATCTGGCCAGGGATAACGGAAGATATAAAAAGAGATGTCAAATCCTGCCCAGAATGCCAAAGGGTAGCTCCAAAACATTGGACTGCACCTGCAACTTTAGGGGAGATGCCAATCATGGGAACCCCTTTTGAGAGAGTTGCAGTGGATATTGTGGGACCTCTCACACGTACCAAGAGGAGAAACAGTTACATTCTAACTCTGGTGGACACTTGTTCTATGTGGGGAGAGGCAGTAGCCCTGTCATCAATCGACTCAAAACATGTGGCAGAGGCGTTACTTACAATATTCACAAGGTTAGGTTTTCCTCACCAGATCTTGACTGATAATGGATCACAGTTCAAGGGGAGGCTAACTGAGGAAGTTTTCAGGATTTTTCAAGCCAGGCACTTTCACTGTAGTCCGTATCACCTCCAAGGGAACGGGCAGGTGGAAAGGTTCAACGGGACACTTATTTCCATCCTGCGAAAGCTGGCACATGAAAAACCTGACACATGGGATCAATACTTACCCGCGGCTTTGTTTGCTTATCGGGAAGTCCCACATAATTCAACAGGAATGGCACCGGCTACATTGTTATTCGGCCGGCCAATTAAGGGTCCATTGGAAGCCTTATTGAGGACATGGACAGATGAGAAGGCAGAAGAGACTGTAACCTCATCATATCAGTATGTGAACGAGCTGACCACTCGCTTAAAAACTGGCTGGAAATTGGCAAATGATAACCTAAGACAAGCCAGGAAGAAACATGCTGCATATTATAATAGGAAAGCGAAGGATAGGGAGCTTGCTGTGGGGGAGAAGGTGCTTCTTCTATTACCCGGCAGCACCAACAAACTTCAGATTGGATGGCAAGGTCCATTCACAGTTTTAGAAAAGATATCTAGAACTAACTATAAGATAGACAAGAAAAGAAAGGAAAAAGTCTATCACGTGAACCTTCTTAAGAAATATCATGATAGAGGAAACCAGGAAGGGGCACAATTAATGACCTTGGCCATAGCCACTGAGATGAAGAATGAACCTCTCACCTCTTACGAATACCCCCTGAAACCCTGTGAAACTCCTGCACAGGTAAAGATCAGTAATCATCTGACAAAAGGGCAGAGGGAGCAGATTCAAAAGGTTCTGGAAAATCACACAGACGTGTTAACGAACAGACCGGGGCACACTAACTTGTTGGAATATGATATGAAATTACTAGACCCAACACCCATCTGTATGAGAGCCTATACTATCCCATTCGCAAAAGAGAAAGCTTTAAAAAAGGAGATAGCTTATTTGCTACAAGAAGGGATTATTTCTCATAGTGAATCTCCTTATAGCTCCAGTGTGGTATTGTTGAGGAATCCCTCTGGGGAGCATAGACTGTGCATAGATTACAGGAAACTGAATGCTGTCACAGAAAGTCAGGTGGATCCATTACCTGATACTAACCAACTGTTTGCCAGGTTGAATAAGGCAAAATACTTTTCCAAGGTAGATCTCAGCAAGGGATATTACCAGATTCCAGTGAAGCCTGAGATTCGACCTTATCTGGCTTTTAGCACCTCGGAAGGGCTCTATGAGTTCAACATGCTGCCGTTTGGATTGAAGAATGCTCCGAGCGTGTTTTCCAGAATGATGAGAAAACTATTGGATCCCCTGAAAAACCCATGTATTAAAAATTTCATGGATGATATCCTCATCGCTACGGAAACATTTGAGGAACACGTTGACTCTTTGAATATGCTATTTGATAGACTCAGAGAGGCTAACTTAACTGCTAGACCAACAAAATGTTGTATTGGATGCAAGGAATTGGAATTCTTGGGACATACTGTACATCAGGGTAGCATGACCCCTGATCCTAAGAACCTGGAGAAATTACAGAGAGCACCCAGACCCCAGACTAAGAAGGATGTGAGATCTTTCGTCTCACTTTGTGGGTTTTACCAAAAGTATATTAAAAATTTTAACTCTGTGTGTGCTCCTCTGACGGATTTAACTCGTAAAGGGAAACCAGATAAAATAGAATGGTCAGCAGAATGCGAGTTGGCATATAATGAGTTAAAGCAAAAACTCACCAGTAAGCCTATATTGAAATTACCTGATTTGAGTCAGGAATTCGTGGTAAGAACGGACGCTAGTAATGTGGGATTGGGGCCACATTGTTACAAAGGTCCTCTTCACCAGATGGGGAATTGAACCCAGTTGCTTATGCCAGCCGCAAATTAAACAGAGTGGAACAAAACTACTCAACTATTGAAAAATAATGTTTGGCTTTAGTCTGGGCAATCAAGAAATTCCAGATCTATCTGTATGGTAGACAATTCGTGGTGCAATGCGATCATCAGCCCCTGGTTTTTCTTGCTCAGGCAAAACATGGTAATGCACGATTGTTAAGGTGGTCACTCCTCATTCAACCTTACTCGTTTACCATTGAGTATATTCCTGGATCGCAGAATGTTGGGGCATATTTCTTGAGTAGGCACCACCTGCAGGAAACCAGGAATCCATAAAGGCCTAGAGAAGTCAATTTGATCGAGATTGTAACACAGATCATAAAGCTGCACTAGTGGTGCAGGCTTTTTTAACAGGAGAGATCTGTAGTAAAGTCCTCTGTGTGACACCCCGCTCAAATTTCCCCGATTCAAAAATCTAGTTAACGTAAATTTCCAACCTATAACACTACTACTATGTTTGAAAAATTGCAAAGGGCAAGGTCAACCTACCGCTAAAAATTGGACAAAATAATTCGAATTTTCCACTATTACAGTTAACAATCTATAAATAAATTCCATGTTTGACCTTGGTCTGAAGGCCAAAGTTAAATTTACCGCTTGAAAATCAACTAACGTACTCCTAAAATCTATTAATAGCTACAGTATTTGAAATTGTCACAAGGCCATTGTAAAAGCTAACCGCCAACATCTAAATAAAGATTTGAATTCTCTAACACCAAGCGTAAAAGTCCCACCCCCAAACACACACACGCTCTACCCTTCCCAATTATTTATGAACGAACGCCGTAAAATTTTGGCCATTAACCAACATGGTACCTCGTCTTAATAAGGGAGAGGGGAGGTGGTTTAAATGGAAAGCTAGCAAAATCGGTGTGTTTGGAAAAAACTTAGATAATGTATTTCTTTATAAATAAAGAGATTTTAAATAAAAAGGATGTCTTGAATGGTAGCGTTAATATTGCCAAATATAACACCATAAGAATTTCCTTTATAATAAATTATCTGGCCTTAGAAACATTTATTTTACTAATACTTTGGTTCAGTGAAAGGAGCAAATAATTACGTAAAAATTACACATATGAAAACGGGGACAAAATATTAAAAGAAACTTATATAGGAAGATAGAACACAGTTGTCTGTTTAATAATCACTTTCAATATTAAAAATCGATCCACTAATAACAAAGATATTGTATAAATAAACTTGGGACATACGAACAAACACACTTCTGAACTGCTCAAATTTGATAGCCTTCTGAAAAGTTAAATTTTCCTAACTCGTTTCTGATTGGCTAATTGTAGTTTAGGATGGGGCAATAAAATTAACATTCTGCCGGCATGGTGCGCCATTTGAGAAAAACTAAAACCACAGCCAGATTGAGAGCAGATGAAAAGCATTGATGTTGAATGCCTTTGCCGTCTGGACGATAGCGGTCTGAACTGAACCATTAACCGCCAGTCAATCTTGTGATTGTGTGTTTTATTCTTTACTTGCTGTAAGATAAATAAGTTTATTGATATTTCATTAGCATGTTCAGGCCACACAGATAGTGCGCCATACATTTGTGTTGTTCGACATTGCCTATTGGAAGAGATTACGACAACCAAGTAGGAATGTGCCTAAAGCAGATTTATTGGGAAAGTGAAATAAAATGTGTAAAAATGTTTGAATATTGCCATAAAATATTACGACTGTAAGTCCAGAAGCTACTGGCGGCTTTCTGCAGTGCATTAGTGTTTAAATAACACATGAAAACCTACATGGGATGTTTGCACAAAATATTTAATAGGTCACAAGAAGAACATTGTATACCCCATCTGATTCTATGGAAGAAAAACAATGCTTAAGGGGTCAGTGGCGTTGCAGCCATATGGAAACAGTATGAAAACACTGGAAGAAAAATGGTCAAACAAAACTAGGGTTTGATGCAATTGGTTGGCACGAGTAGCTGACCCTCCTTTTGAATGCATTATTGATAAAATTGTGGAATGATATTGTAGACATGATATAAAGAGGGGAACATAACCTTCTTATTTCAGGGTTGAATTGCCAAATTAAAAAGTGACATAACCCCTGAAAATTCAGCACTTGTGGGCACAGAGAGAGCTTCTTATATATCTGCAAGCTTCCTGCCACATCAGCCTCCAGGGGAACTCTGAAATATTTGTTGTTCTCGAAGACTTTCAAGCCACCACCACAGACAGGCTTTGGAGATAAGTCCATTATTATTGGCACTTGAGGACTCATCCTTATCATTCCACAAATTACAAGAAATAAAAGGGGGGGGGGGCATGATGACACACACAAACCCTCCAATCCTTGACAGAATTCTTAGCCAGTGTTAACATTTTCCAGTAGGAAGTACAAACCTATTGAGATTTTGGACTTACTATTTTATGGACGGGATGTCCACCTTATTTATTTAAACTTGTACATAAAGAAACATTTCTTTTGAGTTGAAAATTCCTGTTCCAGAAAATTGAGGTTCAGGAATATTAAAAATTGTAATATAAGTATATAAATTTACACACTGTCTTACTTAATTCAATTATATTGAGTTACAGTTGTGTTTGTTTTTATTGACACATCACTATACCTGCATTACCCTAGACACGTAGCCATATAACATACCCAGAAAATGTTTTCCAGAGTGAGATCTCAGAGAGGTAGCGGATAGGTACCCTGAGAACACAACATCATCAACAATTAGACTCATGGACTTACACAGCTTGACCTCACTATGTGTATACTTAGTTGAGTAACACCAATAACCTCTCATATTACCACACCTATACTGTATAATAGAGAAACAACAGAAGTGATTGCGTCATTAATAGGCTAAGCTGCCCATTGTAAACTTTCGGTGTTGTGTCTTGCGGTTCGCACTAATGACCAGTCATCGAAGCATCATTTTTTGGTGATGCTAGATGACAGGGAGGATAGTGTGATTCGCTTGCATAGCTAGGCGGGGTTGTCGCATGGAAGGTCCGGGGTTCGAATCCTGGGTAAGCCACTCATGTCTGTTGTTTTTCTGTTGTCTAGTGTTCTACTTCTTTATTTCTTACAAGTGCCTGAAAACATACCTTTACGTTTGTTAATATTTCCTTTATTGGCAATTCAGCCATGTGTACATCTGGACAGGCACCCCAGACTACGGAGCACGTACTTCAAGATTGCCCCGAATATGATATATTGAGGCAAACCCACTGGCCCAGAGAAACAACGCTGGAAGCAAAACTATATGGACCTCTGTGTGAACTACAAAAGACAGTGAAGTTTATACAAGAAACAACATTGCAGATATAGACAATATAGTTCAAGCGAACGAAAGAAGAAGAAGAAGTCTAATATTTATTTACTGTTTACAGGCCTCGGGTTTACCTTCCTTATGTGTTAAATAAATAATGTAAGGATGCAAGAAAATAGGTGTATGAATGTGTGCGTATGAACCAAGGGTAATAGAAAATAAAAAAAATTACTTTTCTTGGCCGTCAAAGGCCGATATTTACAAGCAGAGGCAGTTACGCCGTCAAAAAATATCTAAATGTTATGGCAGATGTTTTATCGAGTTAACGAAATTTTTTTTTCTTTTTTTTTTTCCTTCCGTCTGTTATTTTGCTGTTATACCCTGTTCAACCAAAACCCTTTGAAGGGTTAAAAACGGTTACATTGGGGTATATAGGGTGCCGTCTTCGCTGGTAACACGTTCCTAGTCCTGGAAATGACTGATCCTGAAAAGGACCACTAGCTGCCTGTTAGGTCCCTACTCGTTGTCTTTTTCGGCTGTGTGTTGATCATGACTGTCTTTATTATATTTGGTAGGAGTTCCTTTAGGGTTTCGGTAATTATTTTGTCTTCCGCCTCTTTGCTTCTTTCTCTTCCTTGATTGCTTTTTGGTAGGCGTTCCTCTAGGGTTTCGGTAATTATTTTGTCTTTAGTTTCTATGCTTCTTTCTCTTCCTTGATTGCTTTTTGTTACGATACCCTCGATGATCCTTCTCTCTGTTTCAATTCTTTTGAGGACTTCTGCATTCTCTTCCTTTAGCTCTGCGAGTTTGGCGATGTAGACTTCTATTTGGTGTTGAATGGATTTCATGTCCTGTTGCATTGCCTGGGTGCTCTGTAAGGCTCCTAATGTTTCGTCTCTTATGGTATCTGTGTCTTCGTTGTGCTTGTCTGTTCTTCTCGACTTTGAGTTTTTGTTTTATGTCTCGCACCTCTGTGGTAAGTTTTATTAGTTGGGTTCTTGTGTGCTGTTCCTGTTTAGCAGTGCCGCCTGAACCCACTCGGTGTCTTGCCTCTCTGAAGGAGATGTTTTAGGTTACAGATTCCTTCAGTATGGCCTTTGTCTCATAGAAGATCGGACAGACACGGTATCTTGCCCCGTGGTTCCCGAGACAGTTTGCGCAGGTTCTGTTGGAGTTGCTCACTTTATAGTTGTTATCCTTTTTCGCGTGAGGACATTCATTGTAAGAGTGACTTCCTGCACAGTACCGACAAACTGTCTCTCTCCTGCAAGTTTTCTTAGTGTGCGAAAATTGCTGGCAGTTTGAGCACTGCATTACAGGAGGGATGTACTCTTCTGTTTTTCGACATCTATCGTCTAGGTTTAGTTGACTTGGTCTTGAAGTCCCTTCAATAGTTAGGATAATTAGGTTTGTGTCCTTCTTGTCCCATGTCTTCAGTCTTTCAACCTGTGTTATTTTGATATTCTTGTTTTCTGTTTGCAGGCGGCCGTGGACTTCTTGTGTAGATCAATTGTTGTCGACCCCTCTTACAACTATCTTTTTGGTCTTCTTGTATATCTCCACAGTAACTTTAATCTGGTGGGGCAGCTGGACTTCTTTGTGTCCGGATTCTAGTTCGACCATCAGTTGGTTTGTCTTCTCCGTGTTATTTAGAGCTATTATAACTCCTTTTTCGTGTCTTGTAACTCTAGTTATACTCCTCCTGCCCGTTATTGCCTCGAGGATACCGATCACTTTATCGTCGGGTAGGGCCCTGAGCGAGGGCTCACCTCCAGACATCTGAGTGATCTTAATGATCCTCTCCTGTAGTGCCTCGTGAGAAACTGCATTTCTTTGCTTGCGAAGCTGGCACGTTCCGCCTTCCGTCTCAGTTTGAGCGTGTGTTCTGCGGACGGATTCACGTTCTGGCTCGTCTGAATCTGGTCTAGTTTCACCGAAGTTGACTGGTCACTGCATGATGGAGACTCGACTATGACATCTTGTTTTGGCGGTGGATTTATTTTGTCGGGCTTTAGAGCATTGTTATCCTCTGTCGTCGAAGTGTTTTTGGCAATGTTTTGCAGATGTTGCCTGGTGTTGGTTGCTTGGTTGCAATCGTGTTCGAAGGTTGTTGATGGGTGTTGTCAAAATGAAGACAAACAAAAGGTCAACTCGACCTACGCAGTGGTATGTAGACATGGAGTGAGGATACAGTACATGCGAATGATGGCAAACGTTCGTTAGAGTTGACAAATAGACCAATCTCACTAACTTATGGCTGGAAGTCATTTACACCAACTACTGTGTACGTTTCATACAGTTTAATTGGAACGATCACACTTGACAGCACGGGTACAGTGACAGCAGACAGGTTGGCATAAATCATAATAATGTTGATCAATGAAATACACTATCACATGAGCATTCATGTTGCATAACAGTACCAATGGAATGTCAGTAGACAAGCACTCAGTACTTCCAATATATATCGTCTGACTTTACTGACAGAGCACGTCAGTTCATAAACAAGGTTCAAGATGGTCCCTAGACCTAACCTCGTCTAGCGAAGATTCCTTTAGGTAAAGCTCAGCACATATTTTTTTGATAACAGTATTGAACCACTAGTAGTGGGTTCTCTTCTGTAGCAGTGATCTCTGGACTCATCAGGTGATAGTAAGGGGGCATCCCTGTTCTCTCCTCGATGATTGGAAAATATAGGATTCAAAATGGCTTCTCCTCCCAGTGAGTTGTCACTCACCCAGGATACAAACTATGAAGCGCAATCAAAGCTGATCATTCATTAAATGTCCTCATTGCTTTGTAGATTCTACCATTGATACTATTGACTTCATCACATAATATGGTGCTGCTAGGTATGAAAGTCATCTTCATCTGATTATTATTCATCTAAACGTACAACCGTACGACTGCCCATCGAATACAATGCCTCAAGAAAAGTTCATAAGAAATGCGTCTTTACCTTGGTATCAGAAATACACTAGAATATGATTCTGCCATTCCTTGGCAGTAAGAATAAACACTGGGGCGAATAATACATGATATGTCTAAAGAGACTACCTCTTTCCCCACTAGTATAGAGATCACTTTTCGGCGACAGGCCGCTACAACAACTCAGCACCCATCAGGGCGGAACCTTCTCACCTCCACTTAGCGACACATCCGCCAAACAACCTTTGACCCCGAGTTCGACACCGAAGATATAGTTCGACTTAGAGATACAATGATATTAAGATATAAGACAGACTCGTCCTACATAGACAAGAAATACACATAGATTCGGGCCATAGATATTCTGAAGCAAGAACAATCTATTTCTAACCAAACAAAGAATAGATCGCTGTAAACCTAGATTCCTACGCTGAGTTCGATATTCAGGAAAGATAACCCATATAATAAAAGTATAGGTTCAACATGGGTGTTATCGCTTTGACCAGGAAAATATTTCGATACACAAAATAAATATTATAATAAATATATACATTGTCAGACAAACAATTACATTTTACATTTGTATGCGTACCAACAGTAATCTGTGCGCCCCACAAAAGAATATGTGCGCAACAGACTACCACACCCCCCGGGAAAAAATGAAAATCATTTTTTTTTTCATCTGAGAGCAACATACAATAGGCTCACAACGTACAAATACTGCGCAGATGAGAAATATCTGGAATTTATAAGCCAAATTAAGGCAAAGTCGAAATATAGATCGACTGGTGAGAATACATCTCAACCTCTCAGAGAAAGCATTTCTCTTAAGCATAAATGTTTCCAGGGAGGTGCCACCAACGTATATTACAATGCTGGCAATGACACAATGCATATAACAATTTCATATTTAAGCATTATAAGTACATGATTGACAAAAAAGAAAAATCATCAACGAGTATCGGTGAATATATATATCAATGAACGTAGTGATAGTAGTGATACAATCACTATATTACAAATTACAATGTGTATTTATCTTGATATAGAAAAGAAAAACTGTTGTAGAGTTGGAAGTGTTAAGAAGTCCAAGACCCAACAGTTAGGTGGAATCATGTGGGCACCTAGACAAAATATCTGCCATCACATTATCTGATCCACGGATAGCTCGTACCGAAAAATGAAAAGGTTGAAGAGCAATTGCATATCGAGTAGACCTCGAGCTCTTCAAATTCTTACTCTGTATAGCCGTAAGAGCTTTCTGATCGGTTTCTACTATGAAATGTGCGCCTAGAAGGAATCTTTGTAGTTTGAGTATTGACCAAACCATAGCCAATAGTTCACGGTCTAAAACCGAATAATTCCTTTCTGCAGCATTAAGTTTTCTGGAGATATACATTACAGGATGCAGAGTTCCAGAGTACTCTTGCATTAGTGCCGCTCCAATCCCAGTGGATGAAGCGTCACTACGAAGAACAAATATCTTATCTGTAGTAGGTAACACTAAAATAGGTGGTGTTGAAAACAAATTTTTAACCTTATCCAAAGAGGATTGGCATTCCTGTGATCAGTGGACCATATTAGGCGACCCTTTCTTTAGTAGTGTAGAAAGAGGTGCCATGATAGAGGATAGATTCGGAATGAATCTTCCATAAAATTGAATAAGACCTAAGAGACTTCGTACTTGCGTTTTAGTCTTAGGAATAGAGATGTTAAGTATCTTAGTGATATTATGGTCCTCTGTCTTTAGGAAACCATGACCAACTCGATGGCCTAGGAAAGAAATTTCGCTAAAACCAATGCAGGCTTTAGAGGGTTTCGCTGTCAGGTTATACTCGCGTAAAGTAGATAGTAATTCAACTAACCCCAAATAGTGATCTTCCCAAGTATCGATGAAAAGACAGATGTTGTCTAGGTACGCGATGACATCTGACCGATAAGATAGGATTCGACGCATCATGCGTACAAATGTAGCTGGTGCGTTCATAAGGCCGAAAGGCATGAAATTCCACTGAAAAAAGCCTCTAGGTGTAGAAAAAGCCGTAATTGGTTTGGCGCGTTCAGATAAAGGAACTTGCCAATATCCTTTAGACAAATCTAGTTTAGTGAAAAAATGAGATTTAGAAAGCCTAGTAAGTAGCTCTTCTAGTAAAGGCATAGGTTCAGCATCAAACTTCGTAACTTGATTCAATTTGCGATAGTCAACGCAAAGACGTATGTTATTGTCTTTTTTCCGAACAATAACCATCGGCGAAGAATATGCAGAAGTGGATGGTTCAATTATTTTTAAATCTATCATCTCATCCAACTCCTTCTCAACCTGTGCTTGAAAATGTATAGGGGTAGGATAAGGTCTGACCCTTATAGGATTATGGTCAGTTAGAATAATGTCATGTTGAATGACATGAGTTTGTCCAGGAATGTCAGTAAGGACATCCTGAAATGTTTGTAACATAGCCGAAACTTGTCGCTGTTCTCCTAGAGACAAATCCGGAGAAACCGTAACGTTTTTCCATGATTCACTAGAATGAAGTGGAATCATCGGAAGCGGAAGATTAACATCCGAAAAACTTGTTTCCCCATCCTGTATTACGGACAGTGATGAGTAATGACCATGTTGGACTGGTGAATCGTCCGTTGCCTGGAAAATAGGCTGTAAATAATCCGGACGTTCATGGAATTCTGTAAGCGTATTAATGTGGAAGGTTTTATGCTTTCCATCAATATCGACAATGTAGTCAACATCGGAAATTTTCGAGATTATATCTATGGACCTTTCCAAGAAATAAGAAATCGGTTTTCCCTACAAGGTAGCAAAACAAATGCTTTGTCACCAGGACAAAGTTGTCGTAAGGTTCTTTTCTTATTGGCAAATTGTCTTGCCTTCTGCTTAGCAAATTCAGAAGAAGAAGTTGCCAATTTGCATGCTTCGATAATCTTTTGTCTCAGCGCGATGACATATTCGTAAAAAGATTTTGTGTCATCGGTAATATTATCAGCGGTTATGAGATCATGAAGCAAAGACATAGGGCCGCGCGGTCGCGCGCCAAAGACAAGTTCAAAGGGAGAAAATCCTGTATGTTCATTGGGGACCTCTCTGTAAGCGAAGAGGGCCGCGGGTAAAGCCCTGTCCCAATCTTGAGGATGGTCCTCAGTTATCTTCCCTAGTAAGTTTTTGAGTGTTCTATTTAGCCGTTCGACCATCCCATTGGACATAGGATGATAGATACTACTCAAAGATCTCTCTATCTGCAGAGTCGACATCACTTGAGACATGGTATCCGATATTAGTTGGGTGCCATGGTCTGACAATATTTCTCCGGGGAATCCCAGACGAGAAAATATAAGCCAAAGAGCGTCTGCAATGTCAGCAGTAGTAATGCTCTTCAGAGGAATAGCCTCTGGCCAACGTGTGCACATGTCCACACACGTTAAGATAAACTGATGTCCTCTAGCAGATTTGATCTTAAATGGACCAATGATGTCTATCGCCATTTTCTGAAATGGTCGAATAGGAATGTCTGCAGCCTGAATAGGTGCAGCATGGCGTGGCCCTTTGGATTTGACTTCTTGACATACTATACAAGATCGACAATAAATCCGTATGTCCTTGTTCACAAAAGGCCAAAAGAAAGCCGCAAGAACTCTTGACTTTGTACGGGAAAAACCCATATGTCCAGCACACTGAGAGTCGTGAGCGTGCTGCAAAATTTTAACTCTCAAATTCTTGGGAACAAGAATCTGAGAATGACTTGACTTAGTGGAGTCTTGCACCATACGTACAAGTACGCCATTCTTCATTGTAATCCAAGATTTACGCTTTGTATCTTTATTCGGATCACCTTTTGTTGCAAGAGTGAAGAATTTCTTTAGAGTCGGATCATCTTGCTGTTTTATAAACGAGTCACGAGAAATTAACAAGGGATCATCTTGGTTATGCACTTCATTATCTTCAGTAGATGAAGTTTGAGGCATATTAAGAGCTTGAGCTCTAGTGACTACAGCATTAGCAGTTTGCATATTTTGTTTTTCCCAAACGGAAATCTGTTGTGGAGTGCATTCTTTGACTCCGTGAATACGACCGATGATAAGATCAGCGATCGGATTCGGCAGAAGACATGCGTGTACATCTCCTGTAAAGAAAGGAGTAGCAATCCTAATGATAGCAGTAGAGTATTTCTCTAAGGTGCCGCCAAACGTTACACATTTGACTACTTTTCCAGTGGCACGAGAAGGATCTACAAGCGACTGCCTAACACCAATTGTGGTGCATCCAGAATAAAAAAGAACTGAGACTGGATTGTCATTTACTAAACCTTTATGTAAGACAAGAGAATCTCTTCCATCATGCGCGACTGACGCAGGAAGAGCGGGAAGAGGATGGCCACAACTTAAAGTGGACACCGTAGTTGGTTCAAATAATGTTTTGCATTGGGGGCACTGAGATGCTCTCCCAAAATCAAAAGCGGAACATGCCATATTATTAGCATCATTATTATCTTTAGTCTGTTTATAGGCTTCATGTGACTCTTGCTGTGCAGAGTTTGCCTGATAATGTGATTTATGTTTTTTGTATTGTGATCTACCTCGATTATTATTGCCTCTGTAATCATTATTGTTTCCTCTATTGTAACCCCTATTTGGGTTTGAGTCATAGTTCTCATAGTTACCATTATCATATTCATTATAATGAGTATCTCTATAACTATGGTCTTGTTGTCTCTATGATGGGTGACTTGGATAGTTCCTATAATGACTTCCCCTGCGGAAATTCCTATAATTATGACCACCTCTGAATCGAGGGCTGTCAGCTCGTCTCCAGTACTTCGCAGAAGAACTCTGAAATGACTGGTTACCTTGGTTTTGATAACTATTATGGTTACCCTTTTTATCAAACTTGTTTTGAGGTCCCTGAAATTTGTGTGAATAATTAGGGTTGTATGGTGTTGCTGATACAACTGGCATACTTTCTTTAACCTTAGCATTGCTAAAAGCTACGTCCGGATGTGCCGTGACGTATTGGGTACAATATTGTTCCATTTCTTTTAGTGTCTTGGGTTTACGCTCATGTAGGAATTCAAGGAATGGTTTATTAACACTTGACATAATCTTGTCTCTGAGCAGCAAGTCCATAAGGGCTTCATGTCTTTTCTGTTTTAGACAATTCAATCCAACGATTAAATGTAAGACGTGTCCTTGCAATGAATTCTGAGAATTCTACCCCTGATTCAGGTACCATTTTCTTAAACAAAATACGGTAACCTTCCTCTGTTAATTGATATTTTTTCAATAAAGCTGCTCTAATAACATCATAATTATCCTTGTCAGCCTCTTCAACCAAACTTAAACTAGTCAGAGAATCACCTTTCAAATTTTCTGATAACTGGTTAGCATATTGTGATTTATCCACATTATGAGCTCAACAAGAACGTTCAAAACGGTCCAGCCAGAATGTAATATCGTCACTGGAAGGATTGAACGCTGGTACCATTGACCTTATAAGTAAAGGGTTTACCACTATTACCATTTGACTGATTAACATTACTCTTATTTGTCAATTTCAATTTTTCTAACTCAAATGCTAAAAGTTCTTTTTGATGTTCATGTTCTCTCATTGCTTTTTTCTCCTCAGCTTCTCTGTCTAATCTTTTCTGCTCAGCCTCAGCTTCTAATCTTTTATTTACAGCTTCAGCTTCTCGGTCTAATCTTTTTTGTTCAGCCTCTCTTTCTAATCTCTTTTGTTCAGCCTCAGCTTCTCTTTGTAATCTTTTTTCTTCAGCTTCTAATTTTTTTCTTCTATTTGAAGCTTTCTCTCCTCAGCAGCAGCTTTTCTCTCCTCAGTAGCTTTTCATCTCTGCAATCTTAAATTCTCAGCATCTATCTTCTTTTGTTCAACTTCTGCTTTCCATTTATTTCCCTCTTTTTGCTTCTTTTCTTCTGACTTTAATACCATGGCAAATTGAGCAGTTGCAAACTCCTCTAATTCCTTACCAGACTTATCAAGGGATTTCCCTTGTGCAATAAAGTATTCCAATGTAGACATGATGTCTAATAATGATAGCAATCACTTGAAACAATAATGTAATCTATTTCCAAGTAAACAGGAACAAGTTCTAAATGAACTTGATTAATTAGCTCACAATCCCAATCTCTGTTGGAAACAAGCCTTTAAATAAGGTCTTGTATAATCAACTGTGTACCTCTAGTAACAGCAATTAGTCATCAGTTGATTATTTCTCGTAAGTTCACTACACAGCTAGTAGTGTATGATCAAGTATATTTTATAGTATATGTTAACCAACAACATACATAAAGTACAAATAAGAAAGACAATATGAAAACATTTGCAGAAATCAAATAAATCAAATAGGGAAATCAATGAAAATAATCACAGAATCTGTGATGACAACTGCAAGGGAATAAACAAAACAAATGACGTCACTGTGTATAAATATAAATGTGTATAGAACTAAATTTTAGGAAAGGGTAGATCTACAAATACGAACAAATCAAAACAAAACTGAAGAACAGAAAAAATATCACAAAAACAACGATAAGCACAGTCTTCACAGCTAAAAAAAAATAGCAACAGATGTTGCATGCAAATTTTCAATTAAGAAAATTGCTCCCTACAGAACGCTAATATAGGACCAATATGACTCGGTATACCCTATATTAGTCACCTCACCAACCGCCCACAGCATAAACACAACGAGAAATAAATACATGTAATATAAACATAAATATATATCATGTGCATAAGATGTGTTGCAAAGGCTCAGTTTTAGAATGCAATGGTACAGTTTCTAATTACTTATGAAAATAAACTGCCACTTTAATCAATATTAAATTTTTGAACTAACTTATTACAATGTTCAACAATGTGAAAAATACACAAGAGGATCCATCGATGACAGTTTCAATAACTACGACACGTAGGACCTCTCAGTTCACTGTAATACTTGTTAACACAATTAATTTCTGCCTGCAAACGTTCTGTGATGTACAATGAAAAATGTCCACAAGCGCTGACCTAGTTCCAGTATTCGCTCGATAGGTCAAGTGACAAAGTGTTGACAAAGAGCAAACTAGTACTGCAGGTGTGTCGTATCAGCCACAGGAAACGGTCTGGTATCAGTAGTCTGTTGACTTCTCAATTTCTGCGAGGTCAAACCCAGAAAGCTGGCCAATAGTGTTGGTTGGTTGATTGCAATCGTGTTCGAAGGGTGTTGATGGGTGTTGTCAAAATGAAGACAAACAAAAGGTCAACTCGACCTACGCAGTGGTGTGTAGACATGGAGTGAGGATACAGTACATGCGAATGATGGCAAACGTTCGTTAGAGTTGACAAATAGACCAATCTCACTCACTTATGGCTGGAAATCATTTACGCCAACTACTGTGTATGTTTCTACCAGTTTAATTGGAACGATCACACTTGACAGCACGGGTACAGTGACAGCAGACAGGTTGGCATAAATCATAATAATGTTGATCAATGAAATACACTATCACATGAGCATTCATGTTGCATAACAGTACCAATGGAATGTCAGTAGACAAGCACTCAGTACTTCCAATATATATCGTCTGACTTTACTGACAGAGCACGTCAGTTCATAAACAAGGTTCAAGATGGTCCCTAGACCTAACCTCGTCTAGCGAAGATTCCTTTAGGTAAAGCTCAGCACATATTTTTTTTAATAACAATATTGAACCACTAGTAGTGGGTTCTCTTCTGTAGCATTGATCTCTGGACTCATCAGGTGATAGTAAGGGGGCATCCCTGTTCTCTCCTCGATGATTGGAAAATATAGGATTCAAAATGGCTTCTCCTCCCAGTGAGTTGTCATTCACCCAGGATACAAACTATGAAGCGCAATCAAAGCTGATCATTCATTAAATGTCCTCATTGCTTTGTAGATTCTACCATTGATACTATTGACTTCATCACATAATATGGTGCTGCTAGGTATGAATGTCATCGTCATCTGGTTAATATTCATCTAAACGTAAAACTTACGACTGCCCATCGAATACAATGCCTCAAGAAAAGTTCATAAGAAATGCGTCTTTACCTTGGTATCAGAAATACACTAGAATATGATTCTGCCATTCCTTGGCAGTAAGAATAAACACTGGGGTGAATAATACATGATATGTCTAAAGAGACTACCTCTTTCCCCACTAGTATAGAGATCACTTTTCGGCGACAGGCCGCTACAACAACTCAGTACCCATCAGGGCGGAACCTTCTCACCTCCACTTAGCGACACATCCACCGAACAACCTTTGACCCCGAGTTCGACACCGAAGATATAGTTCGACTTAGACATACAAAGATATTAAGATATAAGACAGACTCGTCCTACATAGACAAGAAATACACATAGATTCGGGCCATAGATATTCTGAAGCAAGAACAATCTATTTCTAACCAAACAAAGAATAGATCGCTGTAAACCTAGATTCCTACGCTGAGTTCGATATTCAGGAAAGATAACCCATATAATAAAAGTATAAGTTCAACATGGGTGATATCGCTTTGACCAGGAAAATATTTCGATACACAAAATAAATATTATAATAAATATATACATTGTCAGACAAACAATTACGTTTTACATTTGTATGCGTACCAACAGTAATCTGTGCGCCACACAAAAGAATATGTGCTCAACACCTGGTCACTGCACGATGGAGCCACCCCCTTCGACATCTTGTTTTAGCGGTGATGTTGCTTTGTCAGGCTTCGGAGCCTGGTTATCCTCTGCCTTAAAAGCACTGGGTTGCTCATCGGTCGTAGTGTTAATGGTTGCGTTGTTCGGCTTCTGAGAAGGACCGGCCCCGACGCGAGTAATTGGTACGAACCATTTTAGTATATTGCGATCTTACGAAGAAAGTGATGTTCTCTCTGTGTATCGAAGATTTTTTTTTTTTTTTTTTCCTCGCATGAGGTCGCATATTTTTTCCTCGCATGAGGTCGCATTGGCACCCGCCCCAAACCCGGCTCTGGTCTAGACCACATGTCCCAACACAAGAAGACCCAATGACAAAATGTGTCACTGTAGTGATCTTCTGTGTTCTCACACAAGGGACCTAATGACACATGAATGTCACTGTACTGGTCCCTGTGTCTAGACACATGATCCTAGCCAAAGGCCGGATATTAGGGCATTGGGTCGGAGCAATTATTTGTGCTTTAGAGAGGAAGATTATTATTATTTTTTTTTTTGCAGGCTAAATTATATCTTTATTCTTTCATGTACACGAATGTGCCTTGGTGGGCACAATGGTGCCTGCGGACACCGCGCTGAGTATCCTTTTTTAAAAATCTTTATTCGTATTCCGTTTGAATTTACAAAACATGTTCATTTGACATATTTCAATAAAGAAGTTTCAATGAAAATACAATGAGCAGCTGCTTAGAAAACCTTTCACTCCCTCGCACACACTTATTTACACACTCTTTTTTGCACTCTGAAGTTGTACATTGCGCATTTTTTGTGATGATACTAGAGATTGAAAAGAGAAGGGAAAAACGGATAAAGAATTCACACACCCTCGTTCTTGAAATTTTAAAGCGCCCTCTTTTTTTATAGTGGTAAGAGTCAAAACAAGGAATGAGGAAAAAAAAACACCTGAATGGCTAAGAAGTTTCAGTGAAGGGATAATGAAAACACTTTTTTTTTCGTTTGTGTTATAAAAATATTATAACCCTGTCTTTCCTTTGTGCGATTCCATTTTATTTCCACATTCGTGCTATCCTTGCTGAGAGAGTTGGATATACCTTATACCATATATAATTCGTCTTTGTCACAGTAAACATTCATTCAGATCTGATTTCACGGCCGAGGAAGAATGTTTTTTTTTTTTTTTTTTTTTTTGTGATCCCGACCCTGGCTAAGACCCGGCATACTCTAGAAATGATCCCTAGAAGTATGACACTTTGATCTTAGCCAAAAGCAGATTTTTTTTTATTTTTTTTTTTTATTTTTTTTTTTTAAATTTCTTTTTATTTCTTCACAGCTGTGAGTAGCATGGTTATATTTCGACATAACAATGGGCAACAATTAGACCTTAAAACATAATTAGAATTTCCAATATTTTTTTTTCCATCACAACTATGAGTAGCATAATTAATTATTGACATAACAAAGGGACAAATGGAACCTATAACATAGTTAGAATTTCCAATCATTTTGCACACAATTGTTCACAATTACAGATAGCATTGTTAAATTATGACATAATAGAGAAATGAAAACTATAACATAATTCTTCTTCTTCTTCCTCGTTCGCCTTCAGACTTCCACATTTATGACTCTAATAAAGGCAGTAGTCAACCCAAGGCTCCCAACATCTCCAAACAGTTTTTCGTTGACAGAAGTGGGTTGTTGCCATATGCTACTCCGTTCATTACTGTAGGTTGGGCAGTACTGCAGCAGGTGTTCGACTGTCATTGGGCTGGTACCGCAGGTGCAGAGATCTGTTGCACCAATTTTGTATTTGTGGTACAGATGGTATCTCAATCTGTTGTGACCAGTGCGTAGCCGAAAAATGATGACCTGTTCTTTTCTGGATAGTTGATGATATGCATCATTTTTCAAATGTCCCGGGTGCTCTCTTTCCCATTTGGATTTGAATGTAGCCTTTATAGTAGTCTTTGCCGTTGCGTAAGTTGTCTCTATATCATTTTGTTGTAAGGCACCTCCTTCCTTAGCAAGTCTATCTGCCTCCTCATTTCCTGGTATGTTGCAATGGGCTGGTATCCACTGGATAGTGCACTTCTTGAAGCATTCGGCCAGTCTTTCAAGGGAGATTATCAGATCTTTCAATCCTTTAGTTTGGTGGCTCTTTAGCGCTGATATTATTGAGAGGGCATCTGAAAAGATTACTATCTGTTTTTCTGCCTGTGCTTTGCATTCAATAAGAGTTTCAGCTGCCTGTTTCAGGGCTTCTGCTTCAGCACAGAAGTTATTGCAGTATTTTCCAGTGGCAATTGCCATAGAGTGAATTCTATTCTTTAATTTTATGAGGATGCCATAACATAATTAAAATTTCAAACATTTTTCTTCAAAATAATGAGTAGCATGGTTAAATATTGACATAACAATGAGAGAAAATGGAACCAGACACAATGTTAGCAATTACCCACGGCAACAAATGATACATTATCAATATGGAATATAATTAGTACTCTCTGTCAAAAATCAACATGTTAAAAAAAAAGAATCGCTACATGTGCTGAAATCTCAAATAAAAATATACAACAGAATGATATACATGTCAATTTTAAACTAGCAGATACAACATTTTTTTTTTTAAATCTGTTAAATCTGTATTCGTTGTACCACGTACACAATTACTTGTGTAGGCTGTTTCCTTGTTCTTCGTCATCTTCATCTGCTGGGTTTCTTGTGAGATCGATGATGAGCTTGCTGCGTAAGTCTAATTCAGGTGGGCTTGTCTGCACTGCTCTGATAATATACTTTGTCTCAAAAGTCTGGGTTGGTGGTGGTGCTGCTTTCCTAGTGGTTGGTGTGGATGTCAGTTCTGGTTTCTGTTCTGTTTCTGTGTCATCTGTGTCGGAGCTGTCTGATGTCAAGTGTCGTCTTTGTCTTTTATTTTTGTTTTTGTGGGAAACTGTCTGGAAGTCATCGGCTGCTGGTGGTGGGTCTCTTGTCTGTAGTTCTTGGGCCTGCTTGGAAGCTGTTGTCTTTCGTGGTCTTGGCAATGAGGTGGATTCTGCTGTTGTAAGGGTTGGTGCCGCTACTTCTTTCTGCGGCAGCTGTGGCCACGACGTGGCTTTCGACGCGGTTACCTTCTTTGGGCACTTATTTGGCCAGTGTGTATCTTGCCCACAGTGTGGACATACCATTCTCCGACCTGGCATGGTGACGAGTACTTTGTGGTGTTGTTTTTCGATCTGCAAGTCGATAAAATGTGGAACTGGCGCTTCTTGGCAGAAGAGGACTCCCCACTTGTCGGGAGCGTTCCGGATTCGGTAGACCTCTGCCTCGGGGTCGCCAAGCACTGTTCTTGCAATGGTCTCCACAGCATGTTGTTTAATGGTTGGAGGGAGCCAGTTCAGGGTCGCTTTCGTCCGCTCCTTCTCCAGGTGCTCAATCATAATGGTGAGTTCTGGGTTCGTCAACACTATCTTCTTGCCATGCAGTCTGGCATACAGTCTGGTGTGCGCTTCTGTCGTCAGGTTTGCGTACCATCGTACAGGATTCTCGAACCGGTACAGTGCTGCGATGCCGTCCGTAGGCACTCCCCCCGGGCCCACCAAAACACTGGTGAGAAAAGACGGGGACGCCTTTGCTGCTGCCTGCGGTCCGGAGACGGAGAGAACTAAGGTTCCCGGCCGGTGGAGGTTCATCCCTTCGAGAGCATCCATCGTGAGGCTGACGGCTGCAGTGATTCTCCCTGGTTCCATGGTTGAACTGGAGACGGCGAAAAGGACTGGTGAGCTGGAAACACTGCTGGAGCAGAAACTCAGGTCGTGGCTGGTTTGTTCTGAGAAGAACAGTTTGTCGTCGCTGGTGGCTTGCTCTAAGAAGAACAGTTTGTCGTGGCTGGTGGTTTGCTCTGATAAGAACAGTTTGTCGTCGCTGGTGGCTTGCTCTGATAAGAACAGTTTGTCGTGGCTGGTGGTTTGCTCTGAGAAGAACAGTGTGAACTCTGGTGATCAAACTCCGTTGCCGTTTTGGTGAGATAAGAGTCGTATGCAATGACACTTTGATCTTAGCCAAAAGGCCGAGAAGCGAGGAAGAATGTGACAAAGGATAAGGAAAATGGTTACGGAGTAAACGAATTTTTTTTTTTTTAAAATTAATGTGTTTGCTACTTTTCTTTGTAGCACGCCCCTTTCAACCATCTACCATGTACATGGAGTTGTTGGTTATATCAGGACGTGTTTCCTTTATTGTAATATGTTTTTGTTTGTATTTATTTTATACTATATTATCTCTAGTCGGTATTTATTTTTCCTTTTGTAGTTATAGTTCATGGTGGACCCAGGACATCACAGAGAGTCTGAACTTGTCTTTGGCTGATGCAGGTCGACTTGCCCAGAATCGTAATGCGTTCAGAGCAGCTGTAATGGAGACAACGTTCTGGAAAGAATACGTCACATGATGAGTTATAGTTCAAAATGGTCTTTAAAAGAAATTCCAAAATATGCTATTTTCTAAGTTAGTATGTTTTTAAT
Source organism: Oreohelix idahoensis (assembly GCA_024509875.1). Lineage (NCBI taxonomy): Eukaryota > Metazoa > Mollusca > Gastropoda > Stylommatophora > Oreohelicidae > Oreohelix > Oreohelix idahoensis. The sequence goes on along the minus strand of JAMPIV010011774.1, from coordinate 7,609 downwards.
TTTCACTGGATGGTTTCTTTGGTTAATCTGTATGTATCTGGGGCGAGTCTTTCACGAGTTTGGACTACTGACTCAAATCCTTATTTGTTTTTTATATGTTAGCTTTAGTTTTTGTAATATAGTGTTTTATTAACTTTTGCATTTCTGAAGGGCTCTTTGTGCCTATGAGATTTTCTACCCTCATTTCTACATTGTGGTTACTACAGTATGTCTTAATGTTTTGCCTCTGTTGGTCATATTTCTTGCAGTCCACCAGAAAGTGTCTAATTGTGTTTGGTTCTTGACACTCTTCACATGTGGGTTCCTCAATCATGAAATATCCAGTTCCAAGCTTGAGCCTCAGCAATTTTTTATTAATTGGTATTTTTAGTTCATCTTTTATTTGACATGGAGTAAACGAAAGTTGTTGTTGTTTTGATGAAATGATGGGTGGAGATCGGGCACTCAGCCTCTGATCATTGTTGCCTCTTCTCGTTCCATCTTGGTCTACCCTGTTCAACCTGAAAGTTGGTTATAATTGGGGTATTTAGTGTCATTTTATTTACTAATTTTGTATTCAATTTAAATAACTGTTGTCTTTTGCAGGTGCTGATTTTTATTTATATTAGTATTTGTCAATTTTATTTTCTCTTTTGTATTGTTTCTAGATAACTATTGTCCTTTACACTTGGTTTTAATTTGTATTAGTATTTGTTCTTTTTGAGTTGTTGTCCCTTTTTTTTTAATACCTTGTCTTTCCTTGTCCTATGAGTAGTTATTTTTTTTTTTTTTTTTTTGTTAATGCTTTGTTAGTTCTTGCTGCTTAATTTCTATTTAGTTGGACGATTTTTCTGAAGTTCTAACCTTATATTTTTTTCCTTTGTTTTATGTATATATCTTTTAAGTATTGATTGGGCATCTCTTGGGGCATCTATACTTAAAACCTTATCACCTGTTAAGTCTATATTGTGATTTCTATAGTAAGTTTTTAATTCAAGCCTTTGTTGTTCATACTTTTTACAGTGGATCAGGTAGTGGTCTATATTGTGATTTTCTATGGCAGTGTGTCTTGATCTCTGACCTTCCTGGTTTTAAACGTTTGCATATTATGCTTAAAAGAATTTCATTACATTATAAAACTTCCATAGAATAGCAAAAAAAAAAACCATACAATAAAATAAATAAGCACTTCGTAAGTGCATAATTTAATGCTTATTATTTATTTTACTGTAAACATAAAATGAATTTATATCTCCGTAAAAAAAAAAAAATTTTGATTTTATTACCTCCCTTGATAATAAAAAGGGGATACAACTATTAAAAACGATACACCAATGACCTAATCTAAGTTGACTATTACTAATAATTGTTTTGTGCAAGGCGCCATGTTCTATTTAAAGGATATGATCTAAAATGAAACATTTATTTATGTTACTTTTATTTTCTTTATCGTATTAAGAATTTTTTTACGTACTTATTTAGTTTGTTTATTTTATTTTATTTGCTATTTATCTTCCTTTCCTCCATTCCTTCCTTACATTAATTCCTTCCTTTTTTTCTGTCTTCCCTCCCTCTATTCCTTCCTCCCTACACCTTCCTTTCTCCCTCTGTTCCTTCTTCCGCTTTTTCCTTCCTTTTTTCATCTCTCTCTCTCTCTCTCTCTCTCTCTCTCTCTCTCTTCCATCCATTCCTTCCTTCCCTTTCATTCTCTCTTCCCACCGCACTCCCCTCCTTCCTTTCTTCCACTCTTTCACTGTCGCAAGATGGAAGTTGGATAGAAATTATAGATGTAATTTCCAGAAGTGGAGAAGAGAGCTGGTGAACAGGATGTAGGGATGGTACAGGACAAGTCATGTAGTTAACTGCACAGTCTAGATGGTAGCTGTAGAAGAGAGCTATAAAGTAAGCCACCTTCTTGCTAGACCTATCCTATGCTCCAAGGGTGTCTCTATTAATAGTTGATGTGAAATGTAGCTTGTTATTTATCCATACCCTCTAAATTATTACAAATAATTCTGTTATTACAAAAAAATTCTGTTCAATAATCGATTTGAATGGAAATTATTCCACACAAATCTATTTTTTAATATAATTTTTTTTTTAAAAGTATCCCGTTCAACCTATGATAGGTTATAATTAGGTTTTGAACAGAACTGGAATTTATAATAAATCATTCAGCTGCGATGTATAAAATACATCTGTACACTTTAATAACTAAAAAATAGAAATTTGGTAAATATTGCATATGTATATTACAAAATCATAAGTGAAAATTTATAGTTACGTAATGTCTTTTTCATCACTTTTGGCCACTGGGACTGCTAAATCGTGTTTCTTTATGGTAAGTGTCACTTATCTGGTTCAAGTCCTTTCACTGCAGACACTTCTCGTCAATAAATAAGTGTTGAGTTCCAAGATACATATTTCCCAGGAGAGGTAGCCCAATGCTATCTTCTAGCGAATTGCAGGGGTAGTTTTTTTTTTTTTTTTTTATCAATATGGCAGAAAATTGTATATTAAAAAAAAATAAAAAAATAAACCTCGATTTGGAAGTTATGTGCAATAAATTGATTACGGATTATGTCTCAATTCCCTAGAGACAGATCGTACCAGTATTCCAGAGAGCATTTAAAAGTTTCCAGCTTATATGAATCTCCAGGGAATTTGTTTATTATTAAAATATTTTGACAACAGAAATTAAAAGATATTTGAGTACTGTATTATTATGGGCAACAGCTTGATCTCCATATAACTGTGCCCAAGCTCGCGCCCTGGAGAGGACACTCCAGCTTCACCCTATAGGTGTCGGCAAAACACGGGAAGTAGCAGTTACCGGTTATAAGCATTTTGCCCAATTGGCGTAGGGCATGGCGCCAGGGGCTACTTCCGACAGTGGGAGAGGTTCTAGGATCTCACTGGACAGCTACCGCCCGCTTCAAGCTGGGCAGCCCCCAGTCAATAAGGTGTTGTCCCGCCACTGTCTGCTTTCCCCATTGGGTGCATGGGGATTAGGGTCAAACCCGAACTGTGGACAGAAAATTTTGCACCAAGCAATTATCGAAAAAATAGAAATAAGCAAACTCTCAGATTGGGATGCTGGAACGTCCGGACTATGTTGACTGGACTATCCGAAAACCTACAGGATGTAAATGATGTAAGGAAGACAGCCATAATTAATGATGAGCTTAAACGACTTCGAGTGGATATAGCTGCACTTCAGGAAACGCGCCTGGCGGGCTCTGGAACGGTGAGCGAGAAGGACTACACATTTTATTGGCAAGGGAAAGATCTTAATAAAGCTAGAGAACACGGAGTAGGTTTTGCGGTCAAAAAATCGCTAACTAAAATGGTTGAACCAGGCGAGAATGGATCAGAACGCCTGTTAACTAAGGTGACCAGACGTCCCGGTTTTTCCGGGACAGTCCCGGTTTTCGACCATTTTTTATAATTTGTCCCGACTTTTTTTCGATGCAATCCGGGACACCACTTTGTCCCGGTTTTGGACGAATTTGGCATAAATCTCACAGATAAAAAAAAAAAAATTATTATTCCGTGGCTGACCTGAGGGAATTTTTAATTATTAGTGAACTGGCGCCGAAACAGCACAAGAGGTTGTCAGGACCGCGAATTAGTTTTGTAGTTATTTGAAATTTTAAGTAGTGGTAAAGTACCAAGATTTTGCGTACGGTATAGGTTTATTTAATTTAAACGGTGAACTATTTGTGCATATTTTGTTATTGTTGTAAGAAAATGGTACCAAAGCGTAAATGCAGTTTCAACGAAGATTTACAAAAGGAATATCCGTTTATTAAAAAGAGTACATCAAACTTCAATGTACGATGCAATATATGTGCCTCCGGGTTTTCGATAAGCCATAGTGGACGTGGTGATATTAAGAACCACATAAGCAGTGAGAAACACAAGAGAGCCGTCGTTAACCACTTTCTTCAGAGCTGATAAAATTGGTGACCAAGAAGAGCAATTAGCTGCTATAGAAGGCGCCTTTGCATACCATACAGTGCTACATAATCATACTTTCAGGTCTATGGATTGCACATCAAAATTACTTCAGGTTACTTTAGAGCCTAAATTTGCATGCGCACGTACGAAAACAGAAGCCATTATTCGAAATGTCTTGGCAACACATATTCTAAATGAGTTAAGGTGTGTTATCTAGAAAAGTCTACATTTATTTCTGTACTGACAGATACATCTAACCACAAAGAATTCAAGATTTTTCCCTTGCTTGTCAGATACTTTGATCACAGTAATGGAGTGAAAATTAAAATATTAGAGTTAAAGTCATTGCCAGGTGAAACATCTGATATTTTAAGTAGTTTTCTTAATGACTGCATAACTGAAAATGGTTTAGACAGGAAAGTAGTTGGATTATGCGCAGACAACACAAATTCCAATTTTGGAGGTGCTGAAAGGAAAGGACAGAACAATGTTTTCAAAAAACTGCAAGAAAACCTTGGACATGGTCTTATAGGAGTTGGGTGTGCAGGTCATATTTTCTACAACACTGTTCGAACAGCTGCAGATGTACTGCCTGTTGATGTCGAGCTGATTGCTAAAATTTATCTACTCTTCAAATCATACACAGTACGAGTTGAAAGACTCAAGGAGTTTGCCAGTTTGTGGAAACAGACTTCCAGATGATCTTAGGTTATGCTCAGACTAGGTGGCTTGCTCTGCTGCCTGCTGTTGAAAAGGTTCTTCAGATGTTCCTGCCTCTAAAATCATATTTTCAATCTCAAGACAGATGACCAGTTTTTATACAGACATTCTTTGAAAATCCTCTATCTGAGGCATGGCTTGTTTTTGTTCACAGTCAGGCCTCTCCATTCCGCGAAGCAGTGCAAAAAATAGAGGGGCAGACGGTCACTGTGTTTGAAGTCATTGACATCATCAACAGGTTGAAAACTATTTTGAAGTCCAAACTGGAAGACTGTTTTTTGCCATCAAGAGTTAAGCTAATCCTTGAAAAGCTGGAAATGGAAGGACTTCCAAAGGAGAATGTGAAAAAGTTTCATGCTAGCGTTTCTTCGTTCTATGAAACAGCTTTCAATTATTTGAATAAATGGGCTGCAAAAAATTTTCAAGACCTAGAATCCTACAGCTGGGTAATGCTGAACATAATACCAATTTGGGCAGATATTGAGATATCATCATCACTAGTGATTCAAACATTACCTTCAGCCCACTTTACAGAAACTGAAATTTATGAAAATATGTTTATATGAAGCAGTTTGTTACTTCTCAGAAAATTAGTGAATGGAGTGCCAAAAAAACATTGCCACCACAACGTTGGATTGAAATGGTTTCCCACTTCAAAAACAATAATGTGATATTTTCAAATATTTTGAAGTTGGCAGAACGTTTTTTTCTGTCTACCTGGAACAAATGCTGCCACAGAAAGAGTGTTTTCTTTGATGAACAGCTTATGGGCAAGTGATAAAACACAGCTAGGTGTTGAAACTTTGAAAGCTATGTTGACAACCAAAGTGAACTGTGAGGAAACATGTGTCGAGTTTTTTAAGATGCTGCTTGCAAAGAAGGACCTATTGATAAAAATCCACTCATCTGAAAAATACAGTAACTCAGCTTCACGTTAAGTAAGGATTATTGGTTTTTTTCTCTCTTATTAGTTTAAGTAGTTAAACTTATACAGTAAAAAAAATGTTAATAATTAAAAAGAAATTATATCAAAAAAGATATAGAGGATATGTTTTTTTTTTTAATTCTTTACTTTCTGCTGTTAATACTAAAGTTGCACAAGTTGCAATAAAAGGAGTAGTTGTAAAATTTGGCAAGTTGACCTATTTCAATGATACATTTGACAACTTGTCTTGTTCTATCTATCTATCTATCTATCTATCTATCTATCTATCTATCTATCTATCTATCTATCTATCTATCTATCTATCTATCTATCTATCTATCTATCTATCTATCTATCTATCTATCTATCTATCTATCTATCTATCTATCTATCTATCTATCTATCTATCTATCTATCTATCTATCTATCTATCTATCTATCTATCTATCTATCTATCTATCTATCTATCTATCTATCTATCTATCTATCTATCTATCTATCTATCTATCTATCTATCTATGTATCTATCTATCTATCTATCTATCTATCTATCTATCTATCTATCTATCTATCTATCTATCTATCTATCTATCTATCTATCTATCTATCTATCTATCTATCTATCTATCTATCTATCTATCTATCTATCTATCTATCTATAGATATAAATATGCAATTTTGGAATGAATAAAGTGACTTTCTTAGATGTGTCAGTGTGATTGTTGTTAAGCAAACATTGTTTGGTGAGGTTCCTATAAGGAGTTCAGTATTCATATAGGTCAACTTGTGGCTTCTGAGACCATATCTTGACCGAGTTATTCAGTAAAGTGGTTATGACCAGATTGACACATTTTATTAATGCCTTGAGAAATAGTTCCGGAGCCGCGGTAGCATAGTAATTAGTGCACAGGCTTTCTAGCTCAGTGGTCTATGGTTCGATCCCACCTACCTACCTACCTACCTACCTACCTACCTACCTACCTACCTACCTACCTACCTACCTACCTACCTATCTATCTATCTATCTATCTATCTATCTATCTATCTATCTATCTATCTATTGGATTTGGGAGCCGCGCTGGTGTAATGGCTTCGGCGTTGTACTGGCGACCAGGTGTTCATGGTTCAAACCCGGGCGTCGGCGTTTGAAGAAATGTTTATGGCCGGAAATTTGACTGAATAGCCTGAACGGCTCCTGTGATAAACCCTCTGTGGATGGGAAGGAGCGAAGCTCCTGACCGGGTTGGAAGGAAAGTCCTCAGGTTCCCCAGCCTCGCAATGACATGTCATTGGGCCGAAGGGCTGAAAGCCCAAGTGCCGCTGGTTAAAAAAAAAAAAATATATATATTGGATTTTTGTAGTCTTATCATTAAATATTTTTAGTCAAACTTATCATTGGATCTTTCTAGTCAAACATATCATTTGATTTTTGTAGGCAAACTTATGATTGGATATTTTTAGTCAAACTTACTGTTTGATTTTTGAAGTCAGGCTTAACATTAGATATTTTTAGTCAAACTTATCATTGGATTTTGTAGTCAAACGTATCATTGGATATTTATAGTCAAACTTATCATTGGATTAAATTTAAAAGACTGTTATTTTGATAAGTATTTGTTACTTTCAAGTTGTTTATAGTTTTCATTACTACTGGAAGAAAAACAAGATTATGTGGAATCGCAACAATTTTATATCCTGGAGATACATTTGGAAAGAAAGAATAAATAACTGGAATTGTTGAACCGTTAACATAACTTCCAATAATGATATTTAAATGAATTAAAATAGTATTAACACTAAGAATATTTACAATGTGTTCTGATTCATGAGTACCAGCTTCATACATTTTATTGTGAAATCCTAGTAGTGTTAGGCATATATTTTCTTGACCGTCGGCACACTAGGGGTGATGTGGTCAACATCACGCCGGCCGCCTTAACCTTCCCAGAGTTGCTCTGGTACCCATTTGGGGTTGGGTAGACCCAGCAAGCCGTTGGCGGCCTAAAAAAAAAAAAAATCCCACCT